>JAANDG010000095.1:0-338378 GCA_036852015.1 Pelodera strongyloides
GGGTGCTGTTTGTTCCACCCTCTTGAACCCTCGTTTTGATGCATCTTCATCTTGAAAGTTTTAAACCGTGAGCATTGATGCATCTGAAAGAGGAAAGTTGACTGTCGAGAGTCGAGATACATCTGAGATTTTATTATTATTTTTGAGATTTAGTTAGAAGTAAGATAGAGAGCGAGTGTTAGTACTCTGCCGTTTTGTTCTGCTGTTTTTGTTTTCAGTGACTTCGTGTATGAGCTCGTTGTTGGACTATGAGGCCTCGATGCATCTTCTCGACGTAAGATTTCATCTCGTTCGTCATCAATGATATCCCATCTGCTGCTGCATAGTATTGGTTAGTGTGCGCCATTATTTAATTTTATATGCAAATTTCTTGCATACACTGAGTGACACTTTAGTCGTTTACTTCCCAGTGTGTGGGTTGAACGGCAAGATCAAAAAGTGTTCTGGCGTATTTTTTAAATGAAATTTCACGATTGCATTAACTTTCTTATTGCAAAATAATGAACTATATTTTCTGATTGATTTTTTCATTTAGGTGTCTGAAAATATGGACTACACAGACGTACGCGAACTTCGTTTCTCTCCACAGTGCCAGAGCCTTTCGACCTTTCCTCGAAAATGGTGTGTTCTACTTTTCAAAAGTTGTCGAATTCTGGACACAATGTAGAAGTATTCACTATTTAAGTTAGAATTGTATATTACCATTTCGTGGTACCTGCTGTGTGTGTGTTTTTCGGAAGGCCCCTCCATCTTCTCGAGCGCTTCATACACTGTTCGGAAAGTACCGGCACTATATTGGCGGAAAAATTTTCGCCATTTGTACTTTCGCGTAGTCTTTAGAAAATGAGGCACATCGGCCCGCGTGCGGAGGATTGTCGAAACCGTTGTTTTTGCTTGCTTCTTGTTTTGAACAAATATTACTCGTTGTTTTCTTGTCCAATGATCATTTGCCCTGTTCGCGGGAGTAACATTAATGGACTGGTAAATTTAGGCAGTTTTTGAACACCAAATGCTCGGAAATGTATGAGCAACGTCTTTCTGGCGGTGACGTTTTGAATTCACATCACACTCCAATTTACTCAGGTTTGTGTGGTTAGTTGCTGAACTGAATAGCTTTTCATCCTTATTGTCGCGATCATCCGTAATTATCTAGTTCGTAAAAAATCAAGAAAGGATCCAGACGCCTGTTTCACCAATATTTCCGCTTTGCACGGATCTTCCGTGCGCAACAAATTGCGCGCAAAGAGATGAGACACCGCCAATTATAGTTTGTTTACTGCTCACGTAAATGTGAATCCAGCCTCATATCTTCCATGTGCAGCGGTTGACTGTTATTGTGACGCTTTTGTATTGCAGTACCGGATCGAGGAAGGAAAGTTCGGATATGTGTCCTGCTCAATCCTCACGTGATCGTGGTTTCAACGGACGCTACAAGAACAATTGTATTTCCAAGTCTTTTGCCCTTGGAGACTTCATTATTGATGCCGGCAGGACAGGTAATTCTTCATGTTGCATTTGGTCTTTTTTCATCCAACGCATTCTATTAATTTAGTCGATGACATCGCTGAACTATGCATTATGTCTGTAGTTTAGACAAGAACACGTCTAAGGCGCCGAATACTTCAAAACTTCCGAATCGTAAGAAGAAATACCGTGGCACAGATACGACGCCTACGTGTAACGGGGGTTTCAACATCAACGCCCAAACGATCAACCTTCAAAAAGATATAGAGCAGCGAACGCGGACTCCAACTGCTTTGAAAAAGGTACCGCTTTCTTGTTTACGTGTATGATGTGCATAAAATGTCCGCGCAATTAACCCGATACACATATTGATCGTCTCCCAAACCTGTTGCACATTTGCGTATGAATGCGACGAATTGTTTTTAATTACCATGTACGTAAATTTATGTATATACCAATACCACCTCCATCTACGTACTAAAACAAGACTAAGTACGTACGAATAAAAATAAAATTAGGCGTTTGCCATGATTCTCATTATGTTGAACGTATGTGTGTTTGTGTGTACTCGTACGTGATTACAACATCCTGTCTAATTTCAGCGGTTGAAGAAAGTTCGAGATGATCAGCTAATTGGCAGCGAGTCCCACTCTAGTATGGACACGCGCATCACGTCAGAGCAGGAAATAAACGGTGGGCAAAATCTATTCTTGAATTTGATTTTGAAGCAGCCCTCTAGTTACCGTAAGCTGATTTTGAAGCAGCCCTCTAGTTACCGTAAGCTGATTTTGAAGCAGCCCTCTAGTTACCGTAAGCTGCAAAGTTAGTTCTGGCTGAGGGGAGTGGTACTTGATTGGTGTTGTATCCGATTGATTGTATGTGTAAAAAAAGTAGTGATATAAAAGGAGCTTCAGTCTGAGGAAAGCGGTAAAATAGAAAAAATAAGGCACTAGTTTGAAGGCCGAGGCCGCTGTGGAGGGAGTCGCGCGCTCCCCCTTATTGCTGGTTGCTGGTGAATTTGTTTGGGTTGAACTTTGAATGATTATGCGAAATAGTTAATTGCTTCCTTGCAGATGACTTGAAACCATGTACGTCCTCCATTTCCGAATGTGAGTTAGAACTGGACGCGGCGGTTTCTGCATACGTTAAAGAAGAAAAGAAATTCCAAGATAAGATGTGGAAGGTCAACGCCCGTCAGGTAAATATTTTATTTCTGTACATGTAGAAAACATTAGTAACATAGAAATTTGATTATATTAATAATAGGTTCATAGCTCATTTTACAACATACCATTTACCATACTTGCGTAGTATTTGCCGACTTTGGGGTGATACGGTGATACCAGAAAGACGTGTGTGGGCACAATCATGCAAAAGCCAGGAGCTAGCGGCGAGGGGTTTGCCGGAAAAATATATGTAGAGGCGGTGAATCGTGTATTTTTCATACACACTAACAGTCGGTTTTTGGAAGTATTTCGGTAATTTTTTAGTGAGTATGACTAGGATAAAAATCGCATAAAGAAATTGTTGAATTGTTGTCCATCACACTTTTCAACAAGGGACCGTAATACTGTTTTAAAGCATTACGCTGGGAACCGAACTTTTATGATGGAATTTTCAGGGAAAATTCCATCGACGGATTATAACTGGGATCCACGAATCGCTGAAAGTTTATTAAAGCGGATGAGGGTAGAATGGTGATCGTTGCGAGAAACATGGATGCTGAAATGTTTGACGGTGAGCTTTACTTAACCCTTGTTTATCATAATATTTGAATAAATTATGGACCGGATGTGTATGTGTATGGCTGCTTAGTTTGTAAGTTAGACTGTTAGTCAGGTTTTACTAACGATGTATTATACAAACAGTAACAGTATATCACACGTTAGGCTACCCTGTTGTTGAACCATGCCTTTATACTTTTATTAGTGTTTGAGTCTTGACAGGTTCTCCTGGCTCCTGGGTGTAATATATCTAATTTTTATCTTTTGTTTTAGCATCAGTGACCCACTTGATGGTGGACTAAGTGGACTTGGAGGCAAGATGCTCTACAATGGTAGTTCCGTTTATAAGAGCTGGAACGAAGAAATCGTTATCTCGACTCGTTGCTCGCCATCCCTACACTTGTGTTATAACACTGTTAAGGAGTTGCGGAAGAGGGGTAAGTTATCATTTTACCGAATCTCTAAATTATCAATTGATAACGGTGCTAGGAACTGTTTGAATTCGTAGTACCACTCTTCAGCTAGTTTCTGAAACTCCCCTCGCCTTTGATGGTAAGGGTAAGGTAAAGCTGAGCAGCCATTAAGTGTTAAAATATTTTGTTGTGTCCTAAAGAAAGTGAAGATCTGTATGTCCTCTACGTTGGTCATAGGTAATTGTTGATCTTTTGTTGAAATCTGAATTAGTTCTTATCGGAACCCTTGAAGCTTATCGCCTGCTAGTTCATAAATTCATAAGATATCTCATTTTTCACTCTTTTATTTTCAGCCGCTGTATCGAAGAATACTCGCACTGAATCAAGTGGCTGTAGCGGAGCGTTTATACGAAATGGAGCAGCCTTCGTTATTTGCGTGATGGTTTTTCTTATTTTGCTTCTTTTAGATATTTTAACTTTAATCTTTCATTGTATGCTGCTTACGGTTAGCAAATTAGCCTAAGTAATTGTTTCCTTTTGTTTTTAGTGATTGTAGTGTTGTATTACTAGTGTGTAGCAAAGTGGTTTGAATTATAATAATTTAGCATTGTGATTGAGGCTTTACGGGTTTTTCTTTTGTATTCATATTCATTGCATATGTAATAAAAATGTTATCTCTGAATTCTTGTTTTCACTAAAGGAAGAAGGCGTTTTAACGCTGATATTATACTTGAATACTCATTTTTATGTTGTGATTCTTTTTGTGAGTTTTTCTCTTTGCTCGTTTTTTTGTCGTCATGGTGGTATGAATAGTTCATGAAATTTAATATGGGATATCTTGATGTTTCATTAGTTCGATATATTCCGGTGTGCACTGAGTTGTTATCTAATTTAATTTAATTTAATTTAGACCTAACACTCTCTATGTTGGAATTTAAATATCTGAAGTTAGCTACTAATCATAACATCCACTTTAAGTTATGTGTTAGGAGATATATGGATGACATTGTTATGTTATATAACGAGGATAGTATACTACAAACTCTGGACCATATATATCCGGCTACACTAATTCTTGAAAAGGCTAACGAAAACGATAGTGAGGCTGCCTTTCTAGACCTGTATCTCACAAGAAACGTAAATAAATGGAACATTAACCTATACAACAAAACCGATGATTATTCGTTCGAAGTTAATAGGTTTCCTATGTTTGACACTCAAATATGTCCTTTTATCAAGATAAACTGCATTCTAGGAGAAATTCTCAGAATCAACAGATGTACATCCGATATCTTTCTTTTTAAGATCAAAGTAATCGAATTAGCTCACAAATTACACAAAAATTTGTACCCATCTTCTATTGTACTAGATACATTCAAAAAGGCTATTAATCGGTACCCTATTGTATCCCACAAATATGGATCTTCTCCCAAGTTGCTATGTAAATGGATTGAACAAATTAGAATTCCTTAACTTTCTTATTTATTCACCCAGCACCCATCATACATTAGTCCTATCAAATACTATGCGTCTCTACCCCTGACCTCATGTCAACTTGTTAAGTAACACCGGATATGGTCATACCAACGCATTTCTTTTCATCTCTAACTCCTCGCTTACATCCATACCATCTCAAGTACATAGGCCCCCATCAAATCTAGTGAGCAAGGAGCTGTGCTACCCATATGACACTTGCACTTTTTCACCTTTTTCTTTTTCCGCATTATCTTACTCAGTTATTTTCTTAGAATTTTAATTTTAGTCAGTAATTAATCCTATATCACAATACCACCGGGGCATCATACTGACGATGACCCCTCCCCGGTGGCTAAATCCTCGTCTATGACTTAAGGGTCGAAACGAGGTGACCCTCCCATATTTTATATTCCTATTTATCGTATTCCTAATATTTTCAGATGTTATCTAATTTAATTTAATTTAATTTAGTTATATTTTTATACATAGAATCATGTAACTCCTTTGTATTTCGTTTGTAATTGTTACTTGATTCTTGGCTTGCTTAGTTGGAGGATTAAGTTCCCCACAGGCTTGTCTTTGAATCTAGTATTTTCTACTCCAATTTTTCAATTTTTTTTATTTCTTTGTACTTTGGTAACCTCCGGGTTGCTATATCCTTCGGGATACCCTGGTAGCCTCCGGGCTGCTTTATCCTTCGGGATACCCTGGTAGCCTCCGGGCTGCTTTATCCTTCGGGATATCCTGGTAGCCTCCGGGCTGCTTTATCCTTCGGGATACCCTGGTAACCTCCGGGTTGCTATATCCTTCGGGATAACCTGGTAACCTTCGGGTTGCTATATCCTTCGGGATAAACTTTGGTGGCATCATTGCCATCTACCTTATACTCTATTTAGTGTCTCTTGAGACACTTTATATTTAATTTATGTTCAATCCTTTCTAACTTGTCACTTATTCATTTTACCTTACTATGATTATATTTACAACTTACACTAGTCATTTTATATTATTTTTGTACTTAATATCACCACTATACCACTATGTAATAATGTAATGCACCTTAACATGTTCCCCATACCTTTTTTCACTTGCAGGGCCCTCTTACCTCAATACAATTGCATCTTTTCCCTTTATCTTTATTATTATTTTACTTGTTACCATCTACAATGTACACAAATACCCTTTATTTTATTCATAACATACACGTATTCCATTCTCTTACTTTTACTATCTGTCCTAGTCCTAGGACTTTCCAATTATTATACACAAGACCGTCGGAGTACTCCAATTTTGAAGCAGTACACTCCCTTTATTGCACCTAAAATATTTTCCGTACCATTTTCCGTACCAATGCTTCACCTCGGTACAGTGAGGTCTGAGAGTATACAATTTCTGTATTTTCAATATTTTTAAATCTTTATTATATTCTCTTCATTCTCTGTAAGGGGCCCGAGTCGGAATAATGGTAGTGAATGGCCGCAGACTCGTGGAACCTCGGAGAAGCCTAGTACCAACGTGGTAGGCGCTTTTTAGCTCCGGTCCCGCCATGTCACCCAAAGTGTAGCCGTTTTCTACCTTACCCTTAAGGCCTGAGGCGGCTGAACAGGGGACATAGTATGCCTTGCAAATCAAGCAGACTATTATAATTTGAAAATTCTAACTTCTTCCAAAATTGGCCCAAATATGAAACTCACTTCTCTTAAGGGAACACAAGAGCTAGGTATTGGCTGTAATTCAACTAGATGCAAAATCTGTCCTCTTGTATCACACGAAACTATTATACAAAGTAGCTCTACCAAATATTACAGTTTTCTCTATTCTACAGCTAATACTGATTGTAATAGTAAAGGTATAGTATATTGCATTACATGCGATAAATGTAAAATTCAATATGTTGGTGAAACCAAAAACTCTGTTAAAACTAGACTCAACCAACACCGCGGTCACTTTAAGAAAGAATCCATGGAAACCATCTTATACACCCATTTTTCTGAATGTCAGGCTGGTATAGCAAACAAGAAATTTACAATTCATATTTTAGATAGTTTAAAAGAAAATTCTGATAATGTACTACGCAGAAATAAGGAAGTTTTTTGGATCAAACTACTAAATACTGCATTTCCCTACGGGTTAAATGACCAAATCAAAGGCTACGGCCTTATCAGTGATAATAATAAAAAAGGACTAGGCAACCCAAATCTTCCTTACTTTGCTTTAAAAGTCATCCGCCCTCCCAAAAATAGAGGCATCCGAAAAAGACGTACCGCACAAAATCACAGCAATTTGCAGATACCAGACCTTTCTCAAAAAATTCCATATCATACGCTTACTTCTTTAAATTTCTCTATGCCTGTAAAAACCAAAAAAGATTTAATTAGAAATTACTTGGCGGGTATAAACTTAATGCAGTATCGAAGAAATGTTGAAGCTATTTGCGGTAAAATTACTATTTCCGAGCATTCAAGTAAGAAAAAACAGAATTTTAAACCGGATTTTACTTTGAACATTCCATATGCGGAGCATTGTAATCTTAAATACATGGTTAAGAAAGCTATTAAGACAATCTACTCTCAGAATAATATATCGAGAGATAATTATCCCGTTATCAACTTCAGATATAAATATAACGTTCCTCTAGGCCCTAAATTATTCAACTACAAACCTCTCGTTTCCAAAAATTGCTATAAGACAAATTGTAACTGTTCTCAATATCTTCCCTATTGTACTGCTAAAGAAAAAACTAAAAAAGGAAAATAACGAGACTGGAAACTATTCTTGCGAGAAAGGGTAGCTCCTAACTTATAGATATAGACCACTGAAACATTTTATACGATCAGCGAATATTGGAAAGATGCCCCAGGCGGCGGTAGCCGACTGGTAGTATATAAAAGTGAAGTAACTTTCGGTTCAAATTGGTTGCTCGGTCCCTGTTTACTTTGTTGTAAGCTGGGGTTCAGGTATGCGGTCTTTCTTTTTATGTTAGGTTGACCTTTCTGTATCTGGGAGAGTGGCGTTAATCACCGCTGGACCTCGAGTGTGCACTTAGTTGTCTAGAAGTGAGTGTCTGAAATTTTCAAATGAATTCCCCTTACGAAACTGAAAGGATATGTGGATATTGATTTCCTTAATCTAACCGTGGTAAACAGAGATAAAAAGAGGCGGACATGCCAGTGTAAGATGACAATTGCATACATTGTAATTGAACAATAGAGAAATAATGTGTAACAAAACAAGAGGTAGCTAACGTATTGTTCACATGTAGCACATTTACTTACCTACTAAACAAACTCTTTACTCCATCATAATCATTTTTTTAAGTGTCGATTAGCTATTCATTTGATTTGCGTAATAAATCTGATGTTACATATGTTATGCTATGCGAAATTAATATTCGTTCCACATTAAATATCTAAACATTTGTTTAGGTAATATATACAGACCTTTTACTTTCTTGTTTGAAACACTGATTGTAGCTATATATGTTATATAAAACGGCACTTTGTATTGCGTTCTGTATTGCTGCACAAACATGTTAAAACACCACAACATTTTATTCGAAGGCTACATAAGTAAATCATTATACAGTAAGGTTCGCCGAACTTACAATGTGATAAATATGAAATGAACATATATGAACTTTTTGTGATACTCAAACTAAACTCGGCCAATTTTGCCAATTGCAAGAAAGCATATTAAAAGAGTCAACTCCACAACTGGATTCACCAGGCTTTGACGAATGACACCAGGCTTTCTTTAAAGGAGGAAACTTTTTGATATTTGGATAATTGTCAATCGCTTATATACGATATACGATTATTTGATCTATACGATTGTCACTCCTTAGAGAACAACGAAATTCGATTCATTTTTGCTACGACGCACATTTTTTCACGAAAACCTCACAAAAGCAGTAACTCTTGGACACAAAATTACTAGAAACTTGCTGGGTGTGTCTAAAGATAAGTCAATAAATTATCAAAAATAAATATGTTTAAGCACCACACGTTAAAATATAATTACCTAACGTTTAGAGCTGGATGGTGAACACTGCAAACAAGGTTCTACACAGTAGTTTGATAAAATTGATAAATGAATCAAATCGACGTTTTATTCAGCAATATATGCAAATGACAACTCTACCTACAGCGTTGCAAGCCCTTGAGTTTCATCAGTTGGTATTCCGCAGGAGGGACACAACTGACTGAGCATATGATAACAGTTGAAAAACTCTAGCGCTTACACCTCTTGTACATAGTCAGGATTGACAAATGAGAACCCTTCAAACTCGGTCTGATCCAAATTCATTAGGAATAAACGATCAATTGGCGTTAGTCGGGGCACTTCGTGTGTGAATTCCGCATCGAAATTGGAAACATCATCCGGAGATCTCTGAAATAGTGGAGTACCATCTGTAAAGCTTGTTGGCCCGTTGTGACACGTGCAGTCGGCCAGACAGTCAAACAAAACTGCAATCTAATATATTGCGTGGAGAATAAAAACTAAAGCTAAATCTCGGCACGGATCGTACCTTATGATAAAAAGCGAGATTGACATTCTAGCCGACTTACACAATAGTCAACACCAGCGGATTCACGACACGACAGACAGGAAAGGCACAGAACAACGTTGAGATCATTTATTAAAATTCGACGAAAAAATAATACTTTGACTAGAAAAACATGCATAAAATAGAAGCCTTTTCAATTAAAGATTGTTTTGTACGAAAACAATAGACAAGAATTTCGCAGGAAACGCGTAATTATACTTTTCGAAACCTATTTAATAAATAATTGCATATTATAGAAGATAACAAGTGCGGCCACAAATTCAACAGTATACAACATGTGCTGGAAAAGGAATTTTACGTGCAGAAAGGGGGAGAAAAATACCATAAACACTGAAGGAGCCGAATACTTTGCATGCACCATATGTCACAGTGAAAATGGTTCACCAATGTTCTATTTGCATGAACCGTAGGAAAACAGTAAATCTACTTTCAAGTTTTAAAGAGATTGCCGTTAAACAACATGTGTGTTTGAGAGGGTCTTGTTCTGTATTGTTGATATATTGGTCTATTTTCTAGGATAATAGCACATGTAAATGGCCACAACTTCCGCATAGTAGAAAAACGAAAGAGCGGAAATCACAAGAGTCTGTGAAAATTTCTCATTTGTACAAGTTTCTTGGAAAGTTTCAATTGAAAAAGCATAATAGGGCAAATAGAGAAAGAAGTGAAATAATGGCGAAGATACCCATTCGAACATATCCGAATATTTCAAAACATCAACACGAACATGATAAACAACTGTACGACATGGCTGTAGTAGGATAGGCAAAGTTTCATGGATGGGTCTACTTTCTAACAGCTTTCAGCAGGAAAGGAGTGCATAATTCTAAGACTTGGCAACGAGAAACTCTTCCTCCTCTGGAGGAGCATAGCTAAGATTGACGAATGTGAATCCTTGGAATTCATCTCCTTTGAGGTTGTTGAGGACTGAAAGGTCTGGAGGTGTCAGCGTAACCGGCAGTCGAAGAAACGCCTGGTCGAAGTTCTCTGCAGACTTTGGGTTCTTCTGAAACACGACCACACAAACACTATCAAGGTACGACAGAAGAGAAGTACATACATAGAAGAAAGACGCCATCAGATTTTTGAGTAAAATATACCATACGTTCTCTATATTCTATGTGCATTTGTTAATGTATTCTCATGAGCTGTTTTTTTCCGAAACAGGCCAGCAATAGAGTTATGCAATAGAGTTATGCAGAGGAAGAAGGTAAGGTTAGGTTACATGCCTGTTAGGAAAGTCCGAGTTTCATGCCTATCATGCATACCAAAAAATTGATTATATCAGGTCAACGTAGTTCATCACCGTTGCTGCATGCTTCTTAGTTTTCTTTTTATTTCCATTATTTTTGCTGTTATGCCGCTTCATTCCTTGTTATAGCCGTTAGCAAATCAGTTAAGCTCATCCTAAAGCGTTATTCTTAAGTGAATGAATGAAACCTACCACTTTGGGTTTGAATGGTGGTTGAACTTGTCTGTTCTCAATTTTGAACCAGTCGATTCGGCGGAAGAACGGGTGTTCCTAAAGTGTACAATAAATACTGTTCAATACTGCAAACACGGGCAGATTAGATAATAGGAAATCATAATTTTTTTTACAAAACCTCCTGTTAATCTTATCGTTAAAAAATTACATCCAAAATACATTATAGAATGCACCGTAAGCAAGCCAAATCACTTTGTTTACCTGAATGTCCCTTGTTCCATTTCCACCACATCCGAGTCTCTTAGTAGGATTCTTTTGCAGGAATCCTTTGCAAATTAAGACAGACTCCTTAGACATGGACTTCGGATAGGAGACATTGTGCTCAGTGATAGCTAGAAAGATAGTGTTAGACGCATATCCCGTATGAACACAGTGCTAAATTGCCAAAAAGATAATGTTAGCCGTGTATCCCATATGGACTGATCTGTCAAGGATAATTACGGGGTACCACAGCGAAGTAAGAACATTAGAGTTTTGAATAACTACATAACCATGATATGAACAACATTTGTTAATAATTTGGTAGACGCTGCCCGTGTTGTTCTTCACTACAACTTTACGATTATAATATTGTTACCCGTGAACAGTTCGTCCTCGTCTTCCCCGTCAAATGGTGGCTGTCCTGCCAACATTTCAAAGAGAAGCACTCCATACGCCCACCAATCCACTGATTTGCCATATGGTTGGTAGAGAATGATCTGCAATTATTTATGTTTATCACTTGTTTGGTGTTGTCGAAATATTTTTCATGGACCCTCCTCCTGATGTAACTGAGGCTTGTGAAGTCGCACGACATAAAACAAACTCACTTCGGGAGCTATGTAATCTGGAGTTCCGCAGAAAGTCTTGGTAGTGGAGTCGCCGAACATTCCTTCCTTACACATACCGAAGTCAGTGATCTAAACATACAACTATATACGATACGCATCCGGTGCTTTTCTATTTCTGGATAGGAAATACGAAATGTGTCATCAGATCATAGAGAATTAGTCATACCTTGATGTGACCATCCTTTTCCAACATTACATTGTCGAGTTTCAAATCACGGTAGATTATTCCGCGCTGGTGAAGAAAGAAGAGACCAACAGCGATCTCGGCGGAGTAGAAACTAGAATTGACAATTGTACTCCAATTTTGCCAAACCTTTTTTTTATAAATTTTGCACAGATAAATCAGCGATGTCGAACAAATATTGAAGCGTGCACTTGAAGCTACATCAATTCAATACATCAAAAATAGCTCAAAATATTGCAGAAATAGTTACACACCAAGCAACGGGCTCCTTAAACTTTCCGACTTGTTGAATTTGGTACATCAAATCACCACCGTTTACGAATTCCATCACGAAATATAAACGGTCCTGAACGGTTTATCTTTAGTGAAAGGCAGTTTTGCTACTAGAAGGATAGATATAAAACAAAGCTCGTTTTAGGTTTAGGCTTATCTTTAGGTGCTTAAGAGCTAAATTCCTACAAGTGGCCGGGTTGATCTAGAGGGTGCTTTAAAACCAACCATTGTTTGGAAGCATGAGTGAAGAGACACAAGGAAGGAGGGCTTGTCCGGAAGGGCTAGAACTCTCTTCTCTGTCATGGTGCATTCAACGTCGTCGTCTTGAATAATCACGTCTTTCTTCAGGATCTTGATTGCGAACAACTCTTTTGTCTGTTTGTGCTCGCCGAGAAGAACCTGAAAAAACAGTCACTGCTTATCTCGAAGTCTGGGTTTCCTATAAGCTTCTGAGATGTACCGTAGATGAAAAATATTCACCAGGCGAAAATACGGTGCTTTATCACAAATTAACTGCATAGAATAATGAACATATAACATATCATGTGACTACAAATGGCGTGTGATGAACAAAATACAGCCTCGTCGAAAGACAATGGTTGCACAACGTTCAATACATTAGACAGTTAGTCATTGGATAGACATGGATTGTTAGACAAATAATGAAGCAGAAACAAGAAACATCCAATGATAAAGATTTGGGGAAAGGCTACCTTTCCAAATGATCCTTTTCCAAGTACTGTCAAAAATTGGAAATCTGAGGCCTTGATGACGTCGCTTCTGGCCGAAATTGACTTAGTTGTGCTGTCCTTATGCGGTTTGTTGTTCAGCGACTTGTCGCGCGCTGCCTGAAAAAATTATTGGAAACTCTACAGCTTTGAGCCCACAAACGTAGTACAAATGTTTGATAACCATGCAAAAATTTAAATCAACTTGCATCCCTAGAAACGCATCAACTCAGTCAAAGATTGCTTTATGTACCTGGAAATCCTCCATATTCTGTCTCAGTTTCTCGATTTCCTCTTCATACTCTGGAGGAATTGGAATATTGTAAAATTCGCCCTCTTCCTAAAAAAAAAAATAGAAATACGAAGGATTATTGCGAACTCGCGTATGTGCAAATCTATCTGACACTTATTGACGACGGAAAGTACAACATAAAAAAAGCTCCCACCTGGTTGAGGAGCTTGAACCATCCGAGTGCTGGTTCTTTATACAGCTCGGAGATTCCGAAGCTCATGCTTCCCATGAAGTCATTACGAGAAGTTCGGTCCCAGTCCCAAACTTCGATCGATAACCGACGATCTTTGTCTCCAGGTTCCAGTTTGCTGAAAAAAGGTCAACCATAAAGCAGAATCCGTTTCGATTCTTCCATGGTGGTAGGAATCAGAGCCGCTCAAATTCGGCATGTCTAAATGTTCATTGCACGAAGCGTGTTTATTGATTTAAAACTTAATTATCAGGTTGTGGCACAACGAACAAATAGAATTCGAAAACTCACTAAACAAATTTCTCTTCCCAAACGGGGTTGAGCGTGGCGCGAAGCTTTTTCGACTTTTGCTTCGACTTGCAGCCGGAATCTTCGGGAATCAATTTCATTTTCACATACGGATCGGACAATCCATTCGGATCCATTGGGATCAAATTGCGGGCTTCTTTCACTGAAAATATATGACCTCTCATTAAAGTAATACAAAGAAATAAGTCACTAGTTTTAAAAAGAATGTGCTACTCCTAAAGGATGTGGCACTATTGTTACTCATACATTTTGAAATGAATCGTGCATGACCAAGTTTCAAAATTATTAAGCTGCTAGAGAAACGTTTTTTAATGAAAACCAGTTTGTAGCGCTTACCGTAGATTTGTAGCTCCCCGTTGACCACTCTGATTTCCAGGCTGATTCTTCCTCGCTTTTCTGTATGATCAGTACCGCACATATTCGGCACGTTTCTCACACAACGATGATGCACATTGATGTCACACGACTGGCACTTCATTCCCTTAAAATAACCATGTTATCCTCGAAGCTTGAAGAACTGTGGAAGCAGATAACAGTATATCCATGAATCCAATACATATGTACAATCAACAGTTAATAGTTAAAAGTTGAAATTCAACGATAATTGAATATGTAAATATTTGAAATTTGTGTAAACATAACTTATTAGTCCAAGAGAGAAGAATCAAAGTAATGGGAGTATTCCATAGGATATAGAAAGAGAAGTTAAAAGTCATGTAGTTTGGATAAAACAGAAAACAAGCCAGCAAACATATTTAGGATGCTAACCTGGTGTATCAATCCATAGAGCAGTGATCCGCAATGGTCGCAGAAAGTTGGAGAGCCATAGGTCTGTACTTTCCATTTGTGTTGTTGGCGAGGATCCTTAACATTTGAATATTGCGGACGCATGATCCTCGTGCTAGTATCGGCTATCCAGTCGATGCACAGTTTGTCATGCTCTTGGTTTATATGCGACAGTATAAAGTTGATTATTCCTGTATGTGTTGTCCTTTAAACAAAAACAAAAATGTTCCCCAACCCACATCTGTATCAACTCCTTTGTCAGCTCCGGGACACGCAAAGTTGACGAATTCATGACACCGTTTGTGCACGACCAAGGTACAAACTAAATTATGTTTTAAATGACCACGGAGAAACTCTTTTATGCGTCGTTTGCATCCTAGAAACCAAGATTCTGTCCACTTCCCAGCACAAAATGGAAACCACTGATGAAGGCTCCGGTGTTATTCTAGTGTCTTCGCAGTCTGCTTAATAGTCTAAACGCGGACGTACCTTAAAATATTATAGTTCGAAGAAAAACATGTGCCCACCTTGGCATTGAAATCCTTGTTTGGTCAATCCCCAAAGAAAATCCTTGCAATGCGAACAGAAAGTGGGCTGCTTGAAGAAACGGGCAATGAATTTGTGTTGCCTGTAAAAAATTGAAACGCGATGTTAATCTATAGGAAGTAGAATATCAGATCATCTATGCAATCTACCAAAAAATAGAAGCATTTGAGTTTACAGTTCAACCTCAGCCCGCATGTAATTAAAGTAGATTTTCCTTTTTTAACTAATGATGATATTTGGTCTTTTTAAGAGGTTCTCTCCCCCTCGTGTTTTATGCGTGTGGTGTTGCCTTCTTGACAACAGGATCTTGTCTTTCCATTACCCCAAAAAGAATAATTTTCCACGTGGGCAAAAGTGCACACTCAATAACCAAACAATGTATTACTAAATGTAAGGACAATTACAATACGCACGGGTGGGCTCATTTGTCTAAAAACTAAAGTAAATGAAGTATGTGAACCGCTGAGTGGCTATGTACTAAATTATGGAGCAAACTCCACTCCAGAATACCAGTAAGCTTATTAATAGTAGAACTTTTTTTTAGTAGAACGAAGTTCTTTCCTTGGATGCAAAGCAAAAAAACCAGAGATCAAAACACATTTCTTTCAGAAAGGGTATCTCCTTTAACAGTTGAGCCATCTAATTATACGGCTGACTCGGCTAATAATTTTCCTAATTGCTTTTCTGTCATCTTGCGCCTTTCATACTAGGTGTTTTTAGAGTAATTTGGGCGTTTTACTCCTGGGCAACCAATTCCAAAGAATCGGAACCTTTTCTTTGATTATTTCGGGGCATTCATTTCAAATCAGGTAAAAACGCGGCTGAAATACTTCAGGAAAGGGTCATTCTGCCTGCGATGGAACGAATTTACGGATTTGAATGTAAATTCGAATTTATCCGGAGAAAGGCATTGAAGCTTATGTGGGGCTGAAGTGCATTTGATTTTTTTTTCGCATTTTCATTAGCAACATTGTATGTGTTGCTAAGAAAGCGTTGCATTAAAGGGACATGCCTACAAGAATTAAGTTGTCCTTGTCAGAAATATATCCATGAAAACCGCATTGCTTAACACCTCGTACTCTCAGACTTATTCCTCGACAAACTGCTCCAACAGGTACCATAGTCCGAAGTGGAAAACAAAGTGTTTCAACAAAACTTACTAAAATATAGTTTCAGAAACACTATGTTAATAACTTTTATTTGAAACCCTCTGTTTTCCACGTCGGACTACAGTACCTAGTGGAACATTTTGTCAGGGAGTAACCTTGAAAGTTCGAGGTTTTAGGAAATGCGGTTTTCACGGATATATTTCTAACATTACAGACTTTAGGAACAATAAAAACAAGGACAACTTTGTTCTCGTGAGCCTGTCCTGTTAAGACCGCTTCCTGCATAACAAGGGAAATTTATGCACTGCTGGAAACGATTAAAAACATTAAATGTTTGACGCGATAGCACCTATTGTTGAACTCAACTCTATGAACCGGTAATCCAACAATAATTGATTTAATTACAATCTCGTCCAATACTACAATTTGCCCTACGACGGGAGTACTAATGTGTTCTTAATTGAAACGAGAGATGTTTGTTGTTCCTTCTTTATTCAACTGTCAACTGTTTTCAGCACCTATGACATTCCAATTAGGCGATGTCTAGGCGGAAAGGATGTCATCCGAAGAGATTTGGCTTCTTTTCAATCAAAACCACACAGCTGAGACCTTTCCGCGACACACTCACAAAGAAAATGTGTCAATTATAAGGCCAATGTTATATCGACCAGGATATTAAAACAAGTAAATTAACAACTCATTTTGCAAAAGACCCATTGTGGTAATTGTTGAAAGGAAGCATACGCCAAAGACCTCTAGTTAGCCTTTCTATTGCTAGCAACGTCGGCACACAAATTTCACCATTGCTCGCTCGGCAATGAGATTAAATTGGCCGAAAGAGTGGGACAAAACACGTCGGATTTTTGACCACCTGATAGAGCAACAAAGAAAAAAATATAATGGAAATTGTAAGCAAGTTTACACTACATATATTGAGTTTACGACCAACACCATGGGCAAAGTGTAAAAAACAGCAACAAACTTTCAAATGGTGTCTGCCACAACAAAATACACAAAATTAAGAAGAAGAAAAAACGTCGAAGATCATCGGGCTGAAGCGAACAATGAATTCCCAAAAACATGCTAGAAAAACCGTAATAAATGTATTGTCCATTAAGAAAAAGTAGTAACCCACTTGATCTCATGAACATTTTTCTGTCTTAGGGCACCACGGCGCACAAAAGCCTTGCCTTCGATCCGCTGAGCTGAAAAAAAGACATCATCAACATGGTGCTACTCAATCAATGCTGCAGTTAGTCTGTTCTATCATTGTGCTACGGTTCACCTAATCAGAAACATGATTTGCAACTTACCCCTGAAGTGGAATATATTATGCACCTTATCAAGTGAACGTTCAAAAATATTGTTCAAAGACGATGGCATGCCTTATTTCGGCAAATCAATACAGTTGCTTGCAAATGACCAACTAATGATACCATAATTGAGTGACTACATGAATGGGTGGTGCTCAGATGTCAAAAAAGTGAACTCTTATCATTTCAACTTTTCTTTATGAAACAGTATTTTCATTTATTTGTTCCTCTTCTCTCGTCTCTTTTCTCTTCTCTCACTCATCTCTCTCTTTCTTCCTCCCCTCTCTTTCTACGACCATTTGCACCCCCTCCTCAAGTCGTCTACCGATGATCACCGGTGACTATTTACATGATCATTGCCGTCGCTTTGTAAAAAAAGAACCGATTTCGTGGATGAAAATCAGCCAAAATAGGTGCATCTGTCGCCAAGTGCCAAAAGTCAAATCGTGTTTTATAATGCTATCGTATGAACAGCAAATATTCTTTGACATAATCTCAAAACTCGTCGAAATGTTTAATGATCTTTTACTCCTATAATTGCACCTTCGAAGGAAAAAAACATTGCATATTATAATTTCAACACTTTACGCGGAATGTTTATAAGCTATAATTTACGCTTTTGGGCACCTATAGGTTTTCCTGTTTTGAAAAAAGAACATTTGTCTCTAAAAGCGGGTAACGATATCTTTTCTTCCCAAGCAACTAGAGGCTTTCTTTTCACGTGAACTCCCCCAAATATTACCCCAATCAGGAGAGAAGAAAGGGTCTGAACATTGAATAAAGAAACCTGCAAAAGGAGAAAAGCAAACTTTACCAGTTCTTCTCCATTTTTATATATATATATTATAATTTAACCATATCAGCGCATACGTCATAAATCCACAAAACAACTATCGTACAATCGCCAACGTGGCAGCTAATAACATTGTTTTGAATTGTACATTTACAGTTCAACAGAAGCTTATCAGAAATCATAAAAGCGTAGTTTGCGGTCGTTAATTTTCAACTTCATTCCGAGAATTCCTTGATGGAATGTACCCAGCACTGGGTTTGGTGATCCTTGGTTGAATATTCTTATTTTCTCATAATTGAAAATAGCTAACAAACCTGGTTTAGCGAACCACTTGAACGGACGAAGGCTCATTATTCTAGACGGCTTTCTCTTTGGTCGAAATGTGTGCGTGGAATGTCTCTTATTAGGAACATAGTCGCTGGCTGTCATCCTTGGCGAATCTTCAATCTCGACGCTACAACTAGCGTAGCCCGGTGATCTACGGTCCACATCGCGTGCTTCAGCCCCCAGCGAGTGAGCTCCCAGGAGTCGCCTCTGGTCCCACGTTTTATTTGGTTTGAGCACAGTATCACTAGTCCCGTTGGTTTCTTCCTTTACGGACGTCTGTTCATCGCTGTTTGCACACGGTTCCAGAAGAATCTTCTGAATCTGGGCGTCTCCATTTTGTTTTACGTTACTCACATTGGAAGCAGGCTGATCAGGTTCTTGTTCAGAAGTCATCACCTTCCTGCCCCAGCGGGCAGAACGGACATGGAGTAAAATATTACCGTCCTCCTACGGTAGACACAATTGCGACGAGTATAATTGAAAAGTGTGTAAGTCTAAAGTCGCCTAATGAGTGAAATTCAGAACAGCGAAAGGTGTTGGTGAATAGTTGGACAGACGGCCGGCCATTCATTCAAAAGACTTTCTTTCTCTTTTAGCACCGCCCCATCATGGAGAGGCCAATTCTCCCTTCTGCTTCCCTTCTGCAAAACACTAACATTGCTCCACGGCAGCCGTTTGCTATAGAGTGGAACGCGAAGAACCTCTTCAAGCCGCCAACCACCAATTTCAGGCGATATTACTTTGAAATATTGAAAGTGCTTCACGGACAATTGGAACGATATGGGAAAAATGACGAGATTCTGATGATGTGAGTGACAAAATAGCACCTTTAAGGCTGAAATTCGGCCTGCGTCCGCTCTCAATTCTAACGTGACGAGAGAAGAGAAAAGGATCGGTTTTCAACAGCCTCTTACTGAAGTTTTATGACTTCTATTGGAAGTGACATTGGTTGAGACAAACATCGGTTTGATAATATGCAAGTCCATAAAATAGGAACATAACAATGAAATCCTTGAATGAGTGTATGTCCTTCTATTCATAATACTGCGTCCGCGCACTTCCCTTTTCACAAAACTTGGCATCCTTTAATTATTTTTATGTTGGCTCTTGCATTGAATCTTAGCCATAACATAATTGAAATGTTTTAAATTAGTAATTTTCCACTAATAACACGTTTGGAAAATGCTGTAATAACATAGCATATTAATCACTATTCTTCTATAATAACATAGTTCTCACAATATTCACGGAATACTCAAAAAATGTTTCAGCGATCTTACCATTGTGAAAGTTCCATTCGTGAAATGATTTGCCAACATATTTGCGTGGACAAGACTCGAGTCTTGTCCATATGTTATTTTTGTAATTAAAAATAAGAACCCAATGCCTATTAGGTAAACCCCGAGCCTGTAATGTGGGATGCTTACCAAATGCTTCCGAGAACTTGCGAAGTGCCATGTTCGCATCAAGCATCGGATCATTGGTTGCGGATAGATCAATGGAGCAACGATGCCCCTGACTTCTATCACTCCCACTATCCACACTAAGGCGTTGAACGGCATCTGGCTCACTGCGACGACGCTCCTCCATACTATAGCAGCATAGAGGAAAATTATAAGGGAACGTCCAAAGAGTAAATATATATTAGGACAGATAAACGGAGCACAGTGTTGTATATTTTGTGAAAAAAACTGGAACACGAGCTTCTGAGCACGGTAAGGATTTTTTGTAGGTTTTGACCATCAGACATTCCATTCAAATAATGCTCATCAATTATTTATAATTATGCCAAACAGAGCTATGCTTCAATTACAACCTAACGTCATGCAAAAGACATGTTTACTTTCCCTGAAATGTTCCGAAATTGGAGTAGCCAATTTCTTTTATCACATCGGAAGAATGAATGAAACTTTCAAAAAAAAAGTAATTTAACATAATCTGGGTGAGGTTAGTGCTATCGAACATCAAATGTTTACACGAACTTAATTCTCCTGTTTACAAAAAAAAAAAACATAATCTTCGGGCTGTGAAGGTTTAAGGGTAGTTATAAGTGTTTTACAAGAGTACAATCGGGAAATCAAGCATAAGTGCTGAAAATGATGGTGTGAAAGGTGGTTCGGTTTTTTTTTCTTTATGCTTTCTTCATCGTGAAATAGGAGACATTGTCTAAGGGGGCTTTATCCCCTTTCTTATAGTGGCAAATGCATGAATTACTCAGAACATTGTTGACTAACGGCACCGTTGTTTCACCAAAACGACGCATATCAGGTAAGCATTCACTGTTCAAGCAAAAAACGTGGATATGTGTTTAGGTACCCGCATAATACAAAGGCGTAGACACTTCTCTATAGCTTGTCCAGCGCTACACGTGGGAATTTTAAGCGAAAATAAACACAGCACGGAAGATAAAAAGGGAAATAACATTCAATGAAGCACGAATTATTTACAGTTATTGTATTGTGCTACAAATATGCACTTCTTTTGCGCCATATACCAAATTCGCTTTTCGAGACCCTCAGAAAGGAGTGAGATTTGTGGTTTTCGAAATATCAATGAGACAAGAATGTCTTTATGATTCCTAGGAACCTAAAGTGAGGAACATATTGTTAGTCACATAAGTATGAAAGCCTGAAATAGTCTAACCATAAGATATGTATAATTCGAAGCGAATTAGAAAACTGATTACCAAAGCAAACGTTAATGGATATTTTTCCTTAGGAATGCTAGTACATAGGTGGTGGTCACTGAAAGTGCCATAGTATAAATGAGGTGCAGATCATGATATGTGTAAGTATATTGGTGTTTCGCGGGGATGGAAGTATATGTCGACTACTCGTCGAGGGTCTCATCTTGAGCCTGGGCTGAGTGATTGAATGCCCAACATAAAGCAGCCGGCCCAATTCTATTAGACGAACTCGCACGGAGAGCAAGTTACTCGAAAGAAAACAGAGCACACGAATCAAGTGTGAAAAGGCGTCTCTCCTTTAGATATCACTTCCAAAGGATTCTGTGATTCAAGCAATCAATACGGTAGTCGAATGAGGTTTTATGTGAAAGACATAACTTCAATTTGACCGGTTAAGGGGAGAATAAAATCCAACTTCCTGTGAGGCTTTAGATGCAGTGAATAAGGTCACGCAAAAGTTGATTATATAGAGCAGTTCCATGAGGCAGCCGCCAATTTTAGGCGCGGGTGAGAAACTGCCATCGATACCCAATGAGACGGTTTCTATACCATAGCTAATGTAATCAGCAGAAACACGGGACGTCAAAGAGCAAACGTTCCATCAAAATGTTCCACAAAAGACTCACCCTCTTTCTCTTTGAAACTTATGCAGGCCATAAGCGACGGCATTTTTGATGCGCTGAATATGTTTTCTTCTTACACCAGCTGGGAGTTACTTTGAAAGAAATGGAAGAGCGCGTTGCCCAGTAGAAGGGGCAATATACCCATCTTGCGCCAACAAAATATCGCTGATAAGGGAAGGTTTTTGGTTGTGCCTCTCAGAGTTCGCATCGTCACTGATACTGAAGTCCGTAAGAAGTGAAAGAGTAATGCGTGACGGACGCTCGATATTGAACCACTCAATTCAGGGGAGACCCCATGGAGACGTGTCTTTTTTTTTGACAAAAGTAGGTAATTTCGTATTTCGTGCTCACAATCAGGATATAAGGATGAAGTAGTTGTGGAGATCAACACATACAACATTATGGTTAAGGTCGTTTTGGAGGACGAGTATATTCTAAGCAACCGTTTTGCACATACTTTTCGTATAGTTTTATACACAAGTTCGTATCTTAATTTATCTTCGCCCACTAAAGTTGCATTCGCTGCCTCGCCCTGGCCAATCATTCTGAACTTGTGCAAACAAAGAACAAGGATGCATATAGGATACGCAGTATTAAACATTGTTGCAAAATCATTACCAATTACCGCTTATTTTATTTATAGACGCTTAACAAGCGGTGAGAGAAAACAATAAAGAGACACTAACAATTCAACTAGCGCTGACAATAGGGAAGTCGTGTGAGATTGCGAAGCACTATACCACATGCAAAGACGTTGGAACTAAAGCAACCATTAAGAATTCAGTTAACTTATATAATAAATATCCTTAATAGAGAAAAAAAGGACAACAATTCCTAGCATAACATGGCTGCACGAATATGCACACCGTTCCAAAAAATTAGGAAATATTTGCAGGCCAGACGGCAATCGATGTGCTAAACAATTAAATGTTATCAAATATTGAGCGCGTTTAGGTACTAAAATGCGTACGCTCAGCCCCTTCACTGTGCTCTTTGGGAGCGTTCGGAATCACTGTTTTACGCCAATTGAATACGGACGCCAAATTAAACGACATTCATTTGCGGTGGAAAATGCCATTTCCGAAGCAGAATTTATTCATTGCGGTCGTTTAAATACCGTATATGGACAGAAGTATTATTAATACCCATTTCGGACACCTGCTTAAACATATAAACTGAGTCTAATGAGGGCGAAAATCCCAGGAAAATTTCAACTTTACTACTCTGGAAAAAAAACTGTGTTCAGAAGCAAATTGGTTGAAGATAATTTTCAAAAAGTCCCATTGTTGAAGGGTAAAAGCCATTGATTGTACAAGGAAGTGCGACGAATAAAGTGAGAAAAAGTGGGTGTCAAAGGTGTGCACATCAGATATTGAGAAATGTGTGTTAGGTTCCCATACGGGGCAAGATACATGAATAAATCAGATGAAACCGAGTATTTTCCCAAACTAGCATCGATCTGAGCCCGCACGCATTTTATGCATTAAAGAGATACATAAATTTGTGGCAATTTGCTAATCCCCTATTCGGACAGGAAACAGAACAGTAAAAGGCCAATGGATCAAAGCATTTTAAAAATTATTTGATATTTTCAAATAGACAGGTAGTTTTTGGTTGAGGCTTGTTAATTATGGTTACCTTGTAGTTTACCAACTATTTTCAAAAACTTCATTTAAAGTAGAAAAGGCAACTGCCACTTGGACAAGTAACATCGAAATGTGCCGTATGGTACAAGCCACAACCAAAAATTCCAACGAAAATACTTGTCAATGGGACTATTTGTGGTTACAATTTTGTTTCTGAATTTACTGCCAACTCAAGCAAGTATGTGATTTAGCAGCGAAACCAATCCGAGGTTGAAATTGAATTTTCTTTAATTAAATAAACGCGCAAATTGACTCAGGCATAACAATAAAAGCGGCGCAAACGGAATTCGAGACACTCTTAATTTCGACTTTATACTTTACCAGGCACTATTATGCTTTCAAATGTATTTAACACTAGTGCAATATGCAGGAAACATGTAGTCCAATGTGCAAAAACAACTTAAGAATGACGTCGCATTAGCCAAAATGAGTTCGACAAACAAAATATGAACATTGAAGATGTAGAAAATTTACATGTTTTAATATGTTTTCTTTCACACACAAAAATGTTTAATACAATGAAAACTCCTAGTTCACCAGAGCGTTGATGTATTGTGGCGCGTTGCTTCGAAAAATAGGCGCACATGCATATTTTACTATGTTGGACACGAAAATTTGTATTTGGAACTTTGGAGTGAATTCGAAATGAAATATTAAAGCTTACCAAGTCTTACGGAATCACCGTGTTGTCCAAAGCCAGGGTATTTGTAAAATACCAGCAATATTAAGGAATACAATGATGTAAAATAGAAGAATAAACTAAAATGACTTACCACAGTCATCATCCGATGGACATTCGTTATCGCTCATTATCAAATAGTTTAATGAGGGTCTATCAGCTGGTTTCCTCAAAAATTCCTCAAAATAGTCGTGTTTTTTGCAAGGGTTTCACACATTGTAACATCAAAAACGGCGGAATGAGCGGATACAATAGAGAGTAGACGAGCAAAAGAAACACGATAATTAAGGAGAGCCAGAGAAATAGAGTGTGGAATTCATTTCGAATGGATTAAGACGGGATTTGCAGAGACTTCATCAAATAGGTTTTCGATGTAAATGTTTTTTCAAAAAAGATAATCAGATGAGTTTACAAGTCTCTTTGGAAACGAGGCACGCTTTCATCAAGCAATACATATGTGTAGAGCTTCGATTGTGAAGAAAGTGCCTTGCTTTGTGGAAAAGTTGGTTCGGAGAGTATACTTTATGCAGTGCTTTTCGAATCAAACAGAACTGAAATGAAGTTATCGGCGCAAAGAAGTCACCGGGTAGAAAATGCCTCGTGAAAGCAAATGAACAAAAGACGACAAGGAGATAAGTTAAACATGGTTATGTTTACGGTGGAAATCTCTTTTGACCTAGAGCAGCTACATCCTTTTCACGAAATCAAATAATCAGATATTAAATTTACATTTTTTGCGTCATTTTTTTATTTAAAACTAATTAAAATTTAAAACTTTTTAAAATTTAAAATTTAATTAAAACTAATTTTATTTTAAACTAATTAAAACGGCGGCATCATGTCTGCTCCATTCAGTTTCTAAACATCCGGTGCGCCAACGCCACACACAATGAAACTGTGAAAAAGAAACTAGTCAATGTTGTTCATTTTGTATTCCGAGAGGCCATAGGACTGTGATATACAGCATTGCACAACGTGGTTTCCAAAGTGAGAGTTTTTTCTTCAAGACACCGAATATGCTAATGATAAAACATTTGAAATTGGGAAGCGCAACTTAGAATCCAACAAATATAATAGTCTAGGCACATTCCACATTTACTCGCACCTCTCACTAATTGTAAGTACAATACGTTTAATAACAAAAGACTATGAAACAGACTTGTGCTTTTGAGCATTTTTGGACGTAGAGTTACAATGCACTGCATCAGAGGAAAATACAAAATATTTTCATTAAAAAACTAGATTTACTTTCATTCTACACTACTCGGGAAATTAGTGCAAGAGGAAGTGCATTAAATGTAATCAAATCAAGCAACTATTAGAATGTCGGGTGGGATAAAATATAGCCTCTAGTTTCCCTTCAGATGAAACAGATAATACATCATAAGATACAGCTTTTTTCCCAGTTTTATACTGTTGCGGAGTTTTGCAAGAACACAATTTTCCGCCACATGTCGCCCCTATTTTCAAACAATGTAGTTTATTTCGGCGGCAAACTTTTGTCTTAAGCTCAACTATATAAAATACATTGAAAGCCGACCGCCAATCACTAGTGATAAGCTAGAAGAACAGTTTATATAAAAAAAATTCAGGGCTGCTAAGGAATTGATGACTGTTAGCGAATCGTCCTAAAGGTTTAATTTCGTATTTAATTCCGTAAGATGAGGCTAAACGCATGGTGTTTAGCTTGAATCATTATTTGTTGCTTATTAGAGGAAGATCCGACAAATTAGATTTTCTTTTCTTTAAAGCGGCTTATGTTCATCACGTCATTATCAACTTAATATACATAATGAACAGTTAATAAGGGAACCCAGAATAGAACACATGATATACGCATAAAAACAGTGAGCAAGGTTCTTTCCTGGTACGGAAATAAGACAGTTCTATTAGGAAAGTCAACTTTAAAAAAAAGCCTTATTAGCAGGAAGCGTTTGGAAAATACATGCTGAAAATTGTTTTTTTTTTAAACTGAACCGGAAGAGAAAAGTATTGACGTCGGCTGTCAACGAGGTATTTCGATTAGAACGAAGATTATGAAAGTCACCTCAAAAGACAACATTTAATAGACAAGTAGGAAACCTACCTTGCGGAAAGTTGAAAAATACGCCATAGACAACAAAACAACATTTCCTTGATCAGAAATTTGACACCTTAATTTCCGCTAGTCTCGCACTTTAACTTTTTATAAACCACTTTCTTTACAACAGTATTTAACTCGAATTTTAAAATTAAAAGTTCTGTCTAAAAATGTTTAAGGTTCTCTGTTGAAGCAACATAATTACTTATATCCCCTGTAAGAGCAGTCTTCACAGTCAGGCGCATGCATGCGGAATATCATATTTGTTATTATATATTTTCTTTAGCAAGGTGTGAATGTGAAACAATTGTGAAGATAGCACTGAAATAAACATTGAAAGTTGAGCCTCCAGATAATTAAGAAGTGCTATGATATTGAACTATAATACTCCAAGTAAGGCTTCGTTCACAAAAAGGTTCGGTTACTACATCTTTCCACAACGACAAAATGGAATTTCTCACATTTATTATTAAAAGTTGTGGGGTTTCCTTTTAATACAGAATTATCAACAGGAATTTCTGAGTCTCTGTCCAGTCGTTGGGTAAGAGACGGCAAGTGTTCATTTACAATTTACGAATTCCAAGCAGAGAATTATTCTTTACCTATTTTTCTTTACAGCCAACAACTATGTGTAAGTCATGTACATTACTTAACTTCACTACAGAGCTACACTTAAGCAGAAAAACAGATGAATAAGAGGAAACCAAAATGTAAAAAATCCGGCACTAACCATGCGACACTAGTATTACTCGGTTAGAGCAAAAAAAAAGTACAATTACGTAACTAACTGCTCTGTGCGCTGTCCCATTATACATAGTCTGCAGAGAGATGTGCCCGCTGGACACAACACACACACACTCTCAAATTTAATTGAACAACACTACGAGAATAGGCACGCAATTCGGGAAACCGAATAGCGTATATTTGACATAAAGCTCAGTTCCGCTTGTGACTAGGCGCTCTTTAGGAATGATAAGCTTTTAATTCGCGTTAAGTGCCACCCTCGAAGCGCTTAATATGGCGAACTATAGTTGGTGATGATTTAATCGGTCCACTTCATGTTAAGGGGAACTATTTAAGAGTTAAAAGATAGGCGATAATGAGAAGTATGTATAGCGTGAGTTCGAACAAAATATTGAATGAAGCTTAGTGAAGTCAAATCAAATTTTTTTAAATATCAAATAGCGAAGGGGGCAAGAGAGGGAGACAGAGAGAGAGAGAGAGAGAGGGAGACAGAGAGAGAGAGAGAGACAGACAGACAGAGAAGGAAAGAGAGAGAGAGAGAGAGAGAGAGAGAGAGAGAATCGGGGAAGATAAAAAAAATACGGCAATACATGGGCAAGTTTCACGGTCTCAGGATCATTTTTTTTTGGTTGACTCACAATTTTATGCATGAAACGTTGTTTAGCAAATATAGCCGGAGCCAATGTCAATATATAACGTTGGGAAACGAACCGGCGACAATCCAGGAAAACATCATATTAATGGTAAGCATAATTATTGAGCACGGAATGAAAAAGCACAAAGAATAGCCGATAATTACACACTACATCATTCATGTATTCATGTAAAACAGGAATATTTCGGAAGAAATATTGAGTCAATCAAGTGATTAGGGTATCGCTTGGTAATAAAAAAGAGTGCGGTATATCATTTTCTCTAAAGAAAAAGAGCAGTCAGTGACGACCTTGATGTACTTCCTGGTCACATCCTCTATTGAAAAAAAACACCACATAACAAAGTTACTTAGCGGGTGGTCGACGGCCCGGCCTTGTTTATGACACAACGGATAAATCTAGCATAATAATGTATGGGACGCAATGTTCTCTATCCGAGCATTTTTCATAATATACATCACAGAATTAATTGGCAACTTCACGAAATCACGTACTTGGACTTTGATGTTCCTTTGCATTATAAGTAATTAAAATAATAGAATCACTTACAAATTTGAGCCCCAACTTCGTCACCAACGGCCACACCAAACAGTGGAGCCGTGTTTAGAACAGCCGCGGGCACTGAAGTCTTCCTTCTTGCTGTGTCTTTCATGCCTTAACACTCGATGGTTACGGAAGTATATTATATCAAAGTTCAAAAAAATAAATAAAAATAAACCATCCACATTGTCATGGGAATGCTCGCAAGTGAGATATGCATATTCCATCATATCGATCGGACTTTTTCACTATTAAAATATGTATTTTCTAAGAAATCACATGAGTTGAACAAGTTATAAAGCACCAACTTGCACTGCCTGTGCTAAACAAGCGGACCACGGCTCGATGATCCAAACTCATTTTCATGGGACCGACATGTTACTCTGAAAGAATAGAAATGAGGCCATATGCAAAATAACACTGAAGCAATGCTATTACAGACTATTATCACGAAAAGTTCAAATAATGTACCACAATTTTCGCATAACAACAAGAATTGTTAGTTTTGATGTATGCAAGTTGACTAGCAATTCACATTTCATTTTGATTTCGAGAAAAGTAGTCTTCGTATGAAGATAGAGTTCACGTAGGCGTGAAAAAAAACGTAATAACTGAAGAAAAATCAACTAAAGTATGAGGAAGTCAATGTCTGCGCGCATTTTTTCGACAAGTATTTGAGGAAAATGAGAATGCGAATGAAATGAGAAAAGAAGCACGCAAAGGGTGCTGAATAAGTCAGGAGTTCAGTATAATGCCCCATTCATTCCTTTCTAAACTTCTTTAGTAAAGGAATTACCAGACGTGGAAAGGGCATTCGAAAGGTAGAAGGACCTGCAAGGCAATGAGGAGTCCCATGAGAATAGTTATCCTTCAAATGAGAAACGGAATGATTTAGCTTGATTATAAGTTCATCATACGTCTATGATTATATGCTCATGTCCTTGCTTGCAAACTGTCTATCGACTTATGAAGTCTTATAAATTGTTTCCCTTACAATTAGATCCTTGTTGATATGAGAAAGCAGCCAAGAATGTTGCTTATGTTTGCTTAATTAAAACGACAACGCTTGACTGGCTGTGTACAGCAATGAAATATAAACCTCTTTGGCATAATGAATACAACACTCAATACGTAGCAAACAAATTCCTTGACAGCCTTATTTGGTAACAAAGGAATCTTGAACAAGGAAGGCATCAAGAGCGGCTCCAAAAAGCGCATACATTTTCTTCTGTTATATTAGGTAGAATAGTCTATTATTATTTTTTGCTCGGTTTGCCGTTACTCAAATGGTTGTTTTTCGCACTTAATAATAAATTAGAAATTCCGAAGTTGGTTAAATTTCTTCAAAGCAAATCGATTAGGCGAATAAATGAGAAAAATAGGAGGGGATTTCCATACTCACTGTGGGAGAGATTATACTAAGAAGGGCATGGAATCCTGCACAGAAAAGCAAAATACGGCGTCACCTCTCACATTTGAAACCACTCAGGTTCTGAAGAAACACGAAGACACCATTTAATGTATAAATAACACGCTTTGAAGAAATATCGGGTCACAAAGTCGCCTAGGGAAGAAACAATCAAATTAGCACTAGACGAGGCCTCGTTTTTATATATTCAAAAGGACACCAACGTGCTTTGACTGCTTTGTATTATGGATGTTTGTTTTAGGGCTCATTATATCCCCTCTCTGTTTTGTGCGCTCTCCCCCATTAAAAAAGTAGGAAGAACGCCAAAATAACAACTTTTAAAACAGAAAAGCTGATACAGATCATCAGGCTCTATTAGGAACAATGGTTAGGTTCATTTTCCAGATGTGACAATACGCAATACGACAATTTGCTTATACAATAAATGAACTGCGGTTACAAGAAGAGTAAACAACTAATCCGCACATAAAATGGGCTTCGTGGCTAACTGAATCAATAATGAGTGAGGAATTGTTGATTAAAAAAGCACAAGTTGCGTCCACAAGAGTTGGCTCGTTTGTTAATCTGATGTGGGTCAGCATCATCATGTTTAGTTTCACTCTTACAAATACGAAAATAGTATCCCAATACCGTTTCACTGTTATTTTATGACTATTTACGAATTGGTTAGAGTTTCCATGTTCGGGTTCCACCAAATTCCATGGTAATTCGCCCGTGATGTTATACGCCTACCCTAACCTTTAAATCCCAATTTGCTGCATGGGGTCAGAAACGCTCATTCAGCTGGTTAATATCTTTGTGTAATAAAAATGAGCGGAATTGAAACTTTCAGTTGCCCAAGAAATGTTTTGACTTTGTTCATAAACAGCGAACCTCGTTGTGAATTCATTCAATGTCATTGTAATTTAGTGAAATAGGCACCTGATTAAGTTTAGTTGAAAACAACTTCTAGTTCTCATCATTTTGTCTATTTTTGCTCTTGAAATGTCAAAACACTCACATGATACAGATTAATACAGGACGGATTAAAATGAAAGAAATAGTTTTGGAGGTGATTGTTTAGTAGACGGGCTTCATTTCCGGGAGTCGGAAGCTAGGACTTGACTTCATGTTGACAATAAACAAAAGGAGGACTTCGCATTGCCCACTCAGGCGCACTCTCCCGTATCTGATGCTTTACTTCTGATCGAATTCTTGAAAAGCAGCTAGAATAAGGGATGACGGAAAAATTATTAGTAATACATGGTCGTCATATCGGTCTGTCTTCCTCGGCTCGGAGCTGTAAATCGTGTGAACGTCTGCATGAGCATCCACCCTTATTTTAGTTGTAAATACGTCACAGTACTCTACAACCGCGCGAAACAAGAACTTAAAAAAGCAGGTTATACATAAAGTGTATCGGAGCGTGAAAAACATTGCCTACTAGCAACGCTCAACCTAACAATGTTCAATTAATTATTTTCCCATGACACTCAGAATTATAGCACATTTGTTCGTATTAACTGGGAAACTACGTTCCAAAGGCAACTTCGAGCACACACTCCAAAGAAATAATCATTTTCAATTTCTTTATCTTTTTAGTTCCCTTTTCGAGCTACTCAAACAAACGAGTCAATATGTGTGGTTTGCTGATCATATAACTGCAACAAGTTCTGCACTGTCCTGAACATGGCCAACGTCCAAATGTGAGTAGGGATTAACTCACATGGAAAGGATACATATCCTTCAACACTTTGGCTTTTACCAACTGGTGCCCAATCAGTTTTTTTCTAGGGAATGAGAACACTTTTAGTTAAAATGTATCATCAAGTAGACATCAATTAACATTCTCGGTCTATTTGTATGTAGGGGTGCGAGAAGAACAGCGGGTAAACATGGCTCATTGTGAAATATAAAATGGGAACAATTTAGTGTTAACGGTCCCCAAGGGAATTTGATGTTTCGCATACAAACCCCCGGCCCTTGCAACATATGCGCTAACTTTCAAAGGAAACATAGTTAACATTTCAATCCGCATTCAATCCTGACATAGGTGCATGGACATGTCTAAATGTTTGATAGAGAATAAACCTCAGCCGAAAATCGACATATTTAGAAAAAAATCGTCGTGCCTTTTTGAATTCGTTTTTTTTTTCTAATCCTGCCCATTGAAAGCATTCATTGGCAGAAATGCCAATTGAACAATGGAGCCCTTGCTTTTACTTTCCAACTTCAACTTTCAAAGTTTAATTAATTTGAAAGCAGGACATACCAAAGTGCATTCCGTGGGAGTGGCACAAAGATTCTCTATGGAATCGCATTTAGGGGATCCACATACTAATTGAGCAGTATTTAGTCTGGTTTACCCGTATGTACCTGTGTCTAAAGTATAAGTAACGGTGTATAAAGTATGCATCATCATGGTTCGCGTCGAGAAGGCCATTGAACTGCCAGGTCATAAAACAAATTTGGCCAAATGTAAATTGGGTTTCTACTCATAACTACTGGTATATTTTCAAGGAAATGACAACAGTGAACCATCAACACATCATAGAACACCTATCAAAAGACTCAACACTTCGTGTTTTTTATGTTTAATTTTTGGGACATACGCTAATATTCGAATAATAGTGGCCCAGTTTCATGCATAGAAATAATAAATTGATATTTTGGAAGGCACTTTATAGTCAGTGGCAATAACGATGAAGTACATTAAGTAGGCGAAACATAAGAATGATTACGTCGAAGGAAAGTTTGAATTGCTGTAGAAGAGGACTTGTGGCTGGAAAAAGGCGGTTGTCCTAGAAAGAAGAGAATGCGATTATCCTATTGAGGTAAAACGGGGGAATTGCCCCTGGAATGAGGATCCCCTTCAGAAAACACAAGCAACTTGTTGACTACACACTACAATGCAGATTAATACAGAGTTGGCGACAGAAGAAAACGGCTTCCGGTTTAACAATAACTTCGACGGTACCAGGAATTAATCTTACCTCCTAGCAAAATAAATCGTTTGCATGATGTACATTACGGAACGCAGACTCTTGTCAAAAATGGTCGATCGTCATGTTTTTATCAAACAAGAACGCCTTTTTTTGTCCCTCAATGGGATTCCTATTCGGTAATTCAACTAGTACTTTTTCTAGAATTAATGAGCAAATACACGACACGTAAATTTATTTCCCGTATACGTATGGCGGTCATGTTGGAGCAAAATATTGCTAGCTAATTTCCCTGATCAATGTGTTTTGCTAATCAGTTGTAAAACAATAAGTATATATTTATGCATATTGACCGACAAAAACCCTGCAACAAGGAAGAAGCAACAAGGATTTGCCTGTAGACATAAAGCGCAAACGCCATTTCCCATGTTTTTAAAGTTTTCCTTTTTCCTTCTTTTTCTGTTAGGAGGCTTAGAAATAGTAGTTGATTTTGTTTTTGACTTAGGCGCCGCAAGGAAGCCTTTACCTGATTTTTTTGATTGATAGCTTAAAGCTCCGCAGTGGGATTATTCACAAATGCCCTATTTATGACAGTGAGAAGAAATGAAGAAGGGCGCTAAATAAAGTCTTTATGGTGAAAATAAAAAAAAATCTACATAAATAACTTTCGTTCCTTCTTTCCCTGCGCAAACCTCTTGATTGCAGTGCAGAAGTAAATTACTTAATCGAGCGATGCTCGCATAACATCTTTTATCGTTTCAACCGACCACTCTTTTTACTGCAGGCTACTAGATTTCAATCCGCTTGTTCAAGTGGAACCAGACGTGGACGGATGATCCAACAATGCAGACTATGTTACCAGGAGAACAATATTTTCGATGAGAATAAATCTTCAACTTTTATTCTTCCACGTGCATTGTACAGGACAATTGACTACTTGCGAGCGAACTTATGACGAGCAAGGTAAATTTGGAGCCATTCATAAATAGCAAACGTCGGCTGCTAGTCATATCACAGAAAACGTGAGTCCGATTTTTTTACAGTCAGAGACAACTTGGGCTTGGGGCACCAAACATGGAAAGTTGATTTCCCCAATGCCGTCTGAACTTACACTCCCGAAGTCAACATTACCTAGCCCATCTTTGGGGAAGCTTGTGTTCAAATGTTTACAGTATTTTCAAGAGTACTATTTCTAGGCTCGTTTTCGCTTATTTATTTCCATCGTTTCGTCTTCCACACGTTACGTCAGTGCGTGTATAGACCGTGCAGTCATCACACAATTCCACACGCCATCACTTCATGCAATTGAAATGCGCCTGTTCAGGGGTCCTGTCAACAGAAGGATGGCACTGATGAGACCTCACTCCGTCCAATGCATTCGTTTCTAAACGGTGACCAACTTCAGTGGTGATCGCCAAACGCTTTGTTCGCCTTCTTCATTGTCTTTCTTTGCTTAATGTTTGCAATCCGGTGGTAGCTGTTTTGTTTCTTTGGACGAGTAATACGCAACAAAGAGAAAATTGCAACAATTTCTTCTCGAGCCAACATGCAATATTAATTTCGATTGTCTATGTTTCGTTATTGAAGCGAAAGGTTAAAAAAGCATGACCGGCGACATAAAGACCGCCTGCAGCACCATTATTTGCTATGGTCATAAAAGAGAATGATCGCATGTGAAATTAATTTCCATCCAACCAGTCGTATATATACGTAGATATGCACATTCACCAACGTTACAATCTTCATGTTACAATCTTCTTCATATTTTCCATGTTTTCATGCTGCTCTTGGGTTTTTGTTCCCGATAGCAACATCTTATCATTGTTACTCTAGCACATCATTTAATAAAGAAAATGTGAACTTCCACTTATGTAGTTATTTTTCGTTTTAGATCTCTTATGAACAGAGCCGTTGACTGGCATTAAAGCAGTTTAAAGCGACCGATAGCGACCGTTATACAAGCAGGTCGATCTGTACTGATCGCGCGTACAGCACCGAAGACATTGCACGCTACTAACTTTCAAATAGAGCGTGCTGAAACTTTCTTTCAGTCTAGTATTTCAGATCAAATTATGGGTGTTGGAGTAGTCTCGTGGATCCTGCTTCTTTCCACAATTGCGACATTGTTTGTGTCAGAAACGATAGCTGCGCCTACACTTGTCAGCTCGGAATTTCCGAATGCAAACGGTGAGCGTTAGTCAAACATGAATCCTAGGCACAAGAATATATATCAGAAAAGCTCGAAAGAATAACTCAAATTAAAATATCAAGTTTTCGGAAATAATAACTGTACGATTCAATGCTGATTCGACCATCCATCGATGAACCCGAAGAAACAAATACAACAACAAATCAACATACTGTTTCAGATTATTACGAGATTGCAACTCTAGCTCGAGCAGTGCCATCAAATTTGTGAGTAATTTTATTTCAATCAAAGTGCACATTCAGTGCGAAGTCTCCAACTATGAGTATTTCGCAACGTGCTCGTCAATTGCTTGTTGCAGTAGCGCAAAATCTGTTTCTCTGATATACCGACAAGTACCTTCTGCTTTTCAGGGACCACTATGACATGGTGAAACGCAGTCCGCTCCGACTCGGCAAACGAGGACCAATGCGAATGGGAAAGCGAGCTATGCTTAGAATGGGTTAACACGCATCATGCTTCTCTCTCTATCACTATTTATCAAATTGAATTCAGTCTCACCGGCGCAATCTAGATACGAAATCGTCTACCGAATGCTCGCTTTTATCATCACTTTAACTAAACTAATTCCTTGCTTGCTTCATTCAGAAACATTGTTTTGCTCTTCATTACATCAATAATCACGACGTCTAATAAATTATGTTAATAGTTTGTCTTCAATGCATATTTTTGAAAAGTTTATTCAAAAAAAAAAAAAAAAAGATTATAGAAATATACAACCAGCACTACAAATAATTCCTGACATGAGAGAAGGCCTAAATATTCTTCAATTGTTTCGCTTTTCTGAGAAGCACCAATATTTTCCTCGTAAAGGACTCAAATTGCTTATAAAGCAGAACTTTCAGTTTCCGCCACAGGAAACAGCCATTAAGTAATGGATTTACCGTAAAATATTAACAACCAGTCACCGAGTTAGTCACATTAGCATGTTGTTTTAAACAAATTGGCTATGGATTCATGTACCTCTACAATACCTTACAAACTTGACAAAAAAAGGAAGAGAAAGAAAAAGCACGCGATTAACGGAACATTCATGTACTCGTAGACGAAAGGGAATTCAATATCCAAGAAAAAATAAATTATAAAGTAAAAAGAGATGAGTAAAGTTAACATAAATATGCACTAAAATATTTGACATTTACAGATGTGACAGACACATAACCGGTAGGAAAGATTATCGGGATAAATGACAATTGCCTCAAATTGACGTGAATAAAAGTGCGTCCCGTATTGCTCAAAATGGCCCGGGCAATAGAAGATACAAGCTAAATAAAGCGCACAAACATCACTCATATGCATATTTTACATTTTTGGTGCAAATGGTGCGTAATGAACAAACTATAACGTCTCGCAAAGACAAATACACTAAAGAAAATAAAGTGACGCTAAAGGAAATGGTGCACATAAGCGATTCACGAATCTCGTGATTTACAGAAGCTAATAAAGCGAGCAAAACTCAAAAAGCAGGATTGCAAATTGCACGGGACAGACACTACACACGGATGCGAAGTATAGTACAGTGGTTTATACATTATAGAGAGAATTCAAAACAGTGAGCATATAGATGCGATCATAACTTGCTCACAGCAGTACTTGTATCCTTTAATCCTCGGTGATTGCATCTGGATCGGGTGTGCTGAGCTTGAGACCGAACACAGCGTCCCCGTTAGACGCCACTTTGATGAACTCAAATCCAAGTTTGTTCAGGAATGTGATCTTCACCGTGTCCTCGGAATCCGCAAAAGTGTGCAAACCAATCGATCCTAAACCATAAAAAAAAAATAAAAAAAATGCTTGACCCACAATGCGCCATCACTGAGCGACGAAAAATAGTGTTCCTAGACCAAAATGGTCTCGCTGGTAATTGAGTCGACTAACGTTTTTAATTTGTGGCATAGCTCGCGGGAATTATAACAGTTTTTTTGGGCTTACTGTGGTGCTTGGCCTTGTGCAATTTTAATTTCCTCGCTCGGTGAAATCAGCTTTTTTTGTCTGATCTCTTTCAACACTATGTTCTACACATAATTCAGGTGCAAAAAAACACACGAAGAATACATAAGGGACAAAAGATGACCGCGTCGCTTTCACAAAGTGAATAAAATGTACAGAATAACACAAAGTAATGTAATCGCAAATAATAATAAATTGTTTATAACTAACCATTATACGAGAGCGCAGCAGCAATTGTTTGCACGAGTCTCTTGGTGGGTATTGCATCAGCAATGTCACACGCAGCGTAGATGTGCTGAAGAAAACAACCTATATTGCTAGAATCAGTTGTCATGTATCACACAAAAAACTAGAATAATACATTTTTCAAGAACCAGAGGACAAAAAGCTGCTGACATTTGACAAAATTTTAGATACTCACCACTTGCGATGGATACTTTTCCGTGACATCTGACGTGATTTCTCGAGGTTTCCAACTTTCAACTTCGACTCGGATATCGGTCTAAATGTCAATAAAAAAGGTTAGACTCATATTCAGCAAAAATTGAACGCGTGCCTGAAAGACAAGTTCCGGTCCTGCTCTATGTTTTAGGTTGATGAATAACGCATACTCACTCCCTAGCACATCCAGACTTTCACAAATGCTCAGTGGATTTCATTAAATGAAGAAAATGCCTACCCGAGTTTCGTCGCTTATTTCGTCATCTCCAACATAGAGTTGAACGGTTTCCTCCACGAATGCAGGGAAGATTCGAACATGCATATCAGACACTAAAAGAAATAGAGTTTACTGATTTCCCTGCTGAGTGTAAACCAACTGACCACGACATTTGCCAAGCGATGGTATGCCGACAAAGCAGGTTTGCTGAGTTTCATCAATTTCAATTTCGCGGAGTAAACATGTCGTCAGCAAATGGTTTACGAGCATGCCTTCAACCCCAGCATATTACTTGTTTTTAGACTTTGCGAACAAGTTCTGTGAACACATGCGTAGTTTACAAATGGTATATGACTTACGGGCCATACATCCAACTACTCCACAGAGTGCGGTCTGCGTTGATGTATCCTCAGCTAGGAAGGCGTATTTGGAGAATCCATTCAAGTTGTACATACCGAAGAAGCTAAAACATGTGTTGAGTAGAGAGTCGCACATTAGCTTTAAAATATGAGAAGACGTGTCCAATCAAAATAAATAAGTATCAATTCTAGTTACCCATTAAAGAGGCACTATTCAAAAACCCACCGATCGTACGTTTTGGAGACTTTGAGACTCATTTCAGTATGAGGTTCCTTCCATTTCTGCGAATGCGACTTCTTCGTGAGGTGATACAGCAGCACCTGAGTATTACGCAACCTATGAAAAGGACCCAAAAATAAAAGAAACACCATAGAATCACCAACGAATATGTATTCCAACAACATTCAAAACTTACAGAATCATCACGCTGAACGGGCCGGATTTGAAAGCAGATCACGGATAGGGGTAGCAAGTTCTAAATGAAATGATATTATAGGTGGTGTCTGACAAACAAAGAGCATGCAATAAGCAATCAGGATTGAAGAAATACCTGTATGATATCAATAGAATTAAAGCGCGTGATGTAACGGTATCGAGTAACAAAAAGCACTCACCCTATTTATGAGAAGTTCAGCAGTCTCTTTCGAATTGGCAATGGAGTTCGCTATATCGGATATGAAACCCTGTACTGGGTTGTTATGTGCCCACGGCTCTCCTTGGAATAATTCACTCGACCAAACACGGGGGCAGACATCTGCAATAGATAGGTTAATAAGGTGGGAAGTATTTGAATAGGATGGGCACCAGGGTATAAATTCCGTGCGTAAATGGAGGTGGTTTATTTAGCTTAGTGATAGACCGTTTTAATAAAACACCATGTTTCGGTCACATATATTAATTTGGAATTGCTTCCGGAGCCGGTCAAAACATCGTGCATGTTTTCACGCACCAACCTGTATCCCTGATGGGCACAACCGTATTCAAACCGAAATCATCCATGCCATCAAAATACCTATCTATAAGCATGAACAAACTGAAACGCACTTGTAGAACCGTACAAATTTCCTTGCTCAATCCAGGAGACCATTCCATTAACAACTGCCAGCATCCCGTGGACTTCCCACACAAAAGGCAAGAGTTCAGACATCAGACTCTGAACGAAATGCTAAAAAATGACCCCCATTAGAATCACGTCAAAAACTCTATCCAACTATCCCAAAAAAAACCAAAAAAAATCACAAGCACAAAACAGGAAGTCAATCGCCAAAAAGTATTCTCACCCTATTCGTGCATTCCATGAAACAGTTGAAGAACTTGTCGTAGTCGATAATAATTTTGCGGAGGTCACTGAGGCATGCAGCAAAGTCGGGCCTAAATCACGTAATAAATGTAAAATTCTGAGGCAATACCATCACAAAGCACAAATTTAGGTGATCACCTTACCATACAATAAACGGTTGAACGAGTTGTAGAATAGGTATTTTTTGAGCACATATAGGAGTCGCAATATAGTGTAGCATACCATGGTGCGTCATTGTATAATGGAGTATTGATGAGGATCCATTCATAGTTGTGGAGAACAGTTATTGCTCTCTTTCCGTAGTCAAAAGGAAGGTGGAAGAAGTCAATCAGCAACTCCAATTTGTCGCGACTGAGACTCTCGATTGGAGCAGAGCTGTAATACACATATGCTACACACACAACCAAATATAGGGAGAAAAAGGAGTAAGCAAATATGTCAACGTGCACTAGGTAATGTAGTGATAGAACGTAGAAAACGTTTAAATCACGGAACAAAGTTCTCCCATCCATTCGCAAAAACGAGGTATCACTCTGAAAATCCCACTCTCTCCGTACTTCTCCCTAACGAAGGCAGGATGTATGAAACAACAACGCATTCTAGGAGATATGTGCTAGTTGAAAAGGAAAATCTCCGTAAACTCACGTATTCTCTAGTGAGTTCTCCTCTGTAGCCAGGGTGTCAGAAGTGGAGTCCATGCTCGGATTTGTCTCTTCTTCTCCGTCTTCCTCCTCCTCACGAGATCGCATCGGGATTACGGGAGCGGCCAATTCGGTGGATTCCGCGTATTCGGGCACCAGTGAATTAACCGCTATCGATTCTGGGTTATCCGGCTGAAAGCAACATAGAAAACATAGAGGTGCAATCACACAAAAAAAACATTCCCTTAACATTTCTACCTGCCCGCATCAAGCAGTGTTGTTTGTATGCGATATTACCCTCAGAGATCGAGCAGGTATTTACAAACCTCATAGCAAAAATAACAAAAGCACTTGAAGACTTTCGCATTTGCACTGTTGTCCAATATATCAATATGCACACTTACCAAAGTTGTTATTGTAACAGCTGATCGGACCATCTCATCAACGGCTGCTACAGGAAGAGGCCTCGGAGCAGCTATCTGCATCAGATCTTCCTCGACGTCCATAAAGGTAGCATCTAAACAAATAGATCCAGATGTATGGTGTCAACATCATAAACCAAATCACGCACTAATTATACAACATCAAAAAACACCAATTGACGCACCAGAAGAAGAGGGAAGGACTGAGCAAACCATGTTCTGATTCAAAGTTTCATCGCGGACCGGAGCCATGGGTGGAGCATCTCCAGTTGCACTGAAATAGCATACTATTAATCAGGTTCAAAACAAACCACATACGAAAACAACAAACATAAAAATCTCGAGATTCTGGTTCTAATTTTAAGCATCAATTTTCCCAAAATAAACGAACCCAGTGTTGGTGGCGAACACTGTAAGCCAACTATCAACAGCGCGTGCGAGGGCAGTGCGAGGATCATACACCTAAATTTCAACAAATGTATTACCAATTGGGCAAAGGCTAAAGCAAACTAGTGGATATCATCAAGGGTGCAAAGGCTCTTTTTATCTTGAGACACCTATACAAAGCTTACATCGAGGTTCTTCTCGTCAGCGATTTCCTCTTCGATCATCGCGTCTGAAAGTACAACAATAAATATTCCTACGAACACTCTGAAATAAGTTTAACAAAATAATTCGCGGGAACGATGCAAAACTAACTGCTAACAAGATGCAGTTCGACTTATTGTGCCGCTGCGTGTCTATTTCAAATCGATCAATTCATTTGCTTATATTTGTTGGAAGAGAGTATAAAAATATAAAGATAACTACCAACCGGGGTTAAAATCCGAAGTTGCTCGAAGCCAGTCACTCATTGTATGAATCGGAATAAAGTTGGCCTCATACTTGTTGTTCGGATTAAGTAGTAGACCGGAGATGTGGTCTTTCAAATAGACAGAACGTCCTAAACGGTCATAAATCAACAATTGCAAATTAGTGTAATTTGGTCAAAGAGTCACAAATCGCACAGAACGGGAGTAACAGTTTTGTTACTTAGACAGAAATTCGTCCATGCATAAATTTGAAAACCCAACCGCTAAATGGTCCAAGATAGAGACGTCGCATATCGTAGTCGTTAGCATGCAAATTATCCCAAATGAACGGTTTCCTTCTCAGCACACGTCCTACTCTCTGGCAGTGCTCAACAGTGAGGTAGCGGGGAACAACTTTCGGACCTAAACGATGTTTTATTTTTGTTAAGTCAAACTTTCTGTAATGATAAACCAACAACTCTCGGGCCAAACATTTGAAATATGTGTATCACTGCGCGGTCTTCCGCAATGATAAACTATTCAACAAAAGAAAATAAGTAACTAACCCGTCCACATGATGTGGATCTCTGTGTGCAAAGTGCTTCCAAGCGTGTTCAAATATTCAGAATCTTCCAATGTGGGATTGGCACGCGATTCGCAATATTCTAAAGCGCAAGTTATTGAAGCCCATGTAAGTAACTGGTCCTCTTGTTAGGTACAGGTCTACGTTTTTGATTACCATTGGTTTTGACTCATCGACGTATTTAGTTGTTTAAATATTTCGCACCTGCCAAAAATATTAAGAAACGACACATCATTTTTTGTCTAGACAATATGACCGAAACACACAAGGACAAGACCCTAAACAAGCAACGAGAAGGCTTACCTGTTGGACAGAAGAAGAACAAGGCATGTCCCATTGCTTCATAGGTTTTATTTGTAACATGCACCTGAAAGCACTGGATTAGCTTTGACAATGTTTGATCGTTTGCTGAATTTTATCCCATCCTCGGCCGAAAAAGGTCAATTAGTGCTTACATATGGCATCTGTCAAAGGGCAAAATAAAAGATACCAACAAGAAACACACCTGTGCCTGTGCGAAAGAGTCAAACACCTCTTTATCGTCAGCCTTCATTTCCTGCTCGATGTCGTCGAACAACAATGCGAATGCGGTGCATCCAAGAGAGCGAACCTAGAGAACCACTGCAATGAATAATGGATCCAATCTCTCTCACAAACATCCGAAGCAAAATAAGACATAATACGTAAACACATACTTTTTGATTAAACACGGAAGGAACATTAATAAGCAAACCTGTTCGAGCTTGGCTTTGATTTGTGCCACATCATGATGGTCAGAGTAACGAATGTCAATCCCAGGACTAAGGGCATAAATAAAGGTGACATCGTGCTTATTCGCTGCATCAATCAACTGTCGTAGTGAATCTGAAAACTGAACGTAATGATCTGCGCGTTCGCATGCTATCACGCATAATACTCAGCAGGCAGATTAAAAAGCATACGTTTTCCGCTTGTATAAAACTCAGCGACAAAAGGTCAAGGAAAAAAATTCGAAGAAAGAACCACCCACCGGCCTCCTCGTCTGTGTAGAGTTCACGCCATTTTAGTCGATGCTTTATGTCATCTTTGGGAGCGTACCTGAACTTGTCATCCATTAGTGATACATTTGCGATGTAAAAAGGACACACGCCCAGCGAAGAAAAAATTTTCATAATCCGCGCAACTGTTTCAATATTAGAAGCCATAAAATCCGAATTTGACTTACATATATGAAGAGAGTGAAAGTGTCTGTAGTCTGGCGAATAAGTCAAATCGTTGTTCCAAATTCCATGGCCTGCCGTAGAAGCCTATAATAATATTTGATTTACGACAGAAAGAAAAGAAATAAACATTTCTCGTAATTCGGAAGGCCTCGCAACTGACATGCGATGCTTAGTTAGTTGGACCCACATACAGCGGCAGTAGTTGTTTATATCACGCTAAAAATGCTTACCTTCCACAACTCCACTGATGAACTGAGTCCCCATTTTGCGGTGATTTATGGTCGGCGCTCGACCTCTGCGTAACTGAAGAACATATTAATAAATGCAACTAGCGGTAATTGTACAACATCTATATAAAAGTGCATTTTAGGCTTCGACAATCATATACAACGTCTTCAGCGCGGTTCAAAGGCCGCAATGAAAACACGTTCGATACACGAGCACACCAAAATACAAAGTGAAAACAATGAAAATACGTCCATAGGGCATTTGACCAATGAGCGAAACTTCGAAACATTACGCAATCAAATAATTTATTAATTCCGCTATAGAAAAAAAACACTATTGCTATTTTGTAATAAATTATTAATACGTGACTCTGAATACTATTATTAAATAAATAAATATACAATCTTTCTGCGAAATATAGCTCTGCTAAAAAATCTTTGCACACTCTATCAACTCATGCACCTAGACATCATAAAAATTAAAAATAAAGTTAACCAGCTATCGAAAACATTATGCTCAGTTCGAATCATTGTCAGCAAGCCAATTGATACGGAATGCAAGTAGTAATTTTTGGAAAAGAATGACGCGCATCAACATGGTTAAAATGCAAATCGTAAAGGCCTAGCGCAAAAGCCGACTTTATAATTACTTACAAAAAATATTAAGTGACCAGGAGCCATGGGTTTAAATAAAAGAAACAGACATAAATAACGGTAAACGTTGTTTTTCGGAAATTTCACTTCAGCTATCGCCTATAAAAACAACGCCTACCGCTGAAATATAGCGCAAATCACAACTCTTAAAAATGACAATGTCACATTGGGCAATCAGAGAAACACCAGTCAATTCTGCACAACTAGATCGAATATCAAAATCATAGAACTCTGAAACAGAACACTACTGTACAAATTATTGTTCTTCAAATTAACTTAATAATGAGACAGAAAAATTCTTTGGAAATCTCATTCGACAAAAAAAGCCTAAAGAAACAAATAAACTGAATATTTCGACTGCTGAAAGTAGAACGGGAATATTTGCTAAAAAGCACACGGCAAAAAACATTTACACAACGGGTGCTTGAAGACTAAAACATGCCATTGGTAGCTTCCTATAAATTCCAAAAACCACCGGGCTTACTAGTTGCAATAAAAACTCAGCCGGTTTAGAACTGCTCGCAAAGGAGATCACTGATATACTTGGCCACCGTGTCCTTGCTGCTTCTAACGGTCAACCGGTATTTCTAAATGTTAGGTATTAAACGAATTAATACATATCTAATAAATATATTGTCAAAAGTTGAGATAACTTGGGCATACAAAAGAAAAGCAGGCTAAATTCTCGTACAAAGTGTTAACATAGTGTCTCACCTTTGCTTGCTTATTTGGTTCCAATCGCACCAATGTACCAATCTGTTGGGTTTGTGTGTGAATGATACCAGCACAAACAAAATTGTCGAGGTTCGGATCGACATCTGTTAGAAGCTTGCTTCCCAATCCGGACAGCTGAAATGAATATTGTACATAACTAATTAATCAATAAAGTCGGTTTCAAGGGCTAACAACACAAACACCACCTTGTGGACCTTATTCAGGCCATTATTCCTAGTTTTATCGAAAGAATACATGTTGCAACATTACAGTACCGTGATCGATGAAAGAAGTTTCAAGAGCCTAGTTCTGTATTTCTAGAGAGCCGGCAAGAAACATGCCTACCTTTGTCTTGACCACCTGTGTTTCCATGGGCTGTTTGGCACTGAATATCTTCTGGTGTTCCTGAGTGGGCATGCCTAGGGCCTTCCACCTGAAACATCCGACATAAGTTACTGGAAGATAAGATTTAGACTAAAACAGCGGGAAAAAAAAGTTTTCTGACGTCATACCTGTTGAAGAATGTTTCGCTGTTCATGTCGGTCGGCTCGAAGAATTTATTGAGGAAAATTGGCATGTAGAAAGACGAGTTGAACTGCTGGACTTGTCCGGAACGGTCCCTGTAACATATCACGAAACGTCACTTACAATGTGCCATATAGAAAATAATGACAGCCAAATTCTCCTGTAGTCACAAGGATTTTAAGACTACGAGTATCCCATAGAAGTTCTCATAAATCAAAGAACAACCGTTAAAAGTTAAACTCACGTGTAATTATAGGAAAGCTGAATAATTGGAACCCTGTTGAACTCTTGCACACAGACAAAGTTGATTAATTGTTGCACTTGTGTACCGGCGGGGACAATCTCATCCACTGGCTTGGCCTAAAGTAAAAAAATTGCGCTAAGAGAAAGCTGCATATAAACAGTTAAGAAACACAAAGGGCAATGAGGTGCTAAAGTCTAACTGGAATAACATAAACAAAGTATTATCAAGGATAATTACCTGTGCTTGCAATTGTACTGCTAGAGGCCCAGGACACACTACAGTTGGATGGAAGTCGGTGAAGGGATTTGTAGTCTTGTTGCCGTAGAACATACCTTAATACAAGTACCATCAAACTTCTGGCGCATCAATGGGGCGACAAGACAATAGAATCATTAAGTGTGTTGTTGGACCTACCAAGTCTCGCCAAATTGTTACGAGCTTCCAGCTTGCAGCCAATTTGGATAGTCTCATCTTCGTATAGAACACCGTTGTTTTTCGTGACAAACCTAAAACCACAAAAAAACATTTGCATATGAACAAGGACACTGCTTTTGGAAACTACCTAACAAATCGCACACAGTGATGTATTAGCTAAAAAAAGTGTTGACAAAATATGACATACTTGAGGTAATCATTTCTGTTTGAGATGTCGGGATCTGAGGCAGTTGGCGTTGGGGACGAGGATTGAGTGATGGTATTCGAAGTGGCCGGCGCTCCGAAAATATCAACAAGGGCTGAAGCGTCCGTTTGTCCTTTGGCAGACGGCTGATCAAGGTCGACAAGTGAAGTAGTAGTGACAGCGCCTTCCTGAACAAGACAAACATTTTTCAGCTTCTTTATATTTTCAGTTTCTCTAACCTTACTCCTACTTTTTGCTGCAATATTTGTTCATTTTAAATTTGGGTATATAGAGGGGTAGAAATTCTTTATAAGCAACTATGCGCAGCTTCTGCGCAAATATATTAAACTAGAATACCAGTAACCGGGACAGAACGGAACAGAATCTCAAAAACGAACCTGTGCCATCACTGCAGCCGGTCTACTCTTTTTCTCGTGTGCAACGTTCTCGAGCTCCTCAACTTGAGGTTTCTGCTTCTTGAGCTTGGCCAAAAGGGAGCTCTCCTTTTCGGCAAATGGAGGCATTTCCTCAAGGATCTAAATGGCATCACTACTTACTTTGGAGATGGATAATACACTAAAATATACTTCACTTCTGAGATAGAACATCACCACTTCCACTCAAATAATAAAATTCATAAATGCTCACCGTGGCCAAAACATCAGGTGTGGCAACCTTGCTCATCTGCAAGTATTCAATTGCCCTCTGCTGTAGTTCGGCATCAGGGTTCTTCAAGTTGTGATCGGTTTGGAACACCTGCAACGCATAAAATGATATTGAAAACGCAAAGAACGTGTATGCCAAATACTAGCATTAAAAAAACATGTTAGGCCTCACCTCCTGAATAATGTGCCTAATTTCCGGGAAAAGATTGCAGAACTTGACGTATGTAGTAAGAAGAAGGCATCTGGTGGAGATACTGCACAAATGGTACTTGGAATGGAGCAGTTCGAATTGGATTTGTGGGCTGAAAGTTGTGCATGTTTAGGTGCAAAAATAATGCCAATTAGAACAGATCCACGAAAGCAAGGACGTCTCTTCTACAAAAATATTGCACACCAATGTGATAAAAACAAGACGGCAAATAAATACCTTGATCGATGATCTCCAGCTATCAGATTTCCAAACTCGCCCAGGATGTATCCACCAACCTAAAGTGTTAACAACTAAAAGAAGAAACAAACTGGGAAGGTATAAGTGAATAAATTCATTAATATGAATTTACTCACTTATATCTTCAAACAAAGTAAATATCAAACAGTGCGTTAAGCAATGTCAATGTAAATGAAAAGAAGTGGTTTGAGCTATACTTACCTTAACCATGTTCTCGTGACAAGCAGGCCTCTGCAGTGCTTCAAAGACAGTCTTTGCAGCATATCCTTGCACGTCCTCACGGTTGACGACAATCTAAAGAGGGAATTTCCGAATAGAACAACATGAAAATTGACTAACACAAACCCCTGAAAAATACATAAGAATGGTTTCGAAACATAAGTCCCAAAAAGATAACTAACCTGAATGACTCTGTACCAGACCTCCTCGCTCACGTAGTCACCAGCAATGCGGATTAGTCTCAGGATGACATCAACGTACCAAGTGTAGTCGGTTGCGTACTTTTCCGCCAAGATGGCCACTTTCAGAACCTAAGTTGTAATTAATGAAAGACCCAAGAGAAAACAATATAATCATGACAAGCTGGAAAAAACACTATAGTAATATTGTACCATTTCCTCCCTGATCGAATAATCTGCAGTCTCCAAATAGCTGAGCATTTCGGCTACAATTTCATTGGCATTCGACCGATCACACATTGCGTACAACAAATCAACTGCGCGTTGACGAACAGAAACATCTCTGAAAAAAACGACATGACTCGAAACCAACAAAAGCACATAACCTTTGTAAATTTACAGGAGTATGGATACGGAGTACCTAAATATAGTACGCTGAAAAAACCAACCGTTCAGTCTTCAGTGAACTGATGATCGTTTCCTGATGTTTTTTCACAGCTTCATGAGAAAACTCCGAGGTTGCAAGAAGGCACATCGACTCAAGGGCGAGATACCTATAGAGCAAAGTGGTTTAAGAGTACGAGTAATGCAATAAACAGATTAGAAGCAACTCAACAAATACGAAATAATAAAATATATCAGTACTTGCTTCTAAAACAAATATTTTTAACACAATGAGGAAATCCACAAACCTTAAATTGGTTTCCCTGTGGCTCAGGAAGGCTCCAAGCTGATTGCAGGCGCGCACCAATAGATTCGGTTCACTATCCATGTGAATGATCAACGCTATTGCCTAAACATCCATAAATAACAATCATCGAAGCCATTGTACTACTAACAAAGCGTTACGTCAACCAACTCAAAGTAACAACACATATCATGCACCAACCTCGAACAAAACCGCATTCTTGGCATTTGAGTGCTGCACTTTCTTTGATTTTGGTGCATCCTGTGCTTTGTTCAAAATACCCTCCAGACACTCCAACAATCGAGCTTTGTTCGACGGATCCTCTGAAAACATTCAAAATGGAATGCACAACAAACGAATCGCTAAAAATATTCGAGAAAATTACTGAAACAGAAACTAACCAGGTGGAGGATAGTTCTGCAACAGACGCAGTAGCTTCACACACAACCATGGAGCGGGGACAAAGTAATAAGTGTAGTCCTGCAAAAAAATGTCTTATTGGAAGGCGAACGGATATCTAACAAGAGAAAACACTAAAGTACCCAAAAAAGCACATTCTTCTACAGAAAAAAAGACAATCACCTATGCAGGACCCAGTAAGCAAATAACCGAAATGAAGTATACCTGAAGATCGGTGTAAGTAGCTGTGACAATTCTGGAGAGGCGAGAAATGGCGAGTGACACACATCCCTTATACTCATCAGGCCACCGCTTGGAAAGAGTTTCAATCAATGAGGCGGCGGCCGTGACAACTCCCTAAAGAAGTAAGTTTTGAATATGTATGTTAATAATTTATCATATATATTACTCTATATTAGCGAACAACAAAACAATCGAAAGCAAAAACAGACCATATGTGAATCATTGAGAAGGTGCACGATCCGCGAAGCATGATCAGGAGAGGGGATAATTTCCTGCGACGTTCGGAACAACTTCAAGAGACAAAGAGCAGCCGACTGCTTCACGAAATCAATGGTGTCCCTGAAAATACACGCATCGTTACTAATGAGTAAAACAAAACCAAATATGGGCAAAGGTGGTAAGGTACTATGTAAATTCAAATGTAAGCGCGGTTGGCAAGAATAACCTTGGCAAAAATGTAAAATACGGCCAGGTCCCAAAAAAGAATGGTCAAAACACTCACCCCGAGACCAGAAGCTTGGGAAGGTCTTGTGCAAACGCATCGGCCATATCCTTCGATCCGATGTTGGATATACACTGGAGAGCCAGGTTGACGTGCACTGGGTTGCGAGATACCTAAAATAATATTAATTAACGCACATAGTTATGTTCCAAAAAGCAAACAAGATAATAGAAATCTTTTTACACAAAACCAAGCAAAAGAAGACTCACCAAATCATTGCGAATAGCTTGCACAATAAGCTTCATCAGATCTGAGTTCTGCTCCACAAGGACGGAGATGAAAAGGTATCCCTGAAAGGTTCAAAGTATATGCATAGTTCTTAACTGAGCCCATATAACTAAGCTTTAGTTAAAGAAAGTGCAAAACTCACAATTTGCTTTTCCGTGTACTTATTTGAAGAGAGCAGGTTTACCGCCTCCATATGACCAAAGTCGATATCATTTCCCAAAAGGAAAATGAACAGCAATTTGCAGACATATTTCTTTTTCTGGTATCCATCTAGGGTCTTGTCACCTAAAGTTTCAACAAATTAAAAATGCTTCAAAGACAGTTGTCGGACAATATTTGTAAAAAAAAATGTGCAGCCAAACAACAATAGAACAATGGAAACTTACCCTTAAATTTTGACCTGATATTAGCAAGTTCCTTATTGATTCGTTTCAGTTCGGCCTCTTTGCTCTTGCAATTTCTTATATCTGAGATGAAAACGGCCAATCCACGCATGCCGTCGCCTTTTACTGCCGGCATTTTTGCTAAAACGAATATGTTACTTTTCATGAAAGCATTCAATATAAAACAAAAAGGGTTAAGTGAAAATAAGTACATTGCCAATATGACATGAAAAATAAACAAGCGAAACGGGTTAGAAGGAATGATATAGCATGCAAATGTATCGAAGATCACGCTTTAGGAAAAAAGAACCGCCGCAAAGGAAAATAAGAAAGAATATATTCACATTAATTAGACAATAAACAAAACAATAAACAAAACAACAGCTAACAGCTGCTTCAGCTTTCTTGTGGTTGATCCACTTATTGGACTTTGTAGATACCGTAATTACGCTCTTTTGCACGGCGTTGTCCGTGCGGGACCTGCTCACCGTTTAAACTGGTGGCAATAACGGGGTTCGCAAGTATGCCCGCAGTTGGTAGAGTGAAGAGAAGCGAGGGCGTCAAGAAACACTACGGAACACCCCAAATGACGAAATGCACTCAATTTTTTTCTTTATTTTTTCTTCTCTAATTCTATATTTTTTTGCAGAAAAAGAAGGCAAACTTTGCTGGCATTTTTTCGCTTTAAGATCATCGAATCAGAATTTCAAACCCCTACGGAGATTTCTACAGGTCTTGTGAACATTTGTCTAATACATCATAAGCCTCTACACTCCGTTGTTTTTCTGAAAAGCAGCACACATGAAACTCTCTCTAAAATCTCTATAATTTTATTAATTTAAAGAGTGAGGCCCATTCGTTGTAAAAGTTGTTGTTAGCAGTACCTTTTCTCAGAAACGGACGTGAAAAATACGGTTTTTGAAACGCATCGAGTACACCAGCATTCTTATGCAGCTTATGCAAGTGAACATAAATTAGAATAAAAACATCGAGCAAGAATTCAATTGTCCACTATGCGTTTCAAAAACCGGCCGGTATTTCGCGTTTAGATCATTCTCCTCCGTTGGGACTGAGCCCAACGGAGGAGAATGACGCAAAAGATAGAAACATAGAACTCTCCACATTCCGAATACAAGAATTCGATGCACATCATTGCGGTTATTATTGTCTTCTTGTTCTGAAACTGTTAGAAAACAATGATTTCAGAAGTACAATTCTATCTTTGATTTAATATAAAAATTAAGATAAAAGATTTGGTTTGATTTTTACATTTCCAAAAGCCTTAGTGTTGTGACTACCTTTAATGATATAACGTTTATGCTCACTAGAGTCATTATTCAGAGCTACTTTATTCTGACATTGTGTATATAGTTGATGTTTAACACTCCTAATAGTATATTGTGTTTTTCTCAGAATAGACTTATCAAACAAACAGTTCCTAAAATCATCAACAGTCAATTCATTCTTGACAACATGCTTTTTGATGCCTTTACTTTTTTTATTATCTTCTCCAGGTTTTGGTACCTTTGGAAGTTTTGGGTTTTCTTTTTCTTCCTGAATTCTTTTATTGTAATACTCTTCAAAGCTTTCACGTGTCTCTTCAGCGATTTTATATGCATATTGTTTAGGTTTTAAGGCAACAAGTTCTTCCATTATTAAGCCATTCAATTCATCTTTGAATTTTCCAACAACTTTTTTATTTTCTTTGGAGTGAAGAGGATGAATTTCTGGATATTCGCTGAAATCAAATTCTTTCTTCAAGATAGAATCTTTTTGAATATCTTCGTAAAGGTCAGATGTAAAAATTTCATAAATAAGGGAATCAGTATCCTGATAGCACAATTTGATATTATCACCATATTTCTTCTGCATAACATTGTAATGAAAGTCATACATCAACCACTTACTCAGTTCTAGAATAGCAAAACCTACATAAATAGGTTTATCAAGTACAATATTTGTTTTCTCTATTTCTACAGCAGACAACTCTTTGTTATATATGATAGTTCTTTTGTAGTTAGGTTTTGAGGCTAATTTGATTATTTTATGCTCATTCTCTAACATTTTCCATAGTTTTTCCGAAAACTGAGTTATTCATTAATTTAAAGAAATCCTTCTCGAAATCATTTTTAGCTTTTTTTCGAAGATTAGTATGCATTTACTCTCTTTGAAAGGAAGGATTCTATGGATTTTCTTTATTTTAACTCCTAATTGGAGACACTGCAACAAGTTTTCATAGTGAATTACATACTTCTCTTTATCGAATAAAGTATTACATAATTTTTAACACCATTCTTAAAACCTATGGTTCCGGGAATCATTGATTCGTTACCAATTTTTACATTTTCTGGACACAGGGGAAAATCATTGTGTCGAGTGTGTAATTCTTTGGGATATTCAAGATCTACTTCGAAGATGCATCCTCTATCTGACTTCTTCAAATAATATAATCCTTCAGATCCAATTCAACTTCACATTTACATTCTTCACCATCACTTTCAATAAATGTGTTATAGTCCTTCACATCTCCATTGAGAACATTAATTAAAGACTGAGTTTCGAACTGAAAATCACCAGTAGGTAACATTTGACACATGGCCCATCCATACAAATTATTAGCATCTAAATACAAAAGGAAGTTTGTTAATTTATTTGGATTGAAGTTTGTAGTGTATTTATTGTTAACCTTAGAGTATCTTTTAACAGCATTAACTATTCCACCTCTTATACCCTTTTCAATCATCAAATATTTTTCAACATCTTGAAGTACTTCTAACTCTACTCTAGTCTTTTTCAGCATAGGTAAAACAACTGGCGCACCGTTGCTGTAGGGCAACGGTACCCCAGGTAGCGTTACAAGCGGAAATAACGTTATAAGGCTGGAGGTTTAGAGATTGTTGTGTTATACAAATGGTGATTAAAAGGGTGCCGCATTTGCTAGCCTCTCCAGCCCACCGTAGCTGTAGGGGAAAGGTAGCTCAGCCCAGCTATAGGTACCTAGCTTCTGAGCATGCTCCTGCCTCGGGGAGCAAAGATAATTTAATTTACGGTCTGGTGACTATTGTCGACTATAGTATAAATAGCCAATATTCAAGACGGTGTAATTTCAAGTGACCCCATCCCTTTAACCAGTGTATCGCAGACCTATTCTGAAAAAGACGGTAGCTCGTACGACCTGCGGATTTCAAAAAAAAAAAAAGTTCTGTTTTGTTGCGACTTCCCAAGCTATGGCCATTCATGCTGACAGCAAGATTTTCGTCCGCGATATGGGTCGTGACGGGTTACACGCACTCTATTTGAACCTTTCTCCCAAGCTACGATAATCGTTCTGATGAGCCTAAATTGTGCCTTTTATTTTCGACTGGTACATTTTTCAAGACAGTGATTTTTTGTTTGTCATTTTGTCTTTGTTTTGAAGGACAAAATGTTGGTGCATGTATGTGCATATTAATAAATCTTTATTTAACGGCGCTCAAATATGAAGAAAGCCGGAACCCAACGGGCATCCTTCCCTCCAGAAAATATGATTATCAAACTGTAATTTTAGAATATTTTATTCGGGAGGTCAAGGCTTTGTTCGGTTCTTTGGTTCAGGGGGGATAGCCATCAATCTTTTTTTCTATTTACCATCTAGTGCCGAAATCATTTTTTTACACTACCTACAATAGCAGGCGACACAGGTTTCTCTCAAAATGCATAGCATAACATAACATGTATTATACGAACATGTGTCGCACAAGTTTTGTCAAGGAAAGGACCAAATCTATAAATATAAAACGGGAATATGCAATTCTGACTAAAAATAAGAGCACAAACCATTGAAAATTTACGTTATGTTATGCTTTTTGGGAAAAACCTGATTTTTTTTTGCAAGCAGACAGATTATTGTTGTAAATTGCAATGCATGCTGTTATGGAATAGCCATTAACAGAAATTATTAGTGCTCGCGTTGTGCTTTTTGTTGGGTTATTTATAAAATCGCTGGCGCATTGATCGTAGGGCCGTACATTGACGCGGTGCCACTGTACATAGAACTGCCTTGCGGATACATGCCTGCTCCTCCTCCCTGTGGGTAAGCACCACCGCCTGTAATAAATCGTTCAGTATTAATAATAATCCTTGGCTCTTCACATATTTTGTAGGATATACATGGTGAGGATGCAACGTCTACCCTTGGGCTTCCGAAGTTCGAAATAGAAAAGCTAGAGCAAAAAAAACTTGTTCCCACCTTCATAGGACCCGCCACCACCACCTGTCTCGATTCCTCCCCCGTCTGAAATTTATCATATATTCATTGATCTTTATGTTTTCTATATTGTACTATCTTTATTGTACTGACAAGCATGCATAATTAAGACGACAGAATACCGCGCGGGAACACTTGGTTGATAGGTGTATCAATAAACTCATTAATTATGAAAAATAAGTCATACGTGGCATTCCCATTGTTCCGTAACCAGGATATGGAAAAGCCATCGAAGAGATACACATAATAGCGAATATTAAGACCGCGACAATATTCATTCTTGGTTGATACTGCAATTAAAGAGCGTCTCAATGTTTTGTTCACGTCTGTTTCTGAAAAAAGATGCCGGCAACAAGAACTTGCATGATTTTAGTGGAAAATATGTAAGTTGAGACAAAAAGTTGGGTTGCCAAATACATTCGCACAGAAATAGGGCTAAAACAGAATAGAAGTCTGAGATGTTTTCTATTATCTTCCTTTTAAGTACTCCAACATCATTGTTTCGTACTTTACTTTCTTGATCCCACCTATTTTCGGTTAAGATTGTTTTGTCAACAAATAAAACCTGTTCCACCCAGGTGTTGTTTAGGGCACTTACAATTAAGACAACCTTAATAAGAACTTTGGCTAACCACAAGTTTTATTAGCGAAACATTGTCATTTTTCCACAAAATGCTAGAAATTCTGCTAACGGAAATAACTCGAGACAATTGTTTTTTTTTTTTTTTTTTTTTTTTTTTTTTTTTTTTTTTTTTTTTTTTTTTTTTTTTATTTATTATATATATATATATATATATATATATATATATATATATATATATATATATATATATATTTATCCATTAAGAGGATGGGGTGAGCCCAAATTGCAACGTTTGAATATTTGCTATTAATACTGTAGCCGATAAAAGTCACAATACCGTAAATTAAATTATCTTTACTCCCCGTAGCAGGAGCACGCTCAGAAGCTAAGCTAGCAGTATGGCAGCGGTACCCCAGCTGGGCTGGACTACCGTTCCCCTACAGCTGCGGCGGACTAGAGAGGGTAGAAAATGCGGTGTCTTTTTAATCACCATTTGTATAACACAAAAATCTCTAAACCGCTAGCATTATAACGCTAGCTGTGGTACCGGTGCCGTATAGCTACGGTGCGCCAGTTGCTTTATAAATGTGAGGTAGCTTAGCTTCTGAGCGTGCTCTTGCCACGGGGAGTAAAGATAATTTAATTTAATTTACAGCGTTGTGACTTTTATCGAGTGTGGTCTAAATAGCAAATATTCAAAAGAGTGCAATTTCAAGTAACCCACCCCATCCCTTTAAACGGTTTCAATTTCCAGTATTCCGGGCGACCTTATTCTGAACGTTTAGAATAAGCTCCTTTTCTATGTTTTTCCTTCTCACAATTCTGACGGAAATTGGGTAACTTGCTACTACAGTGGATTTGCGAAAACACTGTTATAAAACGAAGATCTTTATTGGTTCGGAATGCTCCTGAAACTATGTTCTTTCATGTAACGTCGTCGGTTTCTCCAAATCTCGCCTTCGACGCATGTGATTTCCTTGTCGGTGTCTCCCTCCCTCTAATTCATGAAGTTCGTGATCTTAAGATATGCATTCTTGCATACCAGTTCAATCAACGCCGATATAAATAAAACAATCCAAAGAGAACAAATCAATCAACCAAACATTAAATAGGAAGTACAGGCGTGTATCTTACTTACAATTAGGTTAGTTGCTTGTTTGCAATAACATCTCTGTAAACCAATGTAGCATTCGAGTTACATTGTTGACCATGAACATGCATAAATCTGAATAAAAAATAGTTGTCTAATTCTTAGCGTGACACTCGCATTCAATTATTTGGCTTAGTCGTGTTCCATTCGTCAGCACCAGTTACGTGGTCCGTTGTTTGGGGGTCGTTGGGGGACTAAGGCGGACCAGAATTCAACATTCAACCACTACACAAGTCGGTTTAGTTAGTAAACACAAATTTGCAATATAGGAGATCGTTGCAGATGCCCGGGTTGTGTTAGCTATCATAACTGCATAAAGCATAAGATTAATGAAAGTAGCGAGCGGAAAATAGCTCACTGTGTCAGTGATTGGTGACCGATGGGCATTTTTCTTCGTTCGTTCCTTATATTGTTTTTATTATCTCTATTAATTTCAACGAGCTCTCGCCTGCTAGTATAAAACTGCAACAGCCAAAATATTTTATTATCAATACTCTGTTTGTTTGTTTAAGATGATCGCTCAACGTCCATACATCGGGGCGCCACCTCCAGTCATTCCAACTCCTCCTCCCTGGTTCATTCCGCCACCTTCAATCAACCATTCACTATCAATGATTATTGATTTTTTTTTACATATTCTACTCTAGTTGTGTGAACATTGCTGGCTATTAAGCTTACTGTTGGGCTTACAAAATTGTTTGTTCAAATAGGAATATTATTCCCACCTCCAACAGATCCGCCCGGCGTTCCTTCACCCGCTGAAAATTGATATTGTTAAACCTATTCTATCAAACCACTGTGATTCATCTTGCTCGGTTAAAATCTATGTGTGTGTGGCTGGAAAATTGATGCGCGGCATTGTCGACATGTTTAGATAAATGTAAATGATGATCAAACTGTTCCTCGGTACAAGCAAGGCATCACAGCCTACACACCGGTAGTTACACTTGCCTGATTGTTGCAGAAATGAATATAAAATTACAAAATGTAAAGCGTACGCGTTCCTGCCATGCCGACTCCAAAGGCAGGATATGGAAAAGCCATCGAAGAGATAAACATAATAGCGAATACTAAGACCGCGACAATATTCATTCTTGGCGGATGCTGCAATTAAAGAGTGTGTCAATGTTTCTGAAAAACGTCTTTCACGTTCACGCATGTTTCTTAAAAAAATGCCGACAACAAGAACTTGCATGATCTTATTAGTGGAAAATATGTAAGTTGAGTTATCAAAAACTTTCGCACAGGAACAGGGCTAAATCTGGGATGTTTTCTATTAGCTCTTGTTTAAGTACCCCACCAGCTATGTTTTGTACTTTACTTGATCCCACCTATTTTCGGTTAAGATTGTTTTGTCAACAAATAAAACCTGTTTCTCCCAAGTGTTGTTTGCTGCACTTAGGACAACATTAATAAGCACTTTTAATGATAAGTTTCTATGATCTATCTCTGTTATTCATTATTCCAAAGAATGCAAAGATGCTTACAACAGAAATTACTTCAGAAAATTGTTAAAGTGTATTGCGCAAATGTATTGGTCTGCAGTTAGATATATTCGATTTTAATTTTCTCAGTATTCGGGATCGGCTTTGCACTGAATGTGGACCTTTTCTTTATTTTCCCTCTTACAATTCTGACCGAAGTTGTGTATCTTGACACGCTTTGATACTAGGCGCTCGCAAAAAAGCAAATAGTGCTTATAACGAGGTATATCGAAAACATTATTTCAAAATGCGTCAGAAACTATGGTCTATAATGTGACGTCATCGGTTTCTTCCACCTTCTACGCGCATGATTTCGGTGACTTCACTGTCATTCACCCGTACTGATAATTGATGAGTTATCTGACCTTAGTAGATTCAGAGTGTGCTTCTTGTTAGCGTGACAATCTGTTGGTGTTGTTCCATGCATCGGTTTAGTTACGTGGTCCATTGATTAGAGTCGGCTTATAGTGCTAGCTAATATCACATTTTGGGCCACACAAGAGCAGCTGTGGGTAAATTATGCATGAGCTGTGAAGTCAATAAATGACAACAGAAATGAATTCAGGATGAGCCCATATTTTTCACATGCAGATATATACTTATACATATTTCTTCTTTTAAATAATGTTAATTTTCTCAATTGTGGGATCGGACTTCACACTGAATATAACAGAGAATCGCATTTTGTTTATTTTCCTTCTTGCAATTACTGTTATTCTCTCGCACTTATCAATGATGAGCTATGTGAGCTCACTAAATTCTGCACTTATAGCATGGTTGTATCAACACCGATGGGAACAATCAAAAGGTCCTATAACTTTTATGTACTATTTAGTGTCTCCTTTCCATCAAAGCTTTCGTTATCGTGAAGCCGATTTTGAAAGTGACATATTCTACTCCTTGGGGAAGATTTTTAGTTTCATATCCACCTATCAATGATTTCTATCTTTGCCTTTCTTTCATCGTTCACCGCCATACTCCTATTTTCCATCACCAACCTATCGTCTTATAGTAAATACCCTCGATACGTTCAAAACCTTGTTGCCACTAAACAGTGTCCTATTGCGTCTCTTTTCAGAGTGTTCGTCGATACTCCACTTCATACCAGCATGTTTGTAAGGAATTAACCATCTTCTTCAGCACTGGCTTACAACGAACGCAACTTTCTTTCCGCTAAATTTAATTATAAAACTAAGTTCTATTCGTATGTCAATAGTAGATGCACCGCGGTGCCACTAGCTTTCGTATGTTTCACCCCAATACGCTGGTTTTATTTGAGGTCCTGATAAAGTTGGTGCATTTTTTCAAGACAATATAGCGAAGCAAGCGTGTGAAAATAGCTGAAAATGTTGGGAGATTGTTTTCTGTCATTCATTCTTTGTTTCTGTTTGCATTAATTGCAATGAGCTGTCGTCTACCAGTATAAAAGTGCAATTGCCAAAATTTATTGGCACGTGGGTTATTTGTGAAAGCCGATAGCTTAACGTCCATACATTGAACCTCCACCTCCATACATTGAGCCACCTGGTGGGTACATTTGTTGTGGTGGGTACGCGCCGCCGCCTGAAATAAATCAATATTTGTTTTATTTCGATGGGTGGTATGTATGGCTTGTGAAACGTATGCCGGCCGTTGGAACTGCATTCCCATATATTTTATGCAAATTGCGACCATTTTAGCCGAAATGCACAGAAGGGCATAGGAATTTTAGTATATTACTTGGGAATACATTTGTTTAACATACATTTCGATTTAGGTTCAGTATACAAGAGTGTTCATGAAATTATAATAAAGAACTATGTGTATGAGTAAGTAACAATGAAGAAAAATCTTATTCCAACCTCCATAAGATCCGCCTCCCATTGGCATTCCTCCGCCCACTGAAAGTTAGTCATATACATAGGTTAAAGCAATTTTTTTTACATTTTTATAAATGTTAAGCTCTATACTTCTGTTGGGCAACTTCTGCCTTTCTCAGCATCTCAAAAAGAAGTAGTACAGTCTTTAATTTGCTGCAAACTCAATTAAAGGAATTCTCGATGTAATTAAAACGCCACACACACACACACACACTACTTCAGGAGGCTCACTGCGAATGCTCAGCGTCGCATTGGAAATAAACATAAATTTATAAAACAATATAAATAATACTTGGCATTCCTCCTCCTCCCATTCCCATATTCATTGCTCCGTAACCAGGATATGGAAAGGCAAGCGAAGAGAGGAACATAACAGCGAATACCAAGACCGCGACGAACTTCATTCTTGGTGGATGCTGCAATTAAAGAGTATTCACCTCATACACCTGGTCTGTTTACTACAAAGCGTTGTGGAGATACTTATATTTATGTTTTATGGAAATATAGGTTGATTCGGTGAAAAAAAAAACAATATTTGAAGAGTAAAAGACCCGAAAAGGAAGAGTAAGTATGGGATGTTTTGTATTATCTCGTGTTTAAGTACTCCTCCATCAATGTGTCGCACTTTACTTGATCCCGTCAATTTTCAGATAAGATTGTTGGGGTGAATACGCGAGAACCAGTTACTGCATCCTGAAAGTGATATATTGTTTCATTTGATACAGGAAATTGTAAGTTTTTGTGAAAGAACGTACACTTGCGAAGCATACTGTAGAGACAATTAAACAACCTAAGGACGATGCACTAGTGAGCAACGACCTTTTCACACGTCATTATTCGAAAAGTTGATATCAATGCTCTGAATAATAGACTCAACATTACACTGAATGTGAAGAATAATAGTCCCATTTTTCGTTTCTTATCATATCTTATTGTTAGTGTAATTCTCCCGGTCTAATCATTGATGAGTTATTTGATCTATAGTTGTTGTGCTCATTGCATAGTTGAATTCTATTTCGCGCAATACGGCTCATGACCTCTGTGATCAAGTCATAAACTTTGAACAATGTATTGAACTGCCCTAGAGTAAAGGAGCACGCTCTTGTGGCGTAAAAGAGTTATTTATACCGATAACCTCTAACTTCTTTAATGCGCTTGATGGCAATGTCGTGTACCAATTGCTTGACACTAATTCGAATGTATTTTATTTTCAGTTGCAAAATAATACTAAAAAAATTGAATGTGCATTCAATCCTACAGCATCCCTCCGAGTACACGTATTTTTGGCACTGGGTTGACTTTTTCTTACGATATGCAGAACAATTAACCAAGTCTCGTACTTCATGACGAACAAACGTATTAGAAATGTATTGTTAATTTCAAAACAAAATTATTTCCCTACTCGACCGGAAATTCAGGCACATAAATTACAAAATACATACAAAGCTGCATCATTGTTATTGAATATACGAGAAAAAATAACACTAAAAAGTGAAAAACGAGATCAATGCAATCAATAGGAAAAATCAAATGCGAAGTATAGAACAAGATAATTAACTGTACTCTTAGTGCGGTGAAATCTACAGTGTACATTCTTGGTCTCTTAAATACTACTCCACTTCATGGCACTTGAACCGATGCGCTAAGCAAAGCGTAGAGAAACTAATGTACGTATGAAAGCAACACTCAGACCATCACTATTTTTCGTTCATCTCGGTCTTCTGCCGATTCTTCTATATTTGTCAAATGAGTTCTCTTATGTTAGACGTCACTTCCATTGAGAGTTGCCGCGTGTTGAATGGACTTGGTCTGCAAACGTTTTATTCAGAGCCCACTGTACTGAACGAATATCAGACTGAGTATTCAGTTATTCAATTGTTGTGAACATACAAATTCACTGTTCAACTATACTGAATAAATAAGATATATTCAAACAATGAAAATTGTTCATCTTGTTGGTTAGTTGGCACCGTCCCTGCAAAATATTTTTCCAACACTATGTTCCACTTATTATTCAAATAATAAAAACGCAAAGTGTACAAGAGGGACAAAAAGGTGACCGCGTCCCTTTAATGTTCGTTAGTTGGTTAATGAAACGCACAATGTCTTAGGCTTCGACAAAAAGCAAGAACTAGTACACAAATTTGCATACAGTTTGCGCGCGCACAGGAAGCTTGTCAACAGTGAACATATGCGCTTATATATCAAGAAGTCTAATTTTTTCTAATCTAATTCTCACCGTGTCACTCGCATTGAATGATTTGTGTTGCTCGGTCTTGTTCCATTTATCAGAACCAGTGAAGTGGTCCGTTGCTTACAGTCTAAGGCAAAGCAGAATACACTATGTAAATATGTTAGTTTGTAAAGCCAAATTTTTCTGAAGGAGCTTGGCAATTAGGACATTCACAATTTGTTTTAGATTTAGCAAGCCCTAAGGTAAGCCTCGGTTATAGCGATCACAAACAAAACAAGTATTAAGAATCAACGAATAATTGCATTAAAAGGGATAGTTTCTTGCAATTATGCAGAAAATGTTGGATATGTTAGTTTGGATATTTCTGTACGTCATTGATTAGGTCACAGCTGATTTGCAAATCAAGCATAAGCTTAAGCAAGCGAACAACTTGAAAATAGCTCACTGTGTTCGGAGATCGACGACCGTTCGACATTTTTCTTCAGTCGCATGGATTTATTTTCCTTCGTTTCGTTCAAATATCGAACAAATTCGGAAGGAATCTGCTCCTCACTGTTTCGCTTGCCTGAAATGACTAGAACTTCCAGTGAAGGTGATGCAAAACCATTGTCTGCTAAAAATGAACATTTGACACGTACCAATAACAGCAGACTTGAGTGAAGACTGAAAAGCCCATATAGAATAACGGACTTCCACCAGCCGGGAAGCATAGATAAATGCATCAACGATTAGCTAAAATAATATAGTGTTTAACGGGTGAAAAAATATGAAAATATGTGTCTGTCTGCAAATAAAAGAAACACTGTTGTTTTGGTGATTTATTCACCGAATAAGTGTACCGTATCATAACTTTAACGTAAGCTTTGTTGTAACTTTGATCTCATCATACCGTACAACCAAACGATGAAACACGAACACCTCAACTTTCTTGGTAAAGTAAACAATTTGAAAGATGCAGGTGTTTTGATGTTTAAAAAACGCGATTTTCGTAGAAATCCCTCTGCTTCTGCACGTAGAATAGATCTAGAATGTGAAAGTAATATACCTTAAGTACGTTAAGTGCCTGTGATATGATTTGCATCCAGAGAATGTAATATGGCGGTAGGGCAAAGGCACATGTCGGGCATGTGAGAACGAATGTAACGGTAGTCGGAAGCCAACCTGAAACCTTTGTTTTTTTTCTACGTGTTGAAGTTTATAATGCCAATTTCAATAGCAACTTTTTTTGCGCCACACAACAGCGCCCGAACTTTCCAAATGCGAACTCACCAATACATGCAGATCCGGCTAAAAGCATCAAAGTAATCAACAGCTTTGTGTTGGACGATCTCTTCGTTCGATTGTTAACCGTTAGCAGTGGATCTTTGGAGATCTGATTAAATTAAACGATAATATATTCACATTCTAACAGGCATATTAATACACAGTGAACAACCGTAACATATACAAACAAAAAAAATATGCAGTGCGGCAGATACCGTTAAATAACCTTACAAAGCATCGTCAAATACATAACATTCCATGAGATTTTAAGCAACAACAGCACCAACCTTTCCCATGTGAATGATGATGTGCACATAAAGGAAGGAGAGGAGTAGGACAACTAAGATGAAAGGTGCAACAAGGACCCATCGGACAATCGGCTCTCCTGTAATTAGCCGAGCAATTACCCTCATAAGTTACTTCACCATCCCCTCACCTTTTTGAATGAGTGGAAGTTCTTGTCGACCAAGCATTGTATGTACCCAAACCCTTTTTAATTTCTAAAATTTCTACTCTACCACTTAATTTATAATTAAGAAAATATTTTTGCATCTGCCGTCCCTGCAAAAAAAGGAGCGCGTCAAAATCGTCGTGATGTAGAATATGAATTGGCTTTTCTGTCGCCTACGTGGTCCAAAATAGCCACACTCCGATATCCGAGCAGCCGCTAATAGGCAAAAAGGACATGAATAGATAAGTACAATGATGCCAGAAGTTTAATGTTTAATGAACAATAGTCCACTGCTTCAGAATTAGTCCTTTGGCTGATTAAACACGACCATTACTTGAGCAATTAGTATCTTGACAAAGCAATTGACCACGAAAGACAAAGCAATTGCTTCACTTACTAAGTACTGATACATTGTGGCATCCTTCGCTTGAAAAGAAACCAAAAGCGATCGGAGCTCTGAAACCACCAGGCAGAACACAGAATATTGTGAAGAATACGCACAGTGGGACCATGAAAGACAACGCAATTGCGCTTCTGAAATTATGACATTAATGCCGAGATCACCGACTACAAGAGATTAGAGAACAATGACCAACTATTCATTCAAGTTCTAACTTGACAGTCCGTTTCGTGATAACATGTCTCCTGAGTGGATACACGATGCCGACGTAGTGATTGAGAGCCAGAGACAGTAGAGTGAATACAGATGCGAAGAAAGTAGCCAGCTTCAGCACCTACACGTTGTTAAATATTAAATTCAATCTAATAGGTTAGATATATTGATGTGATGACTTAGACCTTAAAAGTTCTTGGCTTTTACAAACATTTGTAAAAGCTATATCGATGTTCTTCAAAGGTGGGTTCAAAAATGGAAAGAGCAAGGGCAAACCATTAAAATAGCCTATAAAAAGAGACAACTTCTTTGAACTCGGTTTTACCCTCGGGACACTACTTACCTCAAGAAGCAGCGACCAGCAATTTGATAGTATATTTGATGGAATCAGCACATTGATCGTATACGTTAAAATGTAAAATAGTGCACATAGTGCATCAGAGGCAGTCAAAGTTACACAAAGACGGAGATTCACACCGACTGGGCATCGCAAGTATCGAGAACACTGAAATAAGCAACAGATTAGCCATCTTCAACGCTTTACCTGCATCCAAAACGATGAAAAACAACTTACATTTAGCAAATACGTGTTCACAATAAGAGCCACCGAAGAGAGGCCGGTGAGAAAAAATGAGGAATAATAGGAAACTTCTGTGAAATATCGTAAATCGTCGTCCGTTAGATTCATCTTTGTTCCTGCAATACAATCTCACAATCAGAATGAACAAACACCAATGTATAGCTCGGAGAGAGAATGAGAACAGTAAAGATAAAAACATTCATAAATTTCATTGTCTACACTGGGTTACATCAGAATAAGTTCATTGTCTACGCTGGGTCACATCAAAATATTTTTAGATCCTATTACGGCACTACTATTAAAGGATAAAACGTATGCAAACGCAACGGCCTTTGCTCTGGGTTGAACGTTTTTCAAGTGGTGCTGCAGTGCACTAGATCCTATTACGGCATATTAACTACTATTTTTTTTACTATTAAATACTATTTTTTAGCTTACGTTAACTCTGCAACCTGATAATTAGCTGTTTTGCGTGCAAACATGTTATTTTTTAACAGCAATTGCCATTAGCAAACGGAGAAAAACTGTGGGTTTAGAAGTTTAGAGCTGTGGGTTTATAACATTTAATTTTCTCAACTATTGAGCTATGAAAATGGATGTTGTCAGAAACAGTGACTTCAAAAGAGGAAGTGCTTAGATATGAATGTACAACAAGTGTGCGCTTCTTCCTTTTGTCGACCGCAGCAGTATTTTTCCACCGCCGAATAATCTCCGTATTCGGTCTTCCAAAACGATTCCTGAACGGCGCTTAATACATCATCCGAATTGTCTCATCATTCAAAAAAGGCTCGCATGTCCATCAGGCGATAAAAAAAACCCTCCCCACGTTATGAATTATTTGCGGCCATAGAGAAAAGAATATTATTGTGCTTAGCGCCCCAACTATTTCAACCACGAGGTCTATAATTTGAATTTAATATTTTCTCCGGCAACGTCACCCATGAAAAATCCCTTTCTCATTTAATATGGAGTCGTTTCTGGGTAAATGAAGAAGTAAGACAGTGGTTAATGTGACGAAAATGGTACTAAAATGAACAAACAAGCCTACAATGATATTTGTACGGACGGATTAATTAAAATCATTGAGAAAAAGGTGAAAAAAGGGTTGTGTTGTCGTTGATAGTCGTTCTATGTTTCTCGTAAAATTTAAAAACTGTGTTTGTTATGCGTAATAGTCTTTTTTGTACCACATTATGTGAGCATATATGCCAAATAATAGAACGGCTGTTTTCTTCAATGCCTGCCATATTAATCATACCATATTGCCGAGACTATTCGTCATTGTTGCACAGAAGAAATAAATCTGTTAAGTGGCCACCTTTGCATGGTTTCACACTAATTGTAAGTTGCATGTTGTACCCCCATTTAGCTTGCTCCTTGTACTATATTGGGTACATGGGGTCCTCAGATGTCTCAAGCAGATGTATGACTCGGAATTCATCCGATCAAAATAACGCACAAAGTAAACTGACGAACGCAACAAAAATCGGCACTCCAGTGAAGGTTGTCTTAATGATCAAGCAAGTTTACATGCGTCAGAAAGTGGCCCATTGTTGGAAACACGCTTAATTACCGTCTCTGATCGTGAAAGTATATGTAAGGTAATTTTCACATTCTAACTCTAATTACTATTTATAAGGTTAGCAGTTTGCGAGGAGGTTTACAAAGAATCCCAGTGAAATAACTTAACAATGAATAATGTTTCATAGCAAGCAGTGCAAAACGTGCCAAGTTAAGACAAGATCAGGAACGTGTCTTCTAATAAGTTGATTAAGTTGATTCGCACAATAAGCACATTCCAGACTAATCCTTTTCTATGCGGGGTGTTGTCTATCGATGTCTGGTTAAAATAATCGTGATAGCAAAACATTAATCAGTTTCTATTTCCCACAAATTGTTTTTTTTTCTAACTTACAACTAACACAATATAAACGGTTTGAAAGACTTTCAAAGTTTTCTTAAAAAACATTCGCATTATAAAAGATACTGTAGTGTTTGTTATTTTTTTATTAATGAAGGAACATATCTGCTTAATAAAATAAAATAGCTTACATTATGTGCATAGGTGACACATAACAATCTGAGTCAAGCAAGTTCATCGTGTCTTTTTGGTTGCTTTAATGTAATAAGAGATGTGAGGAAGTGAGGCTTATTAGAAGGACAAAGAAATTGCGTAAACGTAAATTGTCATCTGAAACTAAGCGGAAAGAGGGCAGCTCTAATAAGAAGCAAAAAGTGCCGACCATGTTTCACGTAATTGTTACTGACCCCAAATTACTGGTCCCAAAGGTAAGCCCAAATAAAGTTCAATTCAGCCTCTAATTACGATTTTTAAATAAAAAAAAAACGTATAATATTTACGAAAGTACAACCCGTGTTACTTGTCATCTAAAGTAAAGAAGACTTTTTTAGCTAGTTGAAAATAAAACTGTCTAATTGGATTTATAAGTATAGTGGGTGTTTCACACTTTCCTTAGTAATGTGTAAAAGGATTAATCTCGTTATTCAGACATTTCTGTTACATTCATTGTTTTGGATTACTTAACCTCGGAGTGGGCAGAGTCAAAATAAATGCAAAACAAATGTTCATTAAAGATTTAAGTTCTATCCCTTATGATGATACTCATTCGTCAAGATGAACGAAGTTAAAAAAATTTGGATTCAGGCATCAACATTTTGCTAAAGGCTATATAAGGGCGTACTTACAATTTTTAGATCAATTATAAATGTTAATGTAAGGTCACGAAACACAGCTAGTCATAATGAGATGTCTGGGTGCAACTACAAGCAATAAGTGCCTTATAAGTTTGACCTAGGTCAACCAAATACTGAACAAAACAATTACAGCAAATGCTTTTGTTTCGATGATGAAAGTCGAGAAGGAAAAGTGCCTACGTTCCTTCATGCATGCAAAATTGGGATAATATTAAGATGCGCCATCAGCTAAGAGCCAAAGCAACTAGTTAATGGGTAACGGGTAACAAGGCCTATCAGCTAGCGCTTTTTGTGTGAGAGGTCTCGTAAATTCGGATTCTTATGCCCACAAACAAATGGAAATTGAGACAAAGAAAGGAAAAAACCCGTGTGCATGTTGCACCATTGTTTGAAACCAATTGAGTTAACCAATACACAAAGCCACTCCTAAAGAGGAAGAAATGCTAGCTCAAAAAAATGTTTAGTGGAACATTTTCTGGCTAGTCACTGACGTGTGGTAAACATGTCAGGCTGCACTAGACGGTAGTATTTTAAGTTTCAGAAACACGAAAAGAGGCACTCATTTGGAGTTTAGGAAATCATCAAGAGTTAACTAGAAAACAAACCAAAAATATCGCACTGCCCTTATTTTGTAAAAGTACAGGAGCTGGGAATGTGAAGTACAGAGTTCTGTTTACTGAACAACCAACGAATTGAGATTTCCATCGTCTACTGATCTGATGGCCAGATAAATGTTTAAAATAACAAATGCCTAGTTCTGTGTCTGTGAACTACCTGTTATTGTGCAAGGCAGGTCTGCTTGCTCAAGAACACATAATAAAGTCGGTATCGAAAATGAAAAATGGGGAGGCTATGAAGCAGGAGGGCTTAATGCTTTCGTCATTCTTTGGAAGGTTCAGCCACGACTCAAACCGATAATACGTCTAAAAAAAGTTCTCCCAAGAAACGCTTACACGAATTGTGCTTAATTACTGGCCATATGGTTCGCAACAACTACATCTGCTATTATAAACGATTCAACAACCTTTTACTCTTTTTAAACGAGCATATGTGGAGTTAAGCATAACGAGGCAAACATAATGACTAACAAAGCACATCACAAGCAACATGTGTGAGCCACAAACACTTATAGCAACATTATGTGCTGTTTATTATGATGACCCTTTTGCCTCGTTATAAAGTATGTGCGTTGAATATGTAATATACCGCCTCTGGCTGAGGGTAACAATCGAAACAAAGGTATTGTCTGTTGTGCCGTGTTTGGAAATAGCTTGCCGCGCATGAAACAAAAATGTCAAAAATTGGAGTGAATAAATCATTCGCATCAGGTTTTTCACGGTGTCAGACAGGTGAAATATTAGCACGACTTCTGCTACTGGAGGTGAAGACTACTGCTGAAGACAACTGAAAAAATTGCGAATTGTAACAAGATGTTTTTGTATCAGGAATGACAAAAGACATGTATCTACCGCAAGAAAAAGAAGAATCGGGTAATTCAGAACAATACAAAACGGTCATATGTAGCTATCAAACGCTCATCAAAATGTCGCAGTTTGCACTATTGTACTTGTGCACACGATGACAATAAAGTGATAAGCGAAACTCGTCTGAGACCTCTTATTGTATATCTCGTAAAGTAGCAAGCTGCTTATCCTCACTAGTTCAAGAATATTAAGTACTGAATTTTCATTAAGTCTCACAGGCAGCTGCCTTTTACCAGGTGAAAATACTATTGGAAATGTAAATTAAAACTTATTTTCTGTCATAGACCACAGTGTCGTTTCATTTAGATAAAACACAGAACATTGAATTTTTTAGGGTACAACGATACGTAGATCAAAGTGGGTTAATAGAAGAACTAAAACATGGAGGAAGTATCGCTGACGTAACCCTGTTTTTTTTATCAGCTAAATGGTTCAACAAATTTGAATGATATGACCATAATGCATAGTACTATGCTTATGCGTGCTTATACCCGAAGTATATAACCAGTCTCGAAGCAGTCAGCATTCGAATATGGCAAACAGCATTTTCTCGAACTCGCGAATATTGTGTATAATAGTCGGAAGGTTATAATTTAGAACACCATCCAGCTTATCCCTTTGAAGCTTTTTGAACGCGAAGCCCTGGCATAATTTGTGTTTCGACAAAAGCCTCCAATTTCCTCTTTTCGACCTGAACTTCTTACAGGCCGCGTTCATTACAAGGCTCGCAACAAATTATCGGTAGCGACGTTTTTTACACAAAAAGGTATAAGCGGAAACTCATTTATAAACCGACTTTGTGGGTATGTTTCCAAAAATTTGATAACGCAAAGAACTAGGTGCAAAATTGCATATTTGTACTAACTGCTCAGCGACTTTTCATTAATCAGAGTTTAGATGAGAGTTACTTTTTTTATTATTAAATATCATGCATGTTCTGCTTGCGTACTTCGATAGCTGCGAATCAGTTGCGTGACAGTTCAGCTTTCCTACCAAGTTCAAACTACATCACGTACCGAAAACAGATATGAGCAGCTGATCTTATGTGTGAATCTAAGACGCTTCGCCCACCAGTCTACTTAAAAATTCAATTACGTGAATAGTTAAAATAGGTGCTATTTCCACAGATCAAAATCAAACCATCTCGTGAATAAACACCATCCAATGACCCCCAAAGCATAAGTATCGTATTCTCATTACGATGTTAATAAATTATTGGCCGAAGATAAATAAGCTGCTCGTACAGATGACTAAGAAAAAAGAAGGACCTTATTCATTGGAGAAACAGACAATTTGTGTGAAAACAGAGCCGCCGTGCTTCGTTCTCGATGCAAATCACAGATCTGTACACTTTGTGCATACATTTAGGTGTGCGTAGACTTTCGGGTAAACAAGCGTCAGCATAATAGTGTGTTCGGACGAGTTTTTTTGTCAAAGCACAAGACATAATAAAATAAACCCAAACAATGCGGGTGTTCATCCAGGAGTTTGGGGTTTTTTTGTGGACATAACTTCATATGAAACCTAAAATAAGGTGACATGAAATTAGTAGCATAGGGCACGTTTTTGTCACATCGTGTCAACTTATTTTAGGAACAAAGAAAACAGAAGATAACGTGTGCAATTTGCACGGGAAGGTCATGGTTAATTATTCCGGTCTTAAAAGAGTACATATGTAAACTCTCTAGCTTTGTTGGTAATTGAGGGAAAGTGCGTGAAACATCATGTTCAATTTGAAAGTTCAGTTCAGACGAAAAGAGTCGGAAAACAAAACAAAAAAAAATCACTTTTCTTTCCGTCTGTGACTTTAGAAGTCCTCACAGAGTGTGGGATTGTTTTCAGAACTAAAGTGTTTATTGGTGCACTTGGAATATCCCCATAGGAGTAACTTATGGTTAACAAGATACATTCACAACTATGGGATGTCAGCTTTGACGTGGTCTTGCAGATTATTCATTAAATTCCAATCAAGGGGTATATTTCGGCGTGCAGTTATATTCTAATAACACCCTATTTGCTTGACTAATTGACTGGGTGCCATGTGGCTTTTGCAGATAGCCGGTTAGAGATGCTTTGTCATTTTCATTGTGGCACTCGGGTGCGAAGTGGCGGGTCATAACTTCATAAACTGACATTTGTGAGAGGAATGGCCGGCAGATTGCTTTTTGCTCTTTCATTTCGAACCTTCAAAGAATCCCTTCTCATATCTGAGGTACAAAGCCCCATATCATTTCTCACTCACAACTGTCTGGTCGAGCAAAAAAAAACCAAAACAATAATCAACCTTAGTCCCAACATGTTTTCAATGTGTGTGGTTTTTACTGCAACCTTAAATTATATAAAAACAAAGTTACACGAAGTCTATGCCACCGAGGTGAATGTAAACATAGTCACAATGGAACAGAAATTACCAAGACGAGTAGTTTTTAATTGTACGGAAAAGCAAAAGATTCAAATATATTTCGCCGTTTTTGCGTGAGTTTTTTATGGAGGATCTCTGATTATGGCATACATATGGGTAATCCCCTGTTTGACACGACAACAAACGATTTTCACATGTCATGTTAGTGACGCTTCCCGCGTTGTCTCGTACGCTTATTATAATTTTTTTTCGCAAAATACTTGAATGAGACAAAATAATTAATAAAGTAGTGCAATAGACGTTGAGTTGCGGACCAATAGCCTCTAAAAGGGGATGACGAAAACTTTCGACAAAGTAGCAAAATGAAAAGCATTTGAATAAATTTTTTCAAGAAAGAGCTGTAATTCCGTATTATGCAGACATTATGCACCTTTGCGCCGTCAAATACCCTGAAGAGAAAGAAAACGATTTTTTTGGCTATTTTGATGTACTAAGGCTACGAGCATACTGACTGTGACAGTCATATTTGAGAAAACCCAATTTAGTAGCTCTAATGAAAAAAAAAACTTTTAAGTCAGAGGCACTCCAGTAAACAGAGGTCTAGTAGAAATTTACGCCACACGTTAATCTTTCATTCTCCAATTCGCCACTGTTTTTTCGCGTTTTCGCCTCTATATAATATCACTTCCACAGATAATTTTGATCATCTTATGTACTTTTAAAAAATTAAAAAAAAAATTTTCAAAAAAAAAAAAATGTTTCAAAGCAGTAAAGCTCTTCTTCGCATTGTGTCAGCTTGCACTCATTAAATAAATAATAGTGAAATTACGAGACGCAAAGCGGACAAGGCTATTCCCATAAGGAAGCGCTTCTCCTATTTTAAGGGCTCACCATGATCATTCATTCAAAGACTAAAATTTAAAAGCCAAAGAAAACATGCGATCACGATCCTATTTTACACCCACTTGTTTTAACATGAAGGTATAGACTCTAAAAAAGGAACGATTAAAAAAATGTTGCGACAAACACCCGAAAACTCCACACGTTACTTGCGAGCATTTCGTTTTCTTGTTATTTGCCAGATAAAAAAGACCAACAAGCTGCGACATATTATTGAAGGCACCAATAGGAGGCATTGAAAGTGGTATTTCCGTCGAAATTCCGTCGACAGGTGAAATTGAGAGGTATTTTATGTTCAAAGGCATTATGTCCAGATGTTCGCGGCAAAAAAAGACAGAATCATCATACGGGAGTGGGCACGAAAAGTCGTAAACAATCTATAATGATCAAAAATGTCGGCGACTTGCAAGATCTCAGTGCCAAAAACTTGACTCAACCAAAATCCGTCAGCGTACGTTTTATGGACTCATCTACACAAGACGTCATGCTCACTTGCAAAAAAAATATGTCAAGACACGCGCATGATTTCTGACCCTTGGCAGCTTAATTAAATCGAATTTTTAATTGCTGATTTCATCGACAACCCCTTAAAGCGAGAATGCAAGGAGCAAGTGAATAGGGTTGACAATAATTGCTGACCATGAAAAGAAATGCAAAAGATATTGTAAAAATGCAAAACAATTATTTTCGCGGTGAATGAACTATTTTTAAATGTTAGCGGGAAAAAAAACTCAGTTGGTGCGTGAGGTTTCGAGCCAAATTGAGTCAGTTAACATAACAGCAGCCTGGTCCGGCGAGCAAAACAAGATACATGTGCATGTAAGCAGTAAGCATGCATGCGGTCAGATGTTGAATTAGCTGGGCGGAATACTAAATGATGATGAGTTATGACAAACATTGAAAAGTGGTTTGTTTTTGACACAAACACTGAAGACGACATTACATCGACAGATCATTAAAGGCCTCATTTTCCCATGTTAACGATGTGTATGCCATAATGAAGAAATAAATAATACAAGACGCCTGTCAACTCATATTTACGGCTGTTTCGTGTTCGTGTTAGTTATTGCGAAAAGAAAATGGAATTGAGGCAGCTATTTGTTGACGGTAACTCTCAGAAAACGTTAGGTTTAGATCGTTAGAAATACACACAAACGAAGGTATATATTTTAGGCATGTAGCTGGAGAAACGGACAAAGTGAACTTATAACTTAATAATGTGTGCAAGGAAGTTGTGGTTTCTCATTGTCAGATAACGTGCGAAGACTTACTTACCTTTGTGCATTTATTCACCCTTGTTTTCGTGGAAAACTAGTACAAATACCAAGCGGACACTGCCTAACGTTTGTAAAAAAAACTCACAACATGTTGACTGAAAATGATGAGAATTTAAGTATTCACGAAATACATAGGAGAATTTCTGATCTTGGTTTTAGAATGTTGAAAAAACATAATGGATTAAACATTGTTTTACTTTATTATTTTGTTGCTAATTTACTAGATAGTTATTTTCAAAATTGTTACCTTCCATAATATATTTGAGGCAAGAATAATTTGAATATGCGAGAATTACATTAAAACATACTCTACTGAAGGGGTGAACTATTGAACATCGTCTCTTATTGACACAGTAATCAATCAAGGAATTGAACGGTGAAATCGACAAACGATTCAAATTTATGAAGCATATATTTGGCAGTGGGCGTTCTAGAATGCATCAAACCAACAAAGCTCCTGTAAGACTTTCTTCATTTAACGTGTTTCTTTTTGTGGATTTGTTTCCAGACTACCAGAAAAGAAAGCATAGCGAAAATAGTCCATATTGAAGACCAAGTTACTAGGCGGAAAACATTGACTGATAGAAAAAATGATTAAACCGATTTTAAAAACGTAATGCCTAAACCAAGCTACATCGTTATTATTATCGAATACCTCCGCAAACTGCTTTCACGCACTTTATCCCCAAAACTTCCATGACTCCTTGGCGCAATGGTAGCGCGTTCGACTCCAGATCGAAAGGTTGGGTGTTCGAGTCACTCAGGGGTCAAAAGTTTTGCGAAGTTTGTTTCAAACCATTTCTTATTCAGTATGTTGTTTATAAGTTCGCGAATTTTGTACGGATTCATTAAATAGGTAACTGTATAAATTGAGACTGAATTTTTAATATAAGTCTAACATCATGTACAATAAATACAAAAATTTGATATTTTTTATGTATCGTCAGCTCTAACTTCAACACTTCCTATATACATTATCTTGCATTTATTGTAAAAATCTGATTGTCAGTATACATATACATAGTTTATTTCGTACATTTGTCATGTTCATCACAATGTTCAAAGTAATTCATTGTGTTGTAATTTGTACAGGCGAGAAACATTCTAGTCATTAATAAGCCGTTTTTCCATTGATTTCATTCGGTATACTGTACGTCATTTAGACTTACGTTTTAATCATAATGTGTAAAGTAGCTCATCGAACAGTAATACACGAAAAGGACAGAAATATTTTATTCATTAAAGATGAAAAGGACTATATCAAAATCTGAAGGACGGTATCACAACAATTAGCAGTTAGTAAAGATTACAGACTATCATTAGCAGAATCATACAATCTACAATTAGCAATTAATACAAGCTACATTAGTAATTATTAAAAGCTGGCAATACCTTTAATGACTTTAATGACAGGTGGCTACGTACCAGAAATTGTTTTGTGTTTATTAATAGATGCCTTAGGGTAAGAAACCATACATTCACAATCGTTATGACAGAATAGTGTTATTTGTGAAAGAGTAAACAGTGGCCAGCATAATAGCGCAGATTTTGATGTTAACAGGAGACGTTTGAGATTATATTTGAGATCGTGTTTGTGTGTATGTGATCCCCCCTGAATATACGGATATGTTACGGAAGGGGCTCAATATCTGGCACATCCCCTTTGAACTGATCCAAATCCCTGAAAATGATGTTGTAGAACATTCATTTAAAGCTTTTGATATTCAAATGTTGATTCATCTTACGAAAAAACCGGCAACTAATCTTAAGAACAGACATCCAATTCAACAATTAATAGTGGACAAATTTATGTGAATAAAACAAACTCCATGAGTTTTTCCGCCACATATCTCGCGTGTTTCATCACAGGTTCTCCAAGAGGTTGTGCTTCCAAAAGTATAAGACTTGCTGTTGCATGGCACACTCCGGTTCCATCAATTATTGACGCGTAGGCGCGAAGACGATTGATCTCCTAAAATAAAGAGGCATGTTATTACCGAGGTATATTACAGGAAGACAACACGAACAGAATCTTTAAAATAGTATATATGTTGTAAGCTTACCTGATAGAATTGGTCAGTTCTATCGGGCAACTTCTTCAGATAGCGCAATATTTTCTGAACGTCGTTTTGAATTCCATGTGATGTGATCCATGATTGGGCTAAAACGGGAGCTATAATAGGCAAACACCTGTTAAGAATGGGTTCCCGAGAAACTTGGTCTGCGGGAAGTTCCTTCGGGAAGTTTAAAAGGCCAGATTCCCCTGCTTCACAATGAACTGGACCCCCGTGCACCGTCTATGCAGAGTCGGTATTTTAACTGAACTTTTCCATCTCGGAATCCCATCTCGGAATAGTCGTACAGTAAAGAAATAACATGGAAAGGCGGAGACCGAGACAATTCCGAGATGGGATTCCGAGATGGAAAAGTTCAGTTAAAATACCGACTCAGATTCGGTTGACATTACCGGGTACACTTTTCTAAAGGGTCAGGAAAGGAGCTAACACAGAGGAAGTGCGTTCTGAACTTACGGTCTTTCTGAGTGTAACTCGCGGGCACATCACTTTCAGCCACTTGCCAATCCATACCCTTCCTAACGGCTCCCGGTGTTTGTAACATAGCGATTGTGTGGCCAGCGACTTCCATCTGTAAACGTTAGCTATATTCAGGGTGTTGATCAGTTATATCCTTGCTATTTTACGTGTCTATGCCTATTGATGAAGTTAACAAAGTGAAATTCTCATTATTGCCAACTCTACATTTAGCCAGAAAAAAGTTGTCTACGTGAACTCTTATACAATAACAGTTTGTCCATCTGTGATTTGTTTAAACGAAAGGCTTTTCAGGAACACCCCTCACCTCTCTTTGCTGTACTTCCTGAAGTGGTTGATATTTGGTGGTAGTCATCCGGTTGTTATATGTCTGTGTTAGAATTTCTAGTCGTTGTTGTATGGCCTTGGCCATGTTTTGGTGCGTGGAATTGAGAAGACATTCAAATGTGAGAGCTGAGGAAATGGTTTCGTTAACAAAAACATGAACATGATAGCTGACTACGATTGATTTCCAAAAAAATTCCCTCGAAATAAAACGCTAATGAAAAAAGGAGGAAATGAGCCAAAGTTCATAAATCATCCAACACCACTATTGCGTTAAATATTAACAAAAATTGTTAATGGTTAGATGGAGGTTTAACGTACTTTCCAGATTGGGAACATATTCTGGAAGTGTGTTAAGCGGTGGGATCAGTGATATGATCAGTCCAGGAGCCACATCTTCGTTGACGAGAGAAATCGTCGAATACCTGCCGGAACCCACAAAACGGCACACGGAGATCATTGGCTGAAAATAACATTCAACTCTTTTGGATATAACTGTTCGTAACCCTTGAATAGTGGAGAATCGTCGGGAGGGCTTCGTTGAACCCCCTTATGTATGCTGAAGATCTTTTTGCACTTTCCAGAGAAGGGCAGTAGTCATGTGACAGAAAAATGTCTGAGGCTCTTTCAAGACGAGATGTTGCCAATGCAAATTGCGGCGTAAAAAAAGATAGCAAAAACCCGTAACGTTCTCTTGCCTACTAATATAATGTAACGTTATTGAGCAAAGCACAGAAAAGAAAACGTGTCTTTGAATAGGAATATGTACTAAATGCAACAAGGAAACAAATTGGATTGACCGGTGTGAATCAAAATGTTTGATTATTACCATGGGTACACGAAAACATTAGGCAGAAATTACGACCCTGGCAGGAGTCGAACCTGCAATCTTCGGTTTAGGAGACCGACGCCTTATCCATTAGGCCGCATGGCCAACAGTGCCTCTGGCTGTGCATGAACTACATTTAATGTAGGTGAATCTACCTGCACTTTCATTGCTTCCATTAGTAACTGAAAGAGGTGCACTTGAGCGGGTCCTGGTTCCTGATCTGGACATTCATTCTCGTCATCAAATGTGTCACATGCTGTAAAAGGTGAGTTCATCTAGTTATATCGGAGGTTATTATGGTCATTGTAAGCGCACACTGTATCCGTTTTGAGCAAAAATGGAGGATATTAGAATAATTTCTTTACTCTTTTCAGTAGGCGAGGAATAAAGACAAATGCAAAGAAGCAAAACCTACAATGTCTTTGCACTAAATGATGACACGCATCGGTAGGAATTCCCACTACATGTTTCGGTTCAATAAATCCAACGATATCGAGAAGGAAGGGTTCGGCCTGCCACAGTGGAGGGTCAGCCTACAATGGATCTATTTACAACATGGATTTTGTTACTTTTATACTGAAAAGGCCAAATTGTGGGAACATTCCAAAGAGCAAAAATGTACTGACCGCAAACCAAGAAGTTAAGTTTCCAAAGCGTATCTGGTAGGTTGGTACAACGAACATATCAGCAAAGATAGCACTTGTCACATTTTCATCACCAAATTCATCAGAATAGTAGAAGAGACGGTAGTAAGTCTCATTCTCGGCACTCATCTAAAAAGTAGAGTGATTTTTATCTATCAGTAATAGCGAAAATTGTATACATCCAACCACTTGGAGATTTAGTCAAACCGAAAGAGTACAGATGCTGACAACTAGTTTTTCGTTTTATCGACTTACTTTCTTTACCTATTTCGTTCGATCGATCGAGCATTTCGTATTTTCGTTCCCAGACAAATGTAGTAGTCACGTCTCAAAAATATAAAAACTACTTCTCCTTTTCAAAATATATGAGTGAAAACTCACCTCATGCCCACAGCTTTCCGCCGATAGCTCTTCAAATTCCTCTATCAAACCTTGATCAATGGTTTCTTTAACCTTATTTATAATACAGAATCTGGTTTCGCATTGCGAGTAGTAGTTCCACTGAGACTGAAATGTGGACTCATTATAGCTTCACACCAAATAGTAGCATCTGAATCCTTACGCTCGCTACTTAATTTCTACATAGCTTATGTTTGGGTTGTATCGAACTTCCAAACAGCTGGCCATATCAATGCCGAGTCAAGGGCCGGCTGGCTCAGACCCAATGGCTCGAATTTCTAACGATTATCGGTATTTCTATCTGCATCTTACAGCGAGCAACCATCCTACACACCCTACGGACTCAAACCACTGCCGTATTCTGCGTGAGACAAGCGCGATAGCCACTCGATCATGCGGCACCTTATTTTAAGTTCGTTCCTCATTAGACCTCTTTTAAGGACAACGTCCTTTAGTAATAACGCACATTGGATACTGTGCCATCCGTGAATATGATTATATGATCGTCATGTCCGGGATTCTCGTTTTTGTATATGGTTTTAAGTAGCGTGGCGAAGCATGAGATTCCATAGACGTCATCTCTGAAAGAGTTTTTTGGGATAATATTTCCAAACGGTAAAAAACATGGAAATAATTGTCAGTTCTGACCAGAAAGTTGCATGTATGTTGCAGAGTTGCCATCAACACGCTATATTTAAACACTTCCTTAATCGGCGATTCCCTAATAAATGTTGACGAACTGACTTCTTTGAAAAGAGCAATTGTTTTGCCTTTTCACCGCTTTCGAGCTCGATGTCCTTTGACAACCACGTTGTAGTGCGGCCGTATGAATACTAAAATTATCATGCAAATAATTTACACGATTTAATAAAATAAATAGTTTAACGATCATTAGAAGCTTTAGGATAATACGCATACTAAAATTCAATATTATTTTTTAATAAAGAAGACGTGATCTGACATTCAGATGACATGAAATGACTTCCAAACATGCAGCCTTAAAGATGTGCGTAGCTAAAAACAAACCAATGAAAATGTGGGCGGAGGGACCATCTTCTTGGCCTTTTCAATCAGATCGCATATGACCTGAGCGGCAACACCAAATCTAAATTCAAGTGTTTCGGTAAGGGCATACGTAACAATTGAACGCATACATGAAGTCGGGTAAATAGGGCTCACCGTGTCCTCTCAATGTCATCCGTAACTTGAGCGTCTGGCGTCAGAAGCATTGAGAGACTTGTGTCGACAGCAAAGATGAAACCCATTGCCTGAAAATAATAGCAATATAACGAACATAATAGCGTCACATTACAGAAAAGCACTCGTTAGTGGGGTGATTCAAGAACACTATAAAAACTATGCATTCAATTGTACACCACAAGACCACATAGTGTAAAAAGGTCAAACAATTCGCGAAGAATCAACGTACGGTGAAATTAAGTCAAAGAGGAAACAAGAGTCCAGAACGAATTAATGTGCAGGTTAACGAAAAAGCATCAAGCAATTTGTTATGAGCTGGGTTGTTACTTTATTGTCACTGTCGTTTGAGGCGAGCTGCGGTCGTTATAGTTTGACTGCACTTTATTTGGCAATTTACCAAGATTGTCGAGAAAACGAACACAAGACAACTAAAACACAAGTCAACCATTGCGGCGCAACGCAAACGGCTCGTCGGCGCGAATAGGAGATTTCTATAATGACTAGATATCTTATAATGCAAGCGTATATCATATATTAGAAATGGTTGAACTAACTTCAGTGGGAACAATGCCATAACAACATAATTAATCAAAGGCCCATGAAATATAATACTTTGAGTTGCCTGGTGCAAAAAATTGGTCTGGTGATCTCACATTTCTGGAAAACAAACTTTTATGGAATTACTATTTTCCTAAACTAATTTAATTCCCAGATCCTAGTTTACACTTTTTATGTGGAAGATTGTTTAACTTTTTGATTGTCGTATTGGCCGGGAATTGCAAGGAATATATCCAAATAAACTAGATTTAAAGCCTTATTCATGAAAAGTTGCTGCCTACCAACAAAGTTTGTAGTTTCTGTATATCATCACGTATGTGAGCGGCCCGAAAGGTTCCATGCTGGGAAAAAGCGGGCAACTCCACCCACAAAGCAACACAAAAAAGTGGGAATGTTTGCGTCAAAGTGCAAACGGATTAAACACTTTTCGTTATGATTAATCAGCTGACTGAAACTCACAAAAACTTGCACAAAGACTGTCGAAAAGTGTAGATAAATTGGCGTACTAATTGTGAACAGGAAGTTAGGAATGGATGTCACTGAAAGAGATGTTTAATATTCCTTTTGTTATTAACACCCACACCACATTAGAAGATTTATCTACTTAACTGCATGGCAAGGGTAAAGCCTCTTTCTCGAGAATGCATTTAGTTAATCAGAAATTTGAAATAACAGCTTATCCTGCAATAGACCCGGTGAAGACAAGATAATCATAATAAGACAAAGAAAATCGCAATCCAATTAGCTTATCGTTTTGTGAAACGGCCCAATGGCTGAGCCGAAAACAACACATGGTTGTAAGTAGCCACCGGATGGACTGAATTTCGGGGAAGCATAAAGTCTGTGCAAGAAAAATTTGCATACACAACAAAGTGAGATCATACCCCGTATGCGTCGAGATCATACCCCACCTAAAGGACGCATTGCGAGAATTCAACTCATTAATTGAAGATGATGAGTGACATTGGAATTAAATCTCGGAGGCTCGTCGTTCGGATACAGAACAGAAGGCAGCGGGAGAGAAATGGGAGGAGTGAATGGGAAGAAGAAAGAGGATTCAATAATTCAGCAAAAACCGACGAATTCCGAATCGACCACTGACGAGACGGCGATAAAAAAGGGAGGGCAGCTGATTGGGCGGATTTATTAAAAGCGGAGTCTGGTTCGAATATTGAAGTCGACTTACCGAAATTACTAAACAATAAGACGGAAGACCTGACGTCGAAATTATACGAATGTCAATTAGTAGTGGAGATTCGGGAAAGGTCAGTGATATACATGAGAAGGGATTTTTGCATATACTACTAATTTAATTACTCGGCCATTACTTACTTTACAGTTAACAAAACAGAGTGCGCGCTACGTAAACCTACTTATATAAGCTTCGTTGAATTTCTACTTGTTTTCGGGAATGTTCATATTCTTCAGTGTTTTATGAGAGTTTCTTGGAAAAGACCGAAGATTGGCGTTATTTAATCAAAATAATAGCGCCCTTGTCCAAACAATTTTTTTGCATACATAAAATACCTATATTATACAAAATAAGGTGATGAAACAACATTAAAATGATGATTATATGCAAACCATAATATTATGCAAACCATAATACGTGTGCACGATTCGTTCACACCTTTTTAAGCTTAGTATGTACATATGGGCTGATACCCATGAAACAGGAACGTCGGAAGTATCCATCTACATCATAGTCCCTTGCTTCAACATCTAGATAGCATGCGTAATATTATTTCGTGCACTGATGCGACAAGAAGGAATTGGTAGGCAGTGAGTGCACTTGCACTTGTTACCATTAAAGTAATACATTGTTTTATTTAATTTTTTTTACCTTTAGGTGGAAAACTGTGCGGGCCAATACATAATTTATTAGGCACATGCAAAAATGCGCGCACAAGGTAAACATCAATGTTCAATGTGTGTGATAATTACTCGCGATCGATGAACTTTTACTAATTATCATATATGAACATTTTTTAGGGAAATTCACGCGAAAAAAAGCCTAGCTGGTGACCTTTCTCCCCACGTGAGACTCTTATTCGTTGAACCCAATATCGTCAAAGTGCAAAGAAAAAGCAACGACCAAATGAGATTTTTGCCTTTATGAAAACCACTGAAAGCGTGAGCCCAAAGGAGGTAAATTTTGATTAGATTGAGAGCTTCTGAATAACAAGTTATAAACGAGAAATTATCGTCAAAAACATACGTAAGAAGCGCAGTTCCCTTGTGCAAAACAGGAAGACAACCACTCTTAATCGCATCCCGAAAATTAGAAATATGAAGCAAAACAATTTCTAATTATGATAATAGGCTAAGCGAATACATTCAAGTGTGAGGAGAATTTTAAAGTATGGATCAGTTAGAGGATCGGAAACGTATACATGTGAGGCGCCCTTGGACGCTAAACATTAGAGATTGAAGATCACTTTTTCTCAGATGCACAGGAACACACGCTTTGACAAGAGAAGGCCAAGGGCCATGACACAGAATACTCGCAATGATGAAAAACGCTGCGGAAGCTTGGTCTGTTAAAGAATGCTAGATAACGCACGTAGACACTGAACCTCCCATCGGTAAATAATGCACTCTTATCATAATTTGTAAGTTTGCTCAAAATAAAGTGGAATGTTCATTACGTATGTCAGTTACTTCAGTGGTACTTCGAAAAAGGTTAGGACGGATGTCCAACATTAAAATCTTGGATGAATAATTAGCCGCTTGATTACTGTAATTGCAATTAGTCGCGAAAATTGAAAACTAATACTACAGTAATCAAGACAATGTAGACAGATAATGGTATTCACGACACCAATGGTTATATTTTAAGGAAAATATATTAGCAGAGATTACCGTCTGGTAGCCATCTTATAATGATTAAGGTCAATCGTAATTTTTTTCCTCAAAAAGCAAAACTGTCACTCCGGTATGTGTGTGATATATTTATAAACTGCTTCGTCTGATCATTATTTAAACTGAAAAATGCGCAAACAAGATAACAACATTCTTAATAAACTGTGGTCCGTACAAGGTTAATTTTTTGTGTTTGCCGAGTACACTCCTTTGGAACCATAACGTGTTATTCTAAATAAATACGCATGAACAATTGTTAAAGCCTCTGAATCAATAACGTTGTATTCTCAATTAGCAAGTGAACATTGATATTTTTCAATAATATGACATCATTAGGCAAGTTATGAAAATAAGTGATGAAAACAGGAAGTTAGACAAAAACAATGGCGAGGAATGGTTTGTGAGGGCATGCAAATTGGGATCCAGGAACAAGCATCCCAGTAGAGGGGCTGGACAGTGTACTGATCTAGTTCCATGACTTTTATGTCTCTGGACAGTTTAAAGTTCGTCATACATATATATTTGACGAGAAAAGCAGTATAGGGAAAGAACAGACAGTTAAGTACAAGGAACCTTGACACATCTGCCCGCAATCGTCACTTGCGAAAAAAAGGAGATTTACCCAGACAGAGATAAAGAAAAGACGAGAATGTAAAGGAGCCGGACGCGTGACAGTTAGCAGACAGGAGCACTTTTGCAACAATTAGTGAATAGACTTCAAATTCATTAGCAAGTTGTGCATATTTTCATGTTGATTTTCTGCCGCGAAACTATTTTAAATAGAGAAGTCCGAGAGGTACGTAAGCTTGCAAATTTCCATGTCGTGTGTTTAAGAGCAGTCGATCGCAGCATGACACAAAAAAGCAAAACTTAACTACAAATATTGAACTGAAGCCAAGTAAGCACTATGCGGGTAAAAAGTCCAATCGTACCAAAGCACACGTCTACAGTTTCAAACGCCGCACCACAATACTACCGCGTGACAGACAAAAAAACATGGCATACTACGAGAGTTGGGCGGCTTTTGCCAAGACGGGAGACTAGTATATGGAGAGATATTATGCTCGACTGGAACAGGTTTGTGAGACTTGTTTGGATGCCGTGGCACGATCACATGGGAGAGGGTCAAAACTGCCATTGGCAATGGTAGAAATAGTACAAAACAACTCGATTGGCTAGATCCATTGGGACAATCCCATAGATCTCATTCATATAATCAAACACTACTGTTCCAGTAAAGCACAAAAGCTCGAGAAGAAGACTTGACAAAGAAACTGTATTTATATTTATCTAGACTAATAACAAAGTTCATATTTTTCACGACTGTTAAAAAATAAGTGGTTTAAACATACTAGTACTTTATTGAAGAAAACAACGTATTTTTTATACAATAAGCACGAAATATATCATTAGAGGGAATGATGCCCATTTTTAACTGCAAGGACAACGCAAATAATTGTAAGGAGCCATTTTCAACATAATAATGAAACATGATGAGTAGAATGAAACAGTCCACAGTTGGTTGCGGCATGATGGCAGAGCAAAAATCTGTGCGTTCGCTACAGGGTTGCACGCGCGCGATTTTGTATTCGTCTGATGGAAAGGCTATCCCAAAAACCCTTCGTTTTGCTGCCAAGTCTACCTTATTTTGGAACCAAACGTGAATATGTAATATGAAAAATTACAGATTATTCTCGTGTAATTCTAAACTACGGTAGATTTTATAAGTACACTTGGAAATCCCATCAATTAAGGTAAGCTTTCCTTTCCGCAGGTGTGATTGTGAGGCAATATTCACAAAGAGTGGTCATCTGTGAGCCACTTTAATTTGCAAATACAATTTTAAAAGGTGCTGACAGAAGAAGTGAAGAAAATAGTTAAACTGTAAGCAATCATAACATTTCAAGAACAAAGAATACCAGGGAAACTTTTTTGGGCATTTAGAGGAAACATTCTTTATTCTGCTAAGCGAACCAATTAAAAATAAAGATAACATTTTCCGTATTCAATACAATTATTTATTTTTGGCCTATTTCTCTTCTGTCTTTATGTTCATATAAACGCGCAATGCGACACAAAGGATCTAAAATGAGGATTTGTAACTGAGAACATATGCGTAGTATGTACCGAACGGGGCGCCTTCGAGTTGAAGTGCGTGCATAATATGCACTGCATGCCTAATATGCATAATTTTTACATACTATATAAGACGAGAATCCCAAAATATATAACATTTTCAAATTACGATCAGTTTCTCGTGAGCAGCAACAGCTAATGAAAACAAAAAACTTCAGCGCAATCTTTATGTTATTAGTAGAATAATCCAAATATGGCATTCAACGTTCTTTTAGCTTGGTGCCTTCGTCATTTGTATGTTCGCGCAGGCTTAAAACGCTTCCCTCTCCATCTCCACCCTCTCAGACCAACAGTGCATTTGACTATTTACTTGAATATATTTTCTGGCAAAATGCCAGCAATTTCCCACAGTATGCCGTGAGTCCGTGCGAGACCCGGTTTCCCTGCACCTCTCTTTGTTGTGCAATATCCCACAAAAATAAATAAGTGAAAGGGAGAAAAGAAAGAAGAAACTACCGTAATCTCATCCAATCGCATGGAGGAATTGATACAATATCAGTAACCACTCTAAGGTAATTACTGAATGTCAATTATTATAATTGATTGGAAAATTATTGAATGTCAGTTATTATAATTTATGCAAGATCCCCTTGTAGAAAGCATTAAAGCTTAGGTAGTGTCACGCATTGCACTAAATAATAGTTATAGTTCCTAAGCTCAAAAAACTCACAAATCCTGAGTATTGAACCTTGAAGTTTCTGAGAAACTTCAAACCTGTGAGTATCGAAGTTGTCTTTCTACATAATAGCGATCGAACTGATGCTTCAGTTAGTTGCATGAGACCGGGGTCTATTCTCCAAATGTTCAAAAATAAAGACAATCTAATATTTAATATTAGGGCGTTCCATGACCCAATCCTTGGCTCACTTATTGTTTTTCGGTGGCCGATTGTACGAATTTCATTTGCTTTTACATTTTGCAAAAGAGCGTTTCTTCACAAATAAAAAAATTATTTCGACGACGCTTGTTTTGACGATTTATTTCGACGCTTGTTTCTGTGTTATCCTGTACGTGTAATAAACATACGATACTCTCTCTGTAGTCATGTGAAAGCCATATGATATGATTTAACCCCACAATAAGTTAATACGGGAGACGTAGAAGTCCCTTGGAGTGTGATTTAAAGAATTTGCATTTTTTTTCACTTCTATATGGGGATGTTACGGAAACTATGCGCGTCACTACAGCATGTAAGCGTGCTGGACCCTAGACAATCAGGACCAATGTCAACAACGTTTTCTCGAAATTCATGCTGTGAATCCTGAAAATTATTAATATTCCAGGCTTAACAAGCGGAATGTTTACGAATATATTATCTATTATATTACATCCAGTACTTTATTCCGAAGAAATGAGTTGAAATGAGTTAAAATAAGTATGATATATGCACATTAGATGACGCGGAACCAAGTAGGCGCTTTCTATTGCTATGTTTTGTTGCATGTCCTCTTAATAAGAACGGTTTATTGGTTAACAATCAATACAAAAAAGAACGTCAACCAAAGTGAACCCTAAGACCCCGTTTTCGTATCACCTCATCAGCAAAACAATCCTAGGTAGTAATTTGTTTCCTACTAAACCCTAAACATTCTGCTATTGTGGGACTGCTATCACAGAGAAGCGAAGGAAAAACAGCCAACGTAGTTTTGATGGGAGAAACAGTTCACGATGTTGTATTTGACAATGTTTCAAAAAAATTGTGAGATAAGTTTCACGACTCCCTGAAATGTCCAAGAGGGACACTTTAACCTTATTTGATTCGGGTGCTTCTGCTGGTTTTCGGATCAACAGTGCCCAGGTGCCACGAACAATTACATGTGCGTGTATCTTTTTGACGATATATGTATATGTGTCAATGTTGACTGCATGTTACGAAGCGCTTCATCAGCTTTTAAAGCGGAATTGTATCTTTATTTTTTTTCGTCGCACTCTAACTGTCGAGCTCACTTTTAATGCACGGGCGCTCTCACCCTTGCCAATCCCTGTGTTCTTTTCGAGGGGAAAATTTGAATCACTGTAGTGCCCGTCGAGCAAGAAAAGGCAGCCACGGGCACAAATTTTGCATACAAACGGGTAAATTTGGTTCATTTTTATGAGAGACGTGGCTATTAACTGTTATTTTCGGTGGCCCATTGGAAACGTCCGCGCTTCGCAGTCAGCCGACCCGAGTTCGAATCCAGCCACACACACTCACTCAATGCCACCGAGGCGGGGAAAATCGAGGCGAATCCCCCATTGCCTAGCCTGAAGACTTCGAGGGATTTGTCCTTTCGTCTCGTCGTCAAACACTATGTATAACTCCACAAAACCTCATTGGAAAGATCAAGGATCGACATTATCTGAAGAAAAATCTCCCCTCCACGCATTCCCCCGGCGGATTGAAGAAGCACGACGCTAGAAACCTTCCGCACTTGTTCCATGTACTTGATTGATGTTGTATCTGATTGATTGTATGTGCGAATAAAGTAGTGATATTTTTTTTTTTTTTTTTTGATGTTTTGCAATGTTTTTCAAACGATTATTAGGAAAGAAACCCAAAACAAGGTACAATACCGTTTTAAGTGCGTTAATTCAAGAAAACTTACAAAAGGCGAAATACACTCTTCGAGAGTCTTCTACTTCTCTGGGGGAAGTAACTCAAAAGACACACATGTACAAGGTTATAATTATGCTTTCTGTAATATATAATTTGCAATTATTCCATTTTCGCTTGACATGAAATACATTGTTTAGTTCCAACACAGGGAACGAAGCAGCAACATTCGACTTCAAATCAGCAGAATTCCACATGTACAATCGAAACCAACTGGTTATTTTTTTAGCTATTTAAATAATGTTTTACATCTGGTGTTTTGTTTCGTAGATCGATGTATTCGAATTTAACTAATGGGTTTCCTACACATAATAATTCCAAGCGCAGTAGTAACCTGCGTGGTCACTCAGTAAGGCTGGTTACTTTCATCCGAGCTAACCACTAGCTGTTTCACTTGCATCCTACAAGTTGAGGTCCTGTGTCTTAAGGAAAACACGTCCTTACTCTTAGTTACCATCATCAATTTGTTGAGTGTATGCCTTGCCTCTTTTGATCGCATATAAATAAACATAGAAGTATGACTGAAAATAGGGGGCTCCTCATATGTAGGAGTTCTCCCCCTCGCGAACGCTTATTGTCAGTTCAAAACACGTTGTTTTATGAAAGAGCGTAAGCCGTTGCCACTACTCGTTGTAGTGCCAAATTCTCAAGTTAACGTCATTGCATTTACTTTTTTCCCACGTAAATTCTCCTTACTCCCAATTTTTTTGCAAAAGTGTTCATAATGATATAATAAGAGCGACAACCATGTCTTTCGTTGTCCATTTAATTTATGAATGTTTACTATTAACTATTCTGTAGCTGATGATCTGAACAACGCACATAATTGACCGCTCCCGACACGGAACATTGCATTCACAAATATCCTTATTGTCAAGCACCATTTCGTAAATTCTCAAATGCTTTCAACTAGTATTTGTCAAAGGGGGACAAATTTAATGTTAGGTAACTACTAGTTATCAGACTCAAACGAAATAAGACGTCGTGTCTTAACTGGCAATTATAATGTTTTCTCTTTCACCAGCTTCCGTCTCCAACTCTACTTGATTTAAAGTCTTCCGTTTTCAACCCTATATTATTGAAAGTGAATTTATGGTAACGTGTTCGTTTACGCGGGGTTCTGTGATCGGTTGTCGCATTTGACCTTCAAGCCATCGAACTTCGTTCTTCGAATGTACGAGTTCAAAGACTAGGAAATCTTTCATTGACTTAAATCGGATGGCATTCTGTGTTGACAATGAGTGGCCGAAAGTCGCATCAGCTTTCAGATGAAAATAGCCGTGTAACCACAATGAACCCGGTGTTTATTGTTATTCCATCATGCAACGACACAATGCTTGTGCATGTATGGGTGTGTTTTCTGAAGATCTCAGCATGTTTCCGTGGTATAAGGCTCCTCTTAGTGAATTAAATATGTCCGCACTGACTTAGCACTCAACTCGGTTGCGTGACAAAACATTTTTTGAAGGAAGAGAAAAAAACATACATTCTCAAAACTACGCACTACTGCAGTTGTCGTTTTCTGCACCCAGTTTCTGTATCTGGATACTGCCGTATTTACCACATACACTCTTATTATTATTATTTTTGGCTTCAGTATGAGAGGCAAAAATAGACGGGGCAATTCACAACAGACATGTTTCGCGCGTATTAATTACAAGTCAGTCTATTATGTATTCCCTAGAAAGCGTTCAGTTGCTCAGAACTTATTCATAGCAGTTCGGGAAAAGAACAAATCTTTCTTGCACTTCTCGTACTAGCTGCATAGTTTGTTTATTTGTCAAGCACAATGCTTTTATAGCCAAACCTTAGAGCTTACTTGAAATTTTGCAACAAGAAATGTTCATGTATGTCGAGTAACTTCTCGTCTATCCTTCAGCGGCGATTTTTTGAGAAATAGTACACTTTTTTTCGTGGAACACCATGAACCGATTTGGTACCTTGCCAGTACAACATAATATTTATCATCATCTCATAAGAGTTGTTTATCACAAAACATTAGAGCCTACACTATGCCCAGATAATTAGTTGGGAAATGACTTTGCTGCGGATGTTTTACTCGATAATTGAAAAATCGCAGATGAATTGTTGAACGATTATAAGGTTCTGTTAGCGGTTCAATAATGGAAAACGATTTGCATTGTACGTCATATTCGTAATAATAAAAAAAGAAACCTAAATTATACGCCAAGCATCAGTGGTGTGTCTTGCACCTTGAGCCATTTCGTATCTACGATGTTTTTGGTTTTCTCATTATCTATGCGACGAGTTCACTTCAAACAGAAAACCTATATTTATCATTCTAATTCGTATGTTTTGAAGAAAAATAAAACAACGATGTTGACATTCCGAGATTCTGTATATGTTCATTAGCGGTTGTATCAAATGACAGAAGATGTATTCGCCAATAAATTCAAAAGCTTCGTTTTTCCATTTATGCTTGAATACTGCTCATTCAGATAATGGTTATAAATGTGTAAAGCGACGTATTTAAAAATGTGGTACTTATGTTTTTTATTGGAGTTCATATAGGTTTGTAAGGCAGTCATAAAAATAAACGTATAAAACAACAAGTTGCGTTACTATTCAGTGCAACTAAGACAAGGTTAATATTCGTGTGAAATCACACTTGGTTGTTTTCCCAGGGTATTGGATTGACTCCGTTCAACTTTAAGTTCTTGATTATATCTCATCGTATTGCTGATTAATTGTGAGCCTTCGATCATCTTTCATGAAATGTGAATTTAGGCTCCTCCGCAATTTGTATACGTGGTTTGTATTTTGAATTTACCATAAAATAATTGAATTAATTACTCGCGCACCCTGTTACTTTGCACTTTTATGGCAAGCCCAAGTGGTGTAGAAAGTTTTCGTCGTCTCATCTTTATTTAAAGCCGCCGTACGCGCTGTGGGGCAAAATGGAAACATTTAGTGCTCTTTGACACTTTAAGGGGGGTGTGTTCGTGTTATTTACTGATGTTACTTTGGCACATTAAAGGGGGTGTGTCGTGTTATTTACTTATGTTACTTTGGTGTGATTCATCCTGCGATACCTAATCTTGAGGCAATCGCTTTCTTTACAAGTAGAATTTATAGGACATAGGGGATATTAATTTGTACATCGACTACAATGTGGCGTTATTATTTCGGTGAGCCGCGACATAACCAAAAGGTGCCAAACGTCATTACAACTGCGAACCAGATACATTTTCCTTCGCAGCGGACCAAAACTCTAAAGTGCTTATAGTTTTACTATGAAGAATCATGCTTTGACTTACTTCTTACCTTATGGCATATCTCAGGGCAATATGCATAATCAAATGCGACGTCTGTTCCTGAGCGAATTAGTTTTGCGTACGAAAAGGCAGTGAGATGTGACAATTGAATTCAACGAAAATCTGGAAGTCTGCTCGAATCCAGTGTCTTTGCGATACTACTGCGACAATTGTATAAAACATTTGTTTGGGAGTTGAGTTAATTGTCTGATATATCCTTGAATAGAACACGTATCTTTGATTTGGCGGCTCTCCCTTATGACGCTTGATACGTGTGGGATCTAAAAGGAGAAGAACCTTTCTCAGTTGCGAATCTGATTTACTCGGGCGTCATACTCACTTTAGTTTTCCGGGGAGTTCTTCTGGATAGGAATGAGAGGGAGGGCACGGATCAGCATAACCCCTCCCTTCAAAAGACACTCAGTGACATATCCCCATAATATTCCCATTCGTGATGTCTGACATACCTCACCTTAGCGGTAAGTGCTTTGTTTGCGAAAAAAAAGTGCGGACGACTGAATTGGTAGCACAAAAACGGTGCTTAATTATGTATTATCTTCATAACAGTCGGTTAGCTCCGAAACGAGATCCCCTAAAAGTGTTTTCACATATGTAAATTAGAAGCCCGCCATTATTTTTTCTCCCCTTAGCAACTGTACGATTGTGAACATTATCGTTGAGCAATTTACGTTAATGCCCCGCTTCGCCACACCTACATGGCTTCACCTAAAAGGCTATAAGTTGATCAAAAATCATCGGTTACCTTAAATAAAGCACAAAAACAAATTTTATGGTTGCTTGTTTTTAATATTTTTTCATCCTTCTATAAATCGAATCATTATGGCTCATTGAGAAGAAGTCCTCTGTTGATTACTTATACCAAAGCATAATGCAATACTACTGATTGTGAGACAGCAATTCAATTCATGAAAGATTTCGTCAACAAGTTATTATTGTAAGGCTCCTCTGCATTTCTTGAATTCCTAGTGCTTCTTGATTATTAACTCTTTATTCCATTCCATAAAAAAAGTACATATTTATACAAACAAGAGAGAAAAAACACACACAGGCTAGACACATTTAAGAGGTCTAGCTTCTTAAGTGGTGTTAAATCATTGTTGATTTCTAAGTTTCACTTAATATATATATATAAATACAATTTAGAAGTGCTGCAATAACATTGAAATTAAAATGCATATACAAAATGATTATTATGAAATTATTTAAAGCGTGTGAATCTATTAGCTGGCATCAAAAATTGACCAAACATTTCACGGAGCTCCTTAACATCGTCTACGAGGCTGGAACAATGATTAACAGGTGGTTCGTGATCAGTAACAACATGGGTAACCACGGGGTCATTTGTTAATTGATCAGCATCAGCGTTATCAATAACCAGGGGAGAGGGCGAGGACAATTGAGAGTTAATTTCCTCGCGGGGTTCTTCAATTGCCTGGGGTGTCATGGGCTGGTCTTGTTCACATGACGTCACCGCTGGTTGTACTTTGGCCTCGACTTGCTCACGTACAGCTTGGCGGCGCAGGTAACCTTCTCGACGTTGCTGAGCTGTCTCAGCGCGGCGAACGATGATATGAGACAATTCCGGAGTCTTCTTGATAGATTCGGCCAACTCCTTAAAAAATGGAACACGGAAGCCAGAAGCCATAGAACAAAGAATAGGACGAGTATAATTAGAACGTGCTTGACCTAGACGGCCCACAATACGGAATGAACCGGGTGAGTTATTGCATAGAGACATGATTTTGCATACAATATCAAAGTCTGTACTCACCCGGTTTCCTTCCTTCACGTTGAGAACGACGAACTGGTTTCGTAGATCATTCCGGCGAAAGGCCTCAGCAATTTCTTCGCGAATGAACGTTTTCAGTTCAGTGAATAAATTGGTGATAGTTGGAATGATATGACGGTTGGTGAATTCAGGACGAGAAGTTGGTGTTGTATCAGAAATATAATTAGACAAAGTGTCCATAATGGGTAGGTAGGAGGGGTGGCAGAGAGCGACCGCTCACCACCGGGTCAATCGGTGCAATGGTCAATCGGTGCAATGGTCAATCGGTGCAATGGTCAATCGGTGCAATGGTCAATCGGTGCAATGGTCTTCTTCGTTGTGTGACAATTCAGTTATTTTTGTGCAGGAAAAACAAAATTTTAGTTTCAAACTCCGAAGTTGAAAGCAGAAAACCGGCCAACGCCAAAAGAGATCCCCACACTGTAACAATACCAGGTGATGTTCAGGTAATATTTATTGTATATGTATAAGCATGAACTTGGCTTGTGTGCCTGTCACAAAATGAAGTACAAACGTTAAGTGACCAAGTCTCAAAACACAACAATGAAGTTCATTGCTTTAAATCTTAAAACACAACAATGGAGTTCATTGCTTTTATTGTCTGCGCAACGAGTAATCATAGAGTATTTCACCCCCAGGAAATGCCTATCAATTTTATGAGGTTTTGGACTCCATTTTTATCGTCACCGTCGCGTTTTATTTATTCTAACCTGGCAAACTTTGTAAGTAATACTTAATCTTTTTTTCCCACCAAATCTTTGTCTTTTCATTTTGGCACTCCCGACAAATAAATGCCAGTTTTTGTCTGTCTTTGCCGCTGGTTCTATTTTATAGCATTTATATAACCGCAGACACAACATATGTGGAAAGTGATGTTATTTCATAAAATAATGGAGAAACCCGGATATGTTTTGACTCGTTTCATTACCGATACAAATACTGGCATGCCTAGGATCAGCATGTAGATTACCCTTTTATCCTTTTATGTTTATTCTGGAAACCTTAGACTCCCCATTGACGTCTCGTTTCGATTGTTCTTCACATAAAAATTGTGCCAAATTTTAGCCTATATTTCTTTTTCAGACACTGATATAGATAGTTTTTCGAAATAGATGTGAGTTCACAAACATGACTGCAATAATAATTGGTTAAAGAGTGTATAGACCGTGCTCATGAACTTTGAACAGCCACTTCTGAATTATTCGCTCCATTCTTATGTCCAACATCCTTGTTTCTCTTTCCCAATTACTGAAGCACATCCGTTCAACACTGACAGCGGGGATATCCCCAACCCTTAACTGGCGACAGAATATTTTTGAATAGGGAATCAGCGCCTCATCAGATTTCGCTGAAAGAACATGCCCAAGAAAAGCCGGACGAGAACTCTCGCTAATTGCTTCTGTCCGAGAAAAACGTTGAGAATCAGCAGACTTTTGTCACCTTCCAACATATGGCTACTTTATTCCACACTTAGCATTTATCGTCTATTGACAACTGTGTAATCGCATAGTCTGAAAACGATGACGCGCCAGAGAAAACACAATGCTCCAACGTTTGAACGGTCGAGTATTAAAGTAAGTTTTCTGGAACTCGTCCCTGAATGCATATCATGTTGCATTGTTAAATTGCGGTTAACCATAAGTGGCTTGGAAAAGTCGATAGGCAAATGAGAAATTATGTATGTATCATTGAAGTGACGTGGTTGATGTTCGATTTGATTATTACATCAAACATTTAAGAGAACATATGGTCAGACCATTACATCCTATTTGGAATATGTGCACTTTTAGAACATTGATTCAAACAGCATAAATCAAATTTGTTTATTGAGGTGTAAATATACCCAACATCATATGTATCCGCGTTTGAGCTGTCATTCTAGGCTAACTATGAGTGACATTGATCGTATTACATGTCTCCATGAATAATGACAACATCACAGATTCCGAGAATACAAATAAGACCAATTGTAAGTTTTGGCTTCCTCCCACAACGCAAATGACCATTGACCGGCAGGTCGAGCATGCTCCAATCTAACAAGCATACAGTTAAACAATTTAACTCCTACGTAATGAAGTTGGTTGGGAATCTTTGCTTTGGGATGCGTTTACCTTCATGTTGAATCCTCATTCTGGATATTCCGTCCACTTAGGACGACATAATCCACACACGGTTAGGTCAGCTATTTACTCGTATTGACGTGTATAGTAATCGAATAGCTGGGAAGTCAACTCCTTTCAGGATCAAATCCTCCAAATCGGCAGCAAAGTTCCCTCGGAAAACCTGAAAATGAAGTCAAAACGAAGCGTGGTCAGGGCGATACTTTTTGTTTTGCGGCTTCAAAAGAGCGTTACTGCGCATCGTCAGGAAAGCAGACGTCAAGCAACCATACATGAAGGGAGGCAAAGACTTGTTCGGTAAGTTTCTCAACGCAGTTAATCCATGAAGGAATGGAAGCGAGAACTCGATTTGTGGGAGACATGACAATTAATAAATTATTTGTGCGTAATAAATTATTAATTAATTACAAAAATATTCAAAAACTTTCTGAGCAATTATTTCTCAATATCATTCAGTACAAATGTGAAAGCCTATACCCACTTTTGCTACATTTTTGAAAAACAAACTTCCGTTGCGGGGAATCGAACCCCGGCCTTGTGGGTGAGAGCCACAAATCCTAACCACTAGACCACAACGGATGTATCTGACAGAACGAAGTTGTCGCTGAGTTCTTGAAGTCGCAATTGGCATGTTATGTTCTGTTGGGAATTATAATTACTTCGACATTGCTATATTGTGATAACATTGTAGATGTGAGTCATCTCGGCAACGGCGACGTTCTTCTTCAAAACCAATATCACGGAAGAGAAATTCAGCTCCCTCGAGTTCGTATCCACTTAGATCTCCAAGTCTTCTGAGGGCACTCGCCAGACCGAATCACAATCGAGAGCTAGATTTCGGTAAGTTTCTTTCTGCTTGGTGACATAAACCATTGGTGCACTTCCGAAGCCTAGTCCGCAAACCTAATTCTAAGTGGAATGTGCTCCTAGTACAAACTGACTCGCAAAAAATATAGTTTTGTGTTGTTGGAAGATGTGTTTTTTTAGAAGAATTCTGTGCCATTTTTAGAAAATATTATACATCTGTTTCCTCCTGCTTCACATGTCAATAGAAACTCTGTAACAACTTGAAGGGTCGGCGTTAGTGATGTGATCTTATCATTCATTGTATTTTCTGCTTAATTGTTTGTGACACTGCCCTTCGTAAGTTTGGCTGATGGAACCTGACGGTCGTTTGCTTATAATCAGCTCAGCTTTCACTACAGTCACTTCCTAATGCCATGTTCCGACAACTCTATTTTATCACTCAGGAAGCACTTCGTGAGTTGACACACATCCAATAATGTAATCATTAAATAAATTTTGGAAAATATCCAATTTACAAAGTTTTTTTTGTTGCTTTGCCTCACTGTGTAAAAACACAAATTAAAAAAAAAACTGCACCACGTCTTAACGAGAGGAAGAGCTCCAAAATTAAGAAACTTATCGCATTGCATTGTGAGAAAACTGTGCAAACAACGAACCACAGAAACCGATAAAATATGTTATGTTCGTTCATTTCAACTTTAATTGTAATTGGCTTACACTTTTTTCACTTTTTATGTAAACAGGTAGAGCTTTTGATTTTTTTATTGATACACGACCCTTTGACTGAAATTGGTGCATGATTCTTTGTTTGCTTTGCAATTGGCATACGTATTGTTTATGTTTTAAACTGAGTATCTCAACTTTAAATACTGTAAATAGTTCTCGATTTTAAACTTCAATTTTTAACATCCTCTTCTAATTACTAGCCCACAGTGACTTCTAGTTTGAGTCCTTATATTGTACAAAGCCACATTTACTCTTGTCGCGGTTGTTTTTCCGCTCGCGACTTCCGCATTCCCGCGTCCGCGGTCAACAAACCATCTCTTTTTTTCCGCATTGACGCCGTTTGCGTGTCCTCTGTCTAATTCTACCCAGCTACCTGACGAGCACCGGATAATCGAAATTGTATCCGTTTTCCTATTAACTGTTGGAAACTGGAAAACACTGTAACGCTCTACATGAATTTAATATGTCAGCTCGATTCTTATTTATTTCTGGCAGATGGTAAGCTACATTTTCTGCGTTTAAGGGCCACAGCTTAGAAAACATTCAAGAATGGTTTAACAAAGTTTGAAAGACGCTGTTCTTTGCTCTGAAAAGCGCCAATTCTTCCGTGTGCATGATATATGTCTGACAGGAAATTGAGGGTCGGGATGGATGGTTCAATCCCGGCCACTGACCCGCCTTTTGCCTTGTGTCCCGGCGATTATTCATGCAACAATTCTTCAGATTTTAACATAAAATTAATACGAAGCAATATGCAAGCTTGCTATTTCTTCTTTAAGTACTCTTCATTTCCTTCAGTTTTTTTGTTGCCATAAATTGAGCTTCTGGTTTTGTTAACTATGGGCTCCCTTTAAGCATTTGAATTCTGAATTCACGCTCTACAATGGATTTTTAGTATATTTTTAGAATATTACTTGTGGGCTCCTTTGGTTATTTAGGAAATTGCAACATTTCCGATTAATATACATAAAGAATCGCCCGTCATTTACAAATTCACACGACATTTTCCCTATATGATCTGATGCACGTAAATGAATTAATTCACTCTTTTGATGTAGAATATGATATGGATATTCCTTGAAAAACCCTGGAACCGTCTAGAAACATGATAATTCGAAATCCTTTAATTATATTCCTCAGAAATCAGCGTCAGCAGAATTTCTCGGAACGTGGCGATATATTAAAAATAGCTACAGGCGCGTTTTATTTTTCGTATTGGTTATATGTTGAACTCAAATAAAGCTAAACGCTTTAAAGCTTTGGCTCATTTCCCCAAATCTGATCATTTCCACAAATCAGAAAAGCCTAATTAGACATATATTTTCTGCGAATTTGAAAAATAAATGCTCTGCAACTGCGTAATTTTTTCTAGCAGGAGATCATTTACGCTTAACTAACTCTCTAATTGCAAAAGTTCAAAGCAAAATGTTTTGTATTAATTCTTCGTCGGATCGGTGAGTTGAAAAGATGACAATCTATCGTTTTAATTGGACTTCGATTCCCTAATTTGCTTTTCATTTGAGAGATTCTCTTGGCGCACAAAAAAAATCTGTTTTAAAACATAATTTTCTTTTAATCGGTGAATGAGTTTCGAATTTTATGACCACCCTATATTCTTCTTAAATTTTTCTATTCCTTCTATAGTTGGATTAGCTTTATCTGTGAAGTTTGAAATGAATGGCGGCTTGGAAGTGAACTTTAGTATCTAGTATTGATGTTGTCTAAGCATCAAGCTTTTCACGCATCAAACAGAGTACTAGGTTACGAAGTGTTCATTGTGCGCGTGTTGATAGTGATTTTGTATATGCTTCAAAAATATTGCGATCTCTAGAAAAACAACAATGCTGCCAGGCCACTATGGTCTATTATCCTTCAATCACTGGGTTACACATCTGAACTGCCAAGTGCAGATAACCCACGAGATTTACCCGGTGTGTGATGCAGTATCCAATTATCCACCCGATTGCCCATAACTTGTTATCTGAATCCTATTTGTTGTTGATCAAAGAACGAGCACAAGCAATCAACCCGCGTCACGTGTAAACGCTGTTCCTCGACATGCATGTCCCTGTCATATAACAATCGGGTTTCATATAAGATTTTTGGTAATGGAGCCATGTCAATTCGTTTAATTAAAGAAACGCTAAGTTTGGACATTGGAAAGGGACACAGTGTGGACACAGACAACCTTTTAGTTTATTAGCTAGACTTGTCATCATCTACTCCAGACGTACTCTTTATTCTTGTTGAAGGGTTCGTTACTCTGTTTAAGATGCTGGCACGTTTTTGAAACGAATTCTGAAAAATGAAACCCCCATGCATTACCTACAATTTGTGTTTCATGCAGAAGGACTTACACATTTTTGCATATCACACGATTGCAGTCAATTTTTTTTTTCGCAAACCACGTGCCATGACTCGTTAGTCGTGTTTAGTAAATCGTTAAACGTCTGTTTATATATCTGAAGGGTCACCTTTTTGTTTTGTGACGTTATTTTGACATCATCGAATGTCCATCTCGTTGAATATACATGTCCTTCAACTCCTTGAACGCCGCCTAGATTCTGAGCTCATAACCTACACAAACGGATCTTATATCTACAATGCTAATGTGGTCCTAGCTTAATTCTGCATTTTATTTTTCCTACCGCATAACGCGATTAGTTACAACATACGGTATCACACACACCCATATAAAACACATTATTCCTTTCATTTTTCCATCATAACTTACGGTTTTGTGCAAGTATAGTTCGCAAAATTACATTCCAAAAATATCGGATGTACTTTTTTTGAGGAACTGTATCTTTAATAATCATTGTTTTATTCGCACCATACATACGACATTTTTTGAATGCCTACTTTCCTATAGGTGCATTTGAGTCGTCGGAGTTAGTAAGCCACAAGAGTCTCCCATGAAATCGCATTAGGAGCAGGTTCAATAGGCTCTAACTGTGCGCTCCGTTTCCTGAGAACCGAGTTGCAAACCGACAAAAGAGGATAAGACCTTCATATTTTTAAACGAAAAAAAATCCCTCACGTGAATTTCATTGTTTCTTATTTTCAAGTTGAATATTAAGAGAACAACAATCGTAATATTCAAATTTGCGCGCCAAAAAACCCATTGTCCGTATCGTTTTCTAAAGAAAATTGTTCACTCTCGGCGTCTGACTCATGCACTGAAAATTGATGATGGGAAGGCCGTTCTTTTAATAATTTTAAATTGAATGTCCCGAAAATTTGCATCCTTTATCCAAATTGAAAAGCGGTTTTGATTAACGCAAACGGGCGAATTGCTAGCAATTGGTGCTTTAAGTGACCTCTAATTTGCACATCGATTGGCTTACTCCATAAGTGTTCATTGTCGAGACTTCAGTTGAGAAATGTAGCTGCAATCGCTGAGTTATTCAGAAATTTGCCAGCAAAATGCGTGATTTATGATGTCATACAGAGAAGAACATGTCCACATGTGTCGGACGAGATATGAGACAATGAAAACAGCATATACACACACCTGAACAATTAGTGGCGCAGAACAATATGAGCGCAAAAGGATAGGCTATTATAAAAGACATTATTAATGTGCATTTGAAGGCTAGCAAAGCGAAGGCAAGTTCCGTTGCCAAACTGTGGATTTTGTTTTTTTATTTTCTCCCTCCAGATAGCACATTGAAAGAAAAGTTCCAGAATAACAGCCTATCATAATGTTTATGTCATGACCCCTATTTGGTGTTTGCTTGACACAATGACCTCAAGGCAGCCATTAAATGTGGTATCATAAACTAGCACGCTCGTATATGTAAATGCTCGTATAGAAGCTGCCTTTCTGGTATCACACAACGTTTTAGCAAAAAGTATGATATCGTCCGTCTATCACGTTGAAACAAATGTTTTAAGGAGCTGCACCTCATTTCAAACCTGAGTATATCCCTTTCACCTGGCTCTTTCGAAATCCCAACCTGTCTTTTGTGGATTTGAATTGGTGCCGTCATGGTGCTATACACTGACCTTCGTCCGAACGCTTTCATTACCTCGAACCCTCCCAGTATGTGACACCCCCCTCTCTCTCTCTATCTATCTATATATTTCTCTCTCTCGATCTCCCTCTCTATTTCTCTCTATTTCTCTCTCTTTGCTTCTCGGTGTCTCATTTTACTCAACCTCTCTTCCCCTCAATCATCTCTCTTATTTCTACTGTTCCACTACAGATTGTCACTCATTTCGAATGCTTCAGTTGATCTATGTTGGAACTTTTCTAATTTCCAGTCGTTTGCTAATAATCGGCTTATAATTTCGGATTACCAAAAAACTTCATCTACATTTTTACCCACGATCCAGCTGCGTTTTGTAATTTAAATTTTCATGTGGGAACTAACAAATTAGCTTTTTTGCCTTCTGTTTTATTATGCAATTATGTGCGGATAATGCCTTTTGGTGAATTCAATATTGCATTTGTCATAAAATATGTGTCTGCTCTTCCCGTTAATGGTCCTCAGAATGTGATAAAATATATACAGATTCTCAGAATTTGGTTTACTAGGCGAAAACTAGAAATGTTTTTCAGAAAATGAAAGACACGATTGGAAGTTTAAACAAAATTGACTATTCTATACCTGAAATTACCAAATACTCAAATTATATGTGCGTTTTGTCGTCAGAAACAGTTTTTCAATAAACATACTATGCTAAACGTTTAGTAGTGAACAGTGCAAAAGTTGAATTTCTCATGAATTTCTCATGAATGATAAATACCCGTTTTCCGGCGAAGATGTTTTTCAAATTACTCTCTAACCCCCCTCATAAAAAAGGTCCCAATACCCGCTCATCAATTACTTCATAGCTAGCGCCTGCGAAGCTAGTATAATCCCTTAACCTAATTGGTGTAACAGCTGAACATGAGAGATACTTGAAAAGTAATTAAAATCCTAGTAAATTGTTAAAAGTTAAAATATTAAGTGATAAGATTCCTTATAATGCAAATCCTTATAATGCACTTATGCATACATGGTTAAATGAAAGGATTTGGTTCTCGTGCGGGAAATTAGTTTTTTTTTGTACGACTCATCTTGGGCGTCAACGGCGTGCGGATAAATAAACCCTCATTAGGCGTATGTAGAATATTGGTTCTCAACGAAATACTACGTTGTTGTCTCTTTCCTTGCCTTAAGTATGCCCTGTCTCCATATATGTATGCATGGGTGCTTTGTCTATTCTCACTGCCCTATTATCCGCTTCTCGTTGTTTGTTCACATATATCGCCTTCCGGACCTCATCTGTGGCGTTTTCCAAAGAAACCAATTTGACGGCAATTACGCCCCGTTAACTGATCGCTCGGTTTTATCCACTTTTCACCATTTATTTAGCGGAAACCATGACATGGCAATTATATGTTAACGGCACACACAAAAATTGCAAACGTTTTGCACGTGGGGGAAATTTCACGGTCTGGTATCATTACTAGAAACCCATAAACTGTTCGCATTAGAATAACACTTTACAAGCGGAAGAAGCCAAATTATGCTTATTGTTAGGGATAGTTAAAGCGGTGTTTGGTTTGGGTTTTTTTACTGGCTCAAGAAATTTTATAAAAGAAAATAAACGTAAAAGTGCATACAAGCAAGTGGAACCTGAAGAAAAACCATTCAAAAATGGATTTAGTACGTATGCAAATTTTCGAATTTGCGCGTTACTTGAAAAAAAAACTCGTAGGACCAGTAGTGTTCTGAGACCAGTAGGAGAGAACAAAAAAAAACACTCCAAAGCATCCAAATGACGAAATATTGACAAAATATTTAGAATTTACAAGTAAAAATCCACAGTGTTTTGTACTGCGTTGACGAACGCACGGAATCTTTCTCCGCTCCTTTCGTTGCACCCGTCCAGCCGTTATCGCTCGCGTACCACGGAGACAAAACACCCATAACCACAACTTAAAACCCGTCATTAAGCGTACGTGTAGACATTTATTCCTGTGTGACATCAGTCTTCTTAAGTGCATATCCCAACAGAGTCAACACGACGAGGGGTGTTCACTTATTAGGGGGCTACATCTTTTAATATAGAGTGCGTTGAAATCTCCCCAGTCATAGAAAGCGCTAGCGGCTTACCATATGAAATGATGCATAGGATTGTCAGCAGTCCTAAGAATACCAGTCCCACCGGTCGTTTCGCAGGCAATGCACGTTGGAGAATAATGGAACTCGGCTTGTTTTTATTCAATAATTCAATAATTACACTATTCCAGGCATCTTCACTGGTATGTCCCAACCATATTCATTGGGATTAGATGAATCGCGAGGAAGACCTCTACTCAGCGTTTGTGCCGGCGCCGCGCATGCCCTTGCAAGCACAGCCCTACTCGTGCGGCAACAAAGCCTCGATGAACATACAACCAGGTACACTGATTAGTCATTAATTAATTTATAACGGTGTCCTGTAGTTTCGTATAATTCCAAGCTTCCGTTATGATATCACTCAATTCGTAAAAACCCCCCCCCCCCCCATTTTGTCGTCCGCTATTTAATTATAAAATAAATCACACCGGAAGTAATTTTACTCAGTGGCTTCAAATTAATCGACAATTAACGCTAAGGTGGTACTGTTATTTTAATTAAATGAATTCATTCTAGAGTCTAATCTCTATCATGTTGCTAAAGCTGAATCACATGACCAATACCACTACATTTCATTAACGATTCCATTTCGACTGCATGCGCTTCTTGAATAGGTGTACTGACTTACATAACTGATGTATTTGTAGCGCGTAGTATCTAGTTTCGGCTAGGATAACTGTATACGCTTCTGCTGTGTATCGGAACTTCTTGTTTACATGTTTAATTCTTGTTTTATGGGTGTCTGCAGTTTTTGACATTGGTTCGTGCACATTTCCTCATAAATTGCTGTTGATATGTTAATTAACCAATTGCCTCTGGGCCTTTCTTTGTTTTCCAGCCTTAATCGAACACGGTGGTAAATTGTGTTCTTTCCAAAGGGCCCGCCTCTTTCTAATGGCCACAATATGCACCCATATCCTTTCACATATGCATAATTTTTGTCGTTTCAAATAACTATATTTCGAAATCTTTTTCATGCTTTTCCACTTGCAGGTCCATTTTTTTATACTGTATGCATCATTGCGTCAATTATTCTCATTTGCACCTGATATGAGAATCAAATTAAGAAATAGCGCAACTTTTGCTTTCAATAACTTATCACAATGTTTCCTTTAGTAGAAAAGGTTTATTTGATTTTACACAATCTCATTCAAGTAATAAGTTTTCTGAAGCGAATAGTCCGGCTTAGCATTAAAACATGATTTCCTAATCAATTTCAAAGCAAAGGAAACAAGTATTTTTCCGTCGTAAACTTTAACGCTAAAGGTTTCCATCGTTGGCCGTCTTCGATCTGTCTCTTTCAAGAAATATTTGTTCCCTATTTACAGGACAAAACAATGTCTTTTTCTTATATGACATCGTCACGTGTATCCGTGATATCTACATTGAAGAAGTCTCGCAGTTGCTCTTCTCACTCGACTAAATCAAACAAAATGTATCCATCGATACCTAAATAATTAATTGGGTCATAAAGAACTCCATACGATATAAAATATAAGTCATTCCAGGCAGTCATACAGCAGTTTTCAAGGAGATTTTTATGATAAAGGCGTATAGTTGCGCTTGTCTAGTTAGCGGCAGAAGAAAAATATGCATGCGTTTGCATTCATAACGAGAAGCCACAACACATTAAATAGTAGTTAAGAAAAACTGTCGAGTAACCCAGTTTTTTTAGAAGCTTCGACTCAGCAACAGCGTCGAGCAGCGCGCGAAGCAGAAGAGGTCAGTTAGTTTGCAAATTGTATCAACGAGTATGAACTTCTCTTGTCATTCGTTCTGCAGCTATAAATATCTTTTGTCATAAACATACCCCATTTAATTTATTCGGCGTAAGGACTACCTTGGAGTATTCTGGTGAAATCGCTTTGTTCACTGAGTCCCTCGTTACACACGTATTTATGTTCAAGTTATAGTTGCTATGTATATGGTTAGTGTGATCTTTAGCGCAAACCTACCCCCTCTAGTGCGTAACCTTGAGAAATAGCGGTTGCAGTCTCCGCCCAAGCATTAGGCGGATTTCCCTAATTGTTCCGCGCGCAGCATGCATCACATACAATAGAATAGCGGTCAGCCCGAACCTCACTCTTTTAAGAAACACAAGTTTTATCTTTATTCTTGCAAATAAGTTTCCACAAGCCTTTTGCCTTATTCGTATAATTAATTAACAGCTTTGCGATCGTTATCATTCGTGCTTTATTTCCGAATTGAGCAAACTTAAAGAATACAATTCTCGATTGTGATTTTCGGACTTGCATTGACTTGCCTTAGTTATCCAGGAATTTTAAACACACATCCTAAAATGTTGAACAACTTCTTGTCTGCTTGAAAACAGACTAGTTTGTGGCTCTCCAGTCTTTCGAACAACTCCTTTTAAGTGATCCAATTTCACCGAACACTTTCAACGGGAGGTGCGGGCACGATCCACCTCTACAGAAGAAGCAGACTTTCATTTTCTTTGTTCATTCGAACTAGTGTGAAGCACGACGCGACACATCATCTCTTTAGAACCCAGTCAAATTTGCATTCCACCTTCCCACACACAACTTGGTGTAAATCCATATCATGCTAAAATACCACAATTACGCATATATGATTTCCGTCCGCTTTCGATGTTCGAACAATTTATTACAGCCTATGAAATATTGTTTTGGTATTTAATGGTTATTGTTTTGGAATTTAATGGTATCTCATAATTTTACGTAACTGAGGGTTGGTTATCCATTCTCGTTAAACATTCGAAAAGGAAGTCCGTGTTATTTTCCGATTGTCAAGAGGAATATCAATCAATGTTTCTTTTCCCATTTCCTGCACACATTAATTAACACCTTCCACAGGAACACGAAAGAACTCCCCACCACCCCTAATACAGTGCAGTCGTAAGCAGAACAAGACCTATGTTCTCAGTCAGTCTAACCATCACTAATATTAAACTTGCAAGTCAGAAGTGGACTGACCATATAGAGCCTCAGTGTTTACGAATTCGATTTTCCATCGGTTCATGCTCGCATGATTCAATAACAAGAAATGCATATGTGCGTAATCTACCCCCGTTTCGAATAACATTGATGTATTGTTGTTGTTATTACGTGCTGAATTGCAATAGCATGATCCTCATGCATTTTGATAATATGAGACTAATAACTTTGTTTTAATTTTGTGGAGAAGTAAAGATCATTAAAGTTTTAGAACCTATTTGCGTACTCTTTCTTTATATGTCTATCTTTATATCTCTATGACAAGAGAGGTCAATTGTTACCCTATTCTTTGAAACATACATACGTAAAGTTTTCGGAACATGCTTTTGGTTTACTTTGTAATCGTTGTCGCAAATATTGGCTCGTCACACAATCATCTGACCTCTCGTTTCCCCTTTTGTTTGTAATAATTTTCATATTCCCGTGCGACGTCGTCAAAATGTCTCACCAAACGGCTGCTTTTGTTTGTATGAATCGGCGCATTGTTGTAGCAACAATCCATGTTTAGTCACAGGACTGTAGGGCGACATTTTGTGAATTACATGATGCAAAGAGACCCACATCAATAGACGTGCGCTCACAACTTTCCGGCATCCAAGTAATATTCCTTTGTGATGCTACGCCGAACGCATTCTTTGAAAGCAAAACTTGGCTATTCAGTATTCCGACAGGGAAGTGTGGAGACGTTGGAGAAGAAACGCAAGTCCGAGGAAAATGAAAACAGAAAGAAGATTAAGAACAACATGATCACGCACATAGGTCAGTGACGTTTGCCATGTTCTGAAATCTGACAAAACAAAAACAAGCAAAACGAAGCAAATTATCACGACGTGGGTAGAATAGTGATTGTTCTCAGAATCTCACAATCTGGATTACTTTCAATAATAACTTTCCTTTCGGTTATTCAGGTGCTCTTCTTGCCGTCGAGCAAGACGATGTGAGTGCGTTAAAGATTGTATTGGGGAAGAATACTTTTGATGTCGATTCAACGTTGACCAATTGCCTCTATGGGAATTACAGGTGAAGATTCAATATTCAATGCGACTTTGCTCTTTGCCAGAACGCATAATGAATTATATTTGCTAGCCTGTGTCGGGTCAATAATATTACTATTCTAATTACATCATTGCAGAGTCAAATGGACATTGTTAGATGTGGCTTTGATGTTGGGAAATCGCTCATGTGCCCAATTATTGATCGACCACGGAGCGCAGGAAAATCTTTTGAGTAGGTTGAAAACCATTGTATGTATATACGTGATTTATTCTGACGCAGTTTCAAGTTTCAATCCTAATAAAACAAATTACAGTGAACACATTGCAAAAGCGCAATGATGCCCTGAAAGAAGCTCTGGAGTCTACTTCGAAAAAGTTGGCAGAACTGAAGCAGGGACCCCTAGGCAAGGTATGGCTAAAACGATAAAACGATAAAATTGAACCGAAATTGGCTTCTTCCAACTTTATTTTTTTATTTTATTTTTGTCACGTATTTAAAAAAAACTTTTCATATGATGATTCTAGTTCATGCCGTTTTGTATGTAACAATATATTTAAAGGATTCGGAAAAGCTGGCACGCCAACTTGGCGCCCATCTGGAGATTTTGTATAAAATGCGAACGGTTCTTCAACAACCTCGAGTCCCTGAATCGCCAGTTAATTGCAGGGTATGAATTATATCTTCATTACATAAATTTAAGTAATGTTTTATGTTCCGTATACTTTATATTTATGCCAGACAATGCCTTAAATGACGACATTTAACAATTTGGTTCTAAAGTTAAAACCGGATTTCATTACAGGTTGAGGTGACAGGGCCTACAGAAGTCACGGTCCACTTTTCTCCAAGTGCAACTAAGGACCAACCGACGATTGTTAAGTACAAAGGTTGATATTGATATATGATTGTTAGGAAGTGATCTAAAACGTATTCGAATTCGATTAGGTCTCATATTTCCTAAACATTTCGCTAGACAATTAACATTATTGTCTGCGTTACCCCAACAACATAACTAATAGCATATGAGACGGGCTATATGAGTCGATGATATTGCTCATATGATGTCAAAGCTCCCGCTGAATAAATTCCTCCTCTACGTCTATTCATTTCTTTTGAGAAACAGTGTATTACTAGTGTATAGTATGATCGTGAAAATGAATCCAAAAAATGTTACAGTTGAATGGTGTTCTTCGCCTATTTTCGGTGAACATATCCACAGTTGGGAGGAAATGAACATGAGCAAACTACCAGTGCGAATTGGTCAACTGGATAAAGGGTCAACACTCTCGTATAGGTAAGCGAGCAAGCTCAGATTTTCGTTGTGACACCGGTTTTATATTGAGTCAAGGTCAACCGCGGTAAAATATTTCGGTGTTCTTATGTATGAATGTATGCCATACTTGCCGATAAATTCACGAATTATTCAGAGTGAGCGCTGCTTCCATACACGGGTATTCTGAGACAACAGTGGCCAATCCACTTCGGATAAAAGTATCAAGTAAGTGGCTTGCTTTTGTTTGTCTTATGCAGTTTCTGATATACTGCATTACATAACATAACATAGCCTTTATACTAGGCACATTCAAAATGTAAACATCTATCTTAGGCTGGGAAGATGTTGATGGCAAACGAGAGGGACGACATGAACAGATTGCGGGCATCAGAAATCTCGCAGACCAAATAGATCGACACCGACAGTCATTGGTCTGGCAGAGAGGTAAGTCATCGATGTGATCTATCCCATTCATTATCCCATTTCATTATCATTATCATTATTATTATTATCATTATTCCATTCATTATCCTATTAGCGATTTGTCCCATTTTTCTTAATAATAGTACTGCCCTTTTTAAATGCGCCCATTTATTAGTCACCTCGTATTTTTCAGTGTTTCCATCACACGAAAACAGCCAGAAGAAAAAGAAGACCGGATTGAAGGAGCTCTTCACTGCAAGCTCCAAGTTTTCGCGGAATTTGCAAAGGTGTCAACCTTTATGATTATCCGTTCATCGAGGCAACTTAGAAATAAGATTCTGCAAATCCTGTTTACAATCCGGTTGTAGAGCATTCCGTAGCATTTTCTATTTCCTGAAAAGTTGGTTTATGTTTACAGTTTACATTCACTTTACCTCGTCATGATAACATTGCCTATTTGTTTTCCGATTATATCTAAAATAATGAAAATAACATCTTGTTGTCTTCATACTTCTCTTCAATGAAGAAGTAGCTCTTTATGTTGTGGAGGTTAATCCAATTCATAATTTAGGGGGTGCTACCTTGCAACGATTATCTACACGGAGGGGAAGGTTCTGTGTACAGTGGACGATTGTCTCCCAATAATCGAAGTTGACGAGGCCGTTACTTCACTCAACAAGGTAAACGTTTTCTGTTCGTTTTCATGTACGTGCTCTTTTATTTATTTTGTGTGAAGCAATCCAATAAGTTCATTATGTTTTTAGGAAGACTACCATTGGTTGATGAAACTTTCTCTATGCTGGGATCAACTATCGGTGTTGCTTGACTATAATCCGAATGCATATGCAAACAATATTGCCCTCAGGTTTGTCTGAATACATAGCATAACAGTCTAAAATGATTCTATCGCTTAGGCTTTATTTCGCCTTCACATAACAACAGTTTGATATGTTTCAGCTTTCGATCCAAGATTATTGCTGCAGCTCAGTCGATGCACAATGCATTAGGCCTGAAAGACATTGGTCGTCTTTATCAACAGCCAATCATTCATGACAACGTTGTTTTCTTGGTGACTGTTCGTTTTGTGTCAAATCCACAAAGTGTCCAAGTAAGTGTTGGTTGCAAATCATATTTCCTCGCCTCAAAGACAGACAGACAGACAGACAGACAGATAAGACAGACAAGAGCTTTGTTTACTCGTATGTAAAAAGTATAACTCAAAAGAAGGTAAAAATGTAAAATCTAGGCATTGACGCTTCGGTGGATGTCATTTGACAAATTGATGCGCAAGAAAACCTCTTGTCAAGCGCTCGAGGTTCTCAACAAGGAAACGGTCACTGTGATGAACTTCTTTGAGTCGTGTCAAATCCCGTTGAAAAGGTGAGACTTTCAGTGAATATTTTCTGAACCACTCGACTGATCACAATTTACTTAGAAATGTCGTTTGATCAACAGGAGTTTGATCTTCAATAAGCCAGACTGTTAAAGTAGATGAACTTGATTACATTGAACACGGTGGCATGTAATTTTTTGCAGAGGCTTGTATCTGTGCTATTTGAAATTGCACTCTTCGCTCCAAACCATTCGAGTAGTTGTGCCGGATAATCTGCCTTCCGTTCTACCCTTTGTCTGTGTTAGGGAAAACCCACACATCACCGAGGAGGAGTGGAGGTGGATAAAGGTAAGCTACTCCCTGAAGAGTCATATAATGCGTATGTATATTATATAAACGTCATGTGACATTACAATAAATTTTCCAGGCCGTCGATGAGAATGAAAACATTCGCCCGACTGAATCTCAGCTCAAAATACACTCACAAATCTCAAACGCGATCTCAGTGCTTTTGCACGACTTGGATGTTGACGCAGACCTTGTCCCTGGACACAGGCTCTTTCGAACAGAAATACTACAACCACACAACGATGTTTCCATTGTACTGGTGGGTAGATATGGTATTTGTTTGTGGTGTTGTCTATGTGTAGGCCAGTATGTGATCAACATACAATATGTGGGCTTACTATAAGATCCTTCGCTTAAGATCCTTCCAAAAGCTGAAGACGTTTGTTCGGCACCAACAGGGAACACTGTCTATTCAGTCTTTGAACAACGAAGAGGGTGCAGCAGTCTTGCAATTCCGGTATTTGAAATGGGTAAGTATCATGTTTGCATTACCTGATATCATTGTCGTTCACTAATGAGAATATGTGATCATGCTTTTTCTTTCCAGTTCACCTCTGCACGTATCAACCAGACTTCATTTCCACGTACTGCCGCCTTTCAATCTTTTTGGAACATTTCATGATGGTCAGTTGTTTATTAGTGGCCAAACAAACGATGCGTACAATGAGTACAGTGAAATGTAAGACGTAGCCACATAGACCTACTTTCAGTAAACATTATTCAGATCTCGCAATATGAACAAAGAAAGTGCCTGCTTGAGAACGATGCAAAGGTCTATCGGAGACAGCACGAAATTCTGGCGGACTTCCAGGTTTCTATAACATTCTTTTTTTAGAAGATATGTCCTTTCATATATTTTAGATCTCAATTATGATCAGTGACCCGTCTGATTATATGACTGTTTATGAACCATAACGATTTTGCGTTTCGTTTAGTCTCAACTGGATGAAATCTGGAAAAGAGCAAGGTGGATAAGTCGAATTGCCTCCGCCGCTAGAGACAAGAATGCGTCAAGGTAAGAAGTCGAAATTTTTTTCTTGCTTTTGGGTTCGAAATCAACCAATGCGAAAACACACTGATCATCAACAAAGCTATTGTGCATAGCGAGTCAGAGCTTCAAAGGAAATGTAAGTAACAATCCTGGTTACTCCTGACTAAGCCGTATTTCAAGCAAAAGGGGACTTTACATAACTTCATGCAACACAATTCGTTCCAGCTGTGCTGTTCCCCTGTGCCGTCTCCTGGCACCTTTGCAACGACATTCGCCCGAAGAGTTCTCTGATGTCGGGTATCACAGTGATCAGGTAGAATTTACACATATCACACAAGATGGAATACGAAGCCTTGCTGGTCGAAGTGCTACAGATCTCGATTGACCTTTCTCTCTTGCGGATTTCATAAAATCCTTTCCTTTCAGAGTTGCGAACGGAGTGACTTACCTCTGCGACAAAATCGCCCACACTCCGTAATGGGTTCCCCACTTATCGACTCGTTCAACAAAGTCGATAATCGATTTATTTTGCGGAGACGAAAATCAGTTGATGATGATACGTTGAAACCGGATAGAGAGAACGAGGTAGCGTTTGGAACGAGCGTCGGACTACATACCTAACTATTAATCCAACAATAAAAATCAGAAAAATAACTGTCGCATCTAGCACTTTTATTGAGGTCATAATAAAAGCGCAATCTTGTTCTGCATGCTTTAAAAACATCCATGATTTTTTAGCAAACTACCGCGAAGTCCAGTAACGTGATCTCAGTCTTCGCTGCATACGACTGTGGCCTTGCGAAGGGAACATCTGTGAAGTTGTCAATTGCTGGAAATACAACAAGCCAAGAGGTGGTGTCTCTGGTCGTGGAACAACTGGCAAAGGTAACTCAATTAGGCCCTCTTTGTTGGGTACAAGGCCCTCTTTAGACCCTCAAACAATGTTATGTAATTTGAGATATGAGACAGTACTGCTAAAGGCATGAATGCAACGCGTTTATGGTTAGGTTGTCACCAAGTTGCATGGTTGACATGTTTTGTCTGCTCCATTATTGGGTTACCTGATTGCGTCCTGCAGGTTTCTTCTCGTGTCCATCGTGATGAGATCAAGGTGCCAGATCCGGATGAATACTGCTTGGCAGCTGTGATCGGAGCAAGAGAAAGAAGGCTCAAGGTGCTAATTTCTTGCTTGAGCTGTAACTCATAATCATATTTTCGTGGACTTCTTTTTTTGCAAAATGGTGTTAGCCGAAAAACAAAAGCTCCATTTTTTTAAGTTTAAATATAAATAGGCGAATCCAAGACGGAAAATTTTAAATTTCAGGACGACTTCGCAATTCTCAACCTACAAAACCCTTGGTCAAAGGGGAAATTGTTTGTGAGGCGGAGGGACTGTGTGCTCGCAGCACTGCAATTTGGCAATGAGGCAGTTGTATAGTAGGAGGCGACTACCAGCAAGGGCCAACTCTCATATCTAGGGGATATAAGCATCTAGACATCAATCTTAATGATCATGCGCAAATGCAATTGAAATTTTTCTCAATAATGTTTAGGAATGCTCAGATTTTCCGGTGATTTTTTCTATATCATGATATTTATCGTACATCTTTGAGCGTCACCTTTGAATTTTACCGACCGAGATATGCTTGATCAAAAAATTTTTTTGCACCCACTATTTTGTTCAAAGCTTATAATGATGACTCGAACTAACATGTTCTCATACTTGGGCTGTACATCAGTCACCCCTCCTGTTGCTTTCAATAATTGATGCCAATGAACCCCTCCTGTTAGGGTGAATTATTTTTCATAATTTTTGTCTATTGAATCTCTTGAGAAACGGAAACGAACCGTAAAATGCATCTCTACTTACATACAATGAGGGTACGAGTTTTCCTTGTTAACGGATTCGAAAATTTGATGTGCAAATAAGGACCTCAAATCTGTACCATTTTCTAAGAATGGAAAAACCGAGTGAAATATGATCGAGGTCTGTACTTGCACATGAAGCATCTCCGAATTAAATAGAGTAGACTCATAGTTTATTTGTTTAGAGTTAATTATTCCTTTGTCTGTACCTAGGAGCCTATAATGGTAGTAAATACGTGTCCATTTGAGATCCGTGGTTTCATTTTCAACGATATTACTTTTCTTCACTAATAAAAATGATCTTTCTGTATATTGATTGTTATCATAGAGTTCAACTTGCCGATGTCTATGCCAAAGATATTTTCATTAATTTATAAGTTTTCCCTATTTCCGTATAAATGTCCTCTATGTGTGATGTGTTTATGATACCATGCTTTTATGCGTTTAATAATGAATCTATAAACGAATTAATGTTTCGTTGTGTTTTTGTTGCTAGCTCGAATTCTTTCTCTTGGCGATTGTAAACACTGCGTGATTACATTAAATTGAACGTTATTCGTTTAGAAAAGACGACCAGTAAGCTCTAGGCCACTGATCATCCAACTGGAGAAGTACATCCACTAGCGATCTTTTTTTAACCATTCATATGGATTTTCCTTTAATCTCTGTGTAGTATTTGATGTTTGTTTCACGTAAACACATCCGATGATAAACTAATTTGTGTTTATATGAGAGAACAGTAATTGTGGAGATACACAGAAATTAATGAAGAAGTTTAGTTAGGTGAAATATTCCGGTATCAATTTGAGTGCGCAGGATGAATAAAAAAACTGACATGCATAAGCATAAATCAGTTGAAATCGTAATAAACTACGGGACAGAACAGGCCAAATCCCACACAATTAAGTAATCAGCTTAAATAGAAATACATTTAGATTTTTACATTCTATATATTAAATGTTCTGTATATAATAAAAAGCCATTTGGCGCAATAGCTGAGTGAAAAAATTTAAAACAAAAACTCTAATAAACCAAAACCGAATAGTTAGAGAGAGACGTGACTAGTCTAGTTAGATAGGAGAACGTAAAATTATTGGATAATTACAAAATGATGGCGCTAATCGGAGAAATACTGAATAGAGCAATTGGACATAACCACAATACTGTTCGACTTTATGTACTATAGCGACGATCTAAACTAACAACACTACTGTGGTTAGCGTCCGGGCATGTAAAGTACATTGCTTAAAAAAACAAAGACATGATGTAGTCGTAAAGCTAAGCAGATACGGATAAGCGGTCCGTTTCGGGTTAGGGAGACTGGGTTCATTACGGTGCTATATTTAGGGAACGCTCTTTATTCATGCAAAGAGAACAACGTAAACGGCACGTTAGTCAATCCTCTTCCATCCTTTTTTTGCCTTTCACGAGAGTGAAACGATTGACCAACGTGTCCATAAGACTTTAAAAACATGCTGATCACTACCGAGTGGCTTCTCTAACAAATACTATTCTGACAAATAACTTAGGAAACCCCCGTACAAGGGGTTCATGAGAAACAAACTAGGCCCGGGTAAAGAAGCGGGTTCTCAAGATTTCACATAATACCGTCAAAAAACACAAGTTCATCCTAGAAGTGGATGACAGGGAAAGTATCTACGCTTCGGAAAAAAGAACACTTCGAAAGGATAAAAATCTTAGGACGGGATGGGATAAGCATTCGTTCAGGAACGCAAAAACCAGAGGTGATTACTCGGTTTGAGAAAAAGAAGAGAAAAGTAAAGTAAAGAAAAGGGGAGGGGCCAGGCAAGGGGATGGCGAAACGACTAGGGGCTTTGCCGCGCTACAACGACATATTATCTATTGATGACAGCGACGACCAGATGATTTGAGAAGCGAGTGAAGACAACTGATCGATTATACATAAGTTAGTTCTATGCGTCTTCAGTGCCTCGGTATTTATGATTCTATAGTCTGATTGGGGAAATCGCTTAGGTCATTAGTTTCACGTATGAGTTGTAATTGCTGACATCTCGCTTTAGGATCTCTCTAACGGGTCCCATGACACGCTCGAAGCGCGCACGGTCCAACTTGACGCACTTGAGTTGTGTCTTAGCTACAACGGTGGCAGCACGGGGACGGTCGAGGAGTAGCGCGATCTCTCCTAAAGCAACAATGTTTTAAAACTTTACCGCCAGAGCAATATCCATTGGTGATAAAACATGAGACTTCAGACGGTACGCACATATTTTCTGTTCATAAATGACATGTAGGGTGTTCAAATTTTGCGTTTCACGTTTGAGCACCAACCTTTCTTGAGTGCACTGGCTAAGAGCGTAATAGTATTAACACATTTACATGAGACTGAGATTATATTATACAAAGAGGAATTGGGATTGACATATAAACAAAACACAGAATGAAAAGGACAAACCAAAGTAATCGGACGACGTCAAATGTCCGACGGTTTCGAAGGGAGCATCATCACTACGCTTCTGGAGGACACTGGCCTCTCCCTCGAGGATGATGAAGAACTCATCTCCGGGCTGACCTTGTTCAACTACGTGCGTTCCTAAACAAACAATCTCTCATAGCAAATGTTGTAAACCTGGAATCACTCATCATCTAAGTAGGATTTTTTATAAGTGACATCGAAGTATATTTATTATCTTACCTGGTTCGAAGTCACATCTCTCCAAAGCATCGGCCACATTGGCTCTTTCCCACTTATCGAGATCGGCTGGAAAAAAATATTCTCATGAATCAACAAAGGATAAAGCTTTAAAGAATTATTGCAATACACACAATTGCACATCTTCATAAATCATAAAACTACTATGCATCTTCATTCAACTAGTACATAAGTTCGTTAAATTTTTGCACAACTTCATCTAATTATTATATAATAGTTTGTAATAATTAACATCATCCATCAGTTAGATAACCTCAAACAAACACTACACTACCTTGGAATACAGAAGAAAAAATTATCTGCCTACCAAGGATCTGAACCTTCGAAAGGAACTCGTCATAGACCTTCCTCTTCTTGGTTGTTGAACCCATAAGAATTCTTCTGTACGACAGACGGTCGATGGCCCATAGTGAGACGTCGGTCTAGAAGTTAAACGGGTTGTATTTGCGTTAATGTGATGTCAAGATGGAACTGTTTTGTGCTTTCATACCTACTAACGCGCATTTGATCCTTGAACATCGCCTGAATACAATACAAACACTCTTTTAGTTCAAGAGTGGAAAAAAATAGTGAAATAAGAAAAGGGACAAGATTAGGTCTTATTGACGTAATTATCTGCAGACAAGGGGACACAGTTCTCAAGCACAACATGTTGCAAAGATCAATGAATGTGAAATGACCGTACACACGAGTGATGCAGATACATGTTGAAAAAATGTGCTTAATCTGCCTAATGCATTTTGGATGCAACATACGACAAGAAAACAAAATATCAGTAATATAAATGAATGAAACATTTGTTCTGAAAGCTTGTTCACCTTAGCGCGGACTGTGGCAGCTCTGGGCGTTCCGTAAATGAGTGCCAATTCTCCGAACGAACCTCCCTCGCTAATGCACAGAACATGCTCGTTGTTCACATACACATCGACTTCCTGAAAACAATTCCAGCTTATGGACTTCTAGATATTCTTAAATAAGACATTATTCATAAATCAACTATTAATAGAGTCTTCCTTCATGAGTTCATAATGGCAAAATAGGTCATAACACTTACTCCCTTGTCCAGGACGTAGAAGTTATCTCCTTCCTCTCCTTGCTCGATGATCGTCTCACCGGCCTTTTTGTCGACAGGGGCCATGGCGTCGAACATGGTCTGAATTAATGATAATTTTATCTTATTCTTTTCAACTGATGAAACTAGGAACCTAGTGTGGCTGTACCATACCAGCAGCACCTAGGTGCGCAAAGGGCAAGCTTTTATTGTTCTTTGAAATGTCTAGACAGATTTCCTGTTTCAGACTCAACTAAAGTATACAAATACCTTGCTCTCGTCCTCATCCAGATGGGCGAAGAGGAGATTCTTCCTCATCGCTTGCTCCAATCGTTGCCGGGTGGCCGGATCTTTGGGAATGACGACCTGAAAAGAGCCAACATGAAGTTGCACGTGTACGTTTTTTTAGCGAGATGGTCAAGTCGTTTTCTTGCTTCGGTCGGTATGTGGACCATTTCATGAACTGTACGTTACATATTGCATGTGTTCGTAGCAAATAACATATTCTATTTAGAGCAAGTCTACTCACTCTCTCGTATTCTACGTTGTCATCGGCTTTCATGACTTCTGCCGAGATTCCCGTCCTTCTTCCACGGGCGGCTGGCTTCGGCGGCTCGTCCATCACTTCATCGTCGTCATTGGCCTCCTGCTGGCCGGCTTGCTGAAAAATAGAAATTAGTGAAATGTACATAATGTAACCAAGCTGAAACCACTAGAACTACTCTTCCTTTTTCAATGCACTAAAGAAAATGATGTGGGCGTTTTCATTTCGTATACGTTATAGCTGCTTCGGTTTTGATCGCACCGGTTGCGGTTACCTCTATTTTTCATTACCTCAAAAATGAAGTGAAATGCTACAAATAAATACTACTTTAATGCACAATCGCGCAGAAAGGCGTTGAACGAAATGTTGAAACTGATATATTCGTGAAAGAAACGGACAAAGAAGTCATAGGAAGAGAAGTGCAAAGAAAAGTTTCAGATAATCGAATGCACCAAAAAATAATTATGGCGACAAATGCTGCGATGCAATCTTATATCCCACAACGATAGAACCAAAGAAGCGTCTACAGTTACGGCCTTCTCAAGGGGAAAAAAGACTAACAAACCAACCAAACTATTCATCGACCGACACCTTGAATTGATACTAATATTTCCAAAATATGAATATGAAGGCCAGTGTTTTTGCTCTCACAAAGAGTGAATGGGTCGAATGTTTTTTCTTTTGAGAGAATTTCGTCGTTTTAGTGGTTTTTCGCAGTGGCCCAATCAGGGCTGGTGGGTCCATTGGCCTAAGAAAGGGGGGCCAAGACGTCCAAATGAACTCCCTCCACTCTAAAACCCCCCAACCATTCAAAAGCACACAATTACTATTAAGAACATGCACAATCTCATTTATCCATTCTAATGTTCACTTCTTATTCTTGATGTACATTAAAAAAACATTACTGTGTCACCGCAACTCGAGAGTCTCGGCATTTTTGAAGGGCAATGAAAATCCATGGCGTATTAGACGATCAATTCAAAGAGCAGACACAGAAATGTGAATCCATACAAGTATCTTATTCTAATTCAGTGACCAGCGCTGTATCGGAGTAGTGAACGCTTGAATATAATAGGTAAGAATCAAGAGACCGAAGGCAGAGTATTGTAGCCGGTCAAAAATGATAATAACAACAGCTATACTGTCGATACGCGCGTTCGCAGACGGTCAGTCCGTACTGTTTGGTTTGAATTGTGAAGAGGTTTGCGCGGCTGCGGTTGACAGCAAATAATACAATGACCAACGTTAGACAGGTACACGGAAGAGAGAGGAGGGAGAGAGAGCGAGGCGAGGGAGTTAGTAAAGAGCGATACATTGCAATATACACCTTGCTCGTTTTTTTTACCTAAATTGCAAGTTACCTCAAGACAAAATATTCAGCTTTGTATAGTGTTGCTCACTATTCTTACCGGCAAGCTGACTTACTCTTATAATAATTATTATAAAATACAAGTGAGGGGAGGAGAGAAAGAGAGCTATGCGTAGCTTTGTACAAGACTAAACATTTGAATTTTTACCGTGTTGACACAGACATTCAATGCTCAAGGAATTGGATGAATGCGCCAACCTGTGACACCTTGGAAAGCAGAACTTATTTTCTTATGCTGTGTATAGGAAGAACGTTCCCAAGCAAATGTTTGCGAAAATGAATGCTGCGTTGTGAGTATGCTTACAATAAGACAGAAGAGTGTTGCACTCTGCAAGTATTACGATTTGTTAAGTCTGCATGAATTGACTGCCCTATTCAGGAGAAACCATCGTAGACTGGTTTAAATTGGCCGGCTTAACTAGAGTCAAGGTGCAGACCTTGCAATTTGTTGAATACAGGCAGAATGCGGCAACAGTGGGCATTTTACAGAAGTGAAAATTCCTCAAATTTGCTTTGTGCGCATAGTGTGCCAGTTTTTAATATCGTTTCAAACCAGAGATATAACATCGATGTATGACATCACTATTTCCTGTGCTTACTGGTGTTGTAAACTTCAAAATTGAATCTGTTTTGTAGTTTCTCCAAGATCATTAACATATTACATGAACACCGGTCACGATTCCCTTATGAGGTGATATTGTGCGCGTGCCTAAAACTTCGCCCAAGAATCGCTCTTGTTGAAAAATCAATATATCGCCAGCTTGCGTCTACATATGTTGTCGTTTCTGAGAATGAAATCGAACAGCTGGTTCGAACGAACATATGAATCGCTTTCCCCGCAGTAAACTGGAACGATCGGCATCGCAGATAGACGACGATATATGTAAAGTGAAACTAGCTACAAGAAAAAAAGGAAATCATACAATCTGATTGGCAAACATAAGAAAAGTAGAAAGTGTAAAAGGTGTAGTAGCTCATGATGGATTTGGCGAAACTCGCTCGCTTGCGATTATGGAAAAAAACTCGAATCGGCCTGGAATCAAAAACCATCCAATCCTCTTATTTATGTGAGCACAATAGATCCTAGAATAAGCTCACAAAAGGATTTAATTCACCAAACCTTCTCATCTTCATTTGGTTGTTCTGCGAACTGATTGAGAATGCCGGCCTGCATTTTTAGTGTGAGCAGATAGATAAACAAAATCAATAGATAATTCGTGATCAATTAATATTCAGTCAGATATCGATCGGTTCGATTAACGTGCGTGATCTGTGCTGGGCACAATATGCCAGGGGTGGGATGAAGATGTGGGCCTCCAATCAGTCAAGACATTCACTTCATTGGGTCTCACAAATAACAACTGTGGCCCGCTTCCCTGCCTCTGGGCACAACAAACCGGAGAAAAAGTGACCATCTCTAGCATTTAGAAGAGAAGAAGAACAATTACAACCCACACCAACACTAGCACCTGCGTCATTCCAACGGGAAGTGCAGTAATTGCATTGCAAAAAGATAACAACCAAAATACGACGTACACACAAGCCTTCATCGCTAAACGCGACACCATAGCGATACAACAATCGGAATCAGGTAGATAGTTACGAAAAAAAGTGCATAAAAGAATGAAAGCGGCAGGGCATTTTAGCCGATGCGATAATCCAATAATCACGCTCACATGACTATTCCCTCGTTGCAGAGGTCTTTTAATAAATAGGCGGGGATAAAATAAAAAAAGAGGATATTAGACATCAGCAGAAGATAGCAAACATGTGAAATCATGAAAAAATTAATTGCTATGTGTTTTTTTTTTGCAAAATTGTAACGACGATCATTGCTGATGATCCTGAATATTTGCGTAGAGATGTGATATCTTACCATTAGATGTAATCGGAAGCCGTTAGGAGTCACAGAAATGTTTCTGTAATATCCCCTTCACGAAAATATAATCTCTGCTCTTTTTCATGTTTGGTTCACAACTTTGTTGTGAGTGCTCCGATGCGCTCCAGTCGATCGTTCTGCAATACTCCCAAACAAGGACTAACTGCTTACCTGGACGGAAGAAGAAGGGCCAACATTCTGTCGCGGTGAAGCGACACCGCGACGGCGACTTAGGCGCTGTCCCATCTTAGTGCGACATGGGCAGGCACGGGTGAGACGAGGCGACCATGGATCCCCCTTTGCTCTCCGCCCGTCAGTCAGATACCCTTCTTCCGGGCAGAGCACAGAGTCTATAGAGCACGTGAAAAGCGGAGAAACAGAAAGAGAAAGAGCAAAACGAGAGCTCTAGTTAGGGAATGGCGCGAATACGGCAAGGGAGAATGATAAACGAAAAACAGAGGGGGAGTGAAATGAAGAGAAACTGAAAAGGGAGAGACAGCTTTAGAGAGAGAAAAGAAGAAAGAAAAAGCCATCGTTTTCCTTTCTTGGTGCTTCTCATATCGACTTCTTGAGAATCGGCAGCGGTTGTTGCAATGACACTGCGCATCCCGCCAATGCTCATTACAACGTCCCATTGACAAAGGCTTTCCCTTCCCTTCTTATAAGAGGAAAACAATCCGATCAGTCCCCAATATTGACACATGTGTAGAAGACCTATGTTCCAAGTACCAAAGTGCAGCAAGGTAACCTGACTAGGTAATCAATCAAACTGTTGACATTTTTCCTCACACACTTGACACCGGAAAACAATTTTCCTGCAAAATTATAAGGGAAATGATATCATGAGCAGATCGCAGCTCACGCACTTCTTTCTCATTTCCTAGCGGACGGTCGTTAAGATCAGAGAAAAAGGGAGATAATTTGTATAATCAATTTCCAGTGGGAAATTGCGTCAACGAAAAATGAGTCGAGGTGTCTACAAACGACTAACCATAAGCATAATCGATCTTTGGTGAACAGAGATGGATTGATTCGGTTGATTAAAGAAACGATAACAATTGGACTATTAGGGCAATCTGGTGATAGCGCGCGAATGTGAAGAATAACAGAAACTTCAAAAGAGCAATCTAGTGAAAGTGGAAAAGCTATAAAAGTGGCTAAATTGTTTATAATTGTTTGATTCAGATGAACATACAGCTATGGCGGCGTCAATAATGCAGTGATGTGGCCTAGATCAGAATTAAGTGATCAAGTGTCAATTCCTTACAGTAAAGTAAGGAATTAACAGGCTAGTTCGACAGAGCGGCAACAGAACTATGGAAGAAAATAAATTATACGAGACATAGAAAAGAAACCAGCGGCGAATTGGCGACTACATCAACATTTTCTAAGAAGACTATTATCCTAATGACTCACGTTTATGGTGAGTGTTGTCGTGAAGAGCGTAAACTGAATACAAGTATACGCATGGCTGTTAGCATATCGTCGCATTTTTTGGGGAAGAACGAAGTCGAAATGGTTAAAATGAATCAGGACCTCACCAAAACATTTCCAAGGAAAGCACAACAAAAGCCATGCATTTTTGCGAAGAACATTCGAGAGAACTCGAACATATTTTGTATGTTTTAGCATATGAACTCACGAACATTTGAATGTTCAATATTCATTAATTTTGCGCCTCCCGCAATAATATCGCTAACGGTGGAAAGCGAATAAATTGTGTAAATACAATGGTCCCTCCTACAATATTGAATCCATAAGCATTACACAGCTACAAACACTCACGTAATATCCTCATTTTAGTACTCTGGCTTCCCTTGGATCCCAGTTTATGGGTTTATCCCTCCCCATGTAAATGTCATAGGCTGCATCGTTTTCAGGCCCTTTGCGCAGGCACTGAGGCACTGAGTGTATGTGTGTGAGAGACAAAAAATTGGGGCGAAAAAGCCATCCTCGGAGAACGTACGGCTCCTCAGTGACACGGCCATTCAAAGAATACACGCGCCGACATAAAGAGAATAACGTCATGGAAAATTTAGAAACGGAGAGGCAGAAATGAGAAAAAGAGACAGACATGGAGATGAAAAATCAGTACAGTATTGAATGACAACTTCGAACTGGTTGAGTAACTTTCCTTCGATGAGTGTCCTTTACTTAGGCTGATCTTTATGCAGTGAGGATGTAGCCGAACAGTTCTTAGTTTAGCAAAAGTTTTCAAAAAAAATCACATTAAAGTGTAATGACCAACCTGAACCCTCTGTTCGTTTAGTTTTTCGAAATGTTCCTTCAAAAATTGCACGGGATTGTCTGGCTTGTTGATACATAGTGCGACAATTGCTTCCTGCAACAAACTTGGATTTAGTTCTCAACGAATTGGAAATAATAAACAATAACCAAGCATTACAGCATCCACTAGCCCAGGTGTATTCAGACCCAGGCAGTGCTTGTTCATTAACGTCTTCAGAGGCATTATCTTAAGGTAAATAGAGTGAACCAACCTTCACAAGTTGCTGAATGTTATGCCTCTGTACGTATGCCTGGCATTCGGCGAGTTGTGCGTCCTCACGCACTCCAGACATACCAGCTCGAGTTTACTGAAAATGAATTGAATTTTAGACCCTGACCGTCAAAACGAACACGGAACAGTACAACATCACGATTTCGAAGAAGAGGTTCAGCAATGACGACACGTGAAATTGATCAAAAGAGCCTCACTTTCTTTTACGCCTTGAGCCCAAATTCTTATCTCAGAACCTACGTAAACACACAAGAAGCGATTAAAGAAACACCGCCTCTCACTCAGATTGCGTGCGACGCAGTTCGAATTATACTTTGTATAAACCGACTATTGAACCGAAAGGATCACGGTTTTACACGGAGAAAAAACGTAATCTGAGCTTTGACGTCGCTTCCGCAAGAAAACTTCAAAATGCAGCACCCGTATAAGCGCTTGTATTTTTTGGTAGTTTGTGAATTGGAATGAATAAGAAGACAAGAAGACGTCAAGAAAAACTGCTAGGGAAGGCGTGGAGCTTCTAAGGGCACAGTTCGATGCTTGTGGCTAACACTACCAACGGTGGGTTTTTGTCGCGTGGCAACAATTGCGCCAGGATGTTTTATAGCACATAGTTAAACCGATAAAAAATGTCGTTGGTATGATGCAAAAAAAGTGTGCCTGGATGCGCCCGCGCGACATTTTATACGAATTTGTCGGAACCAATAATTATTATTCCGTAGGCTTATGAATTTAAAACGCTCATTTTCTGGATAATGCAGACGCGAAATTCTGTAGAATAAAATTGCGGCGTGAAATAGAGTGCTTATTAACGGCAAGAAATCGTGGGCGCTTATAAGCTATTATCTTTCGTTTTATTGCGTGCAATGGATTATCCGAAGTATATCGGATGAAGGAGCGAAAATCACATTATTTTTATTTATTTTTTTCGAGAGAAAAACGAGAGTAATTACAAAAGGACAAAAATCGAATAAGAGAAAGTAATGTTTAAGAAAATTGGAGGGCGATAAATTATTGTTACCTCAAATTGAGAAGAAACAGATAGGAGCGACCGAATCCTACGGATAGCTTCCGTTGGTTGTGGGTCTAAATAAAGCAATGTTTAGATTTTTTGGGCAATAGACGGGAAGTAACGAAGCGAACGTTTAAATAAACTACAAACGGTATATTTCAGCAAGAAAATTATAGAAAGTTTCACACAAGGAAGGAACAAGCAAAACAGTATGGAACGAAACGGCAAAGATCGAACATAGTTGATGCATATTTCGTGCAAAAGAGACTAGAGAGTCTAACTGCATTCTAGAGCCGGAACTGTGTAAAATATTGGATCGATGGTAGGAAAAGCAACACTTCCTTATAGACAGAAGATTCTAATTGCTAGTAAGTTCATTATAATAATTATAATAATTTATTACATAAAAAGATACATAGAGGATTAAAATATATACCAATATATTTGCATACAAACAAATAGAAAGAATCAGGAAGGGTCACATTGGATAAACTTCATAAAGGTGACCTCCCGAAGTTTTTTGAACAAACAATTCACTTTACATCAGTTTCAACTAACATCAACAGTTCGTCACAGGATGCTGCTTTTCTATGTAACACTTATGCAGATTCTGATTGGACAGCTCGCTGGGTAATTGAATTTTGTGGTACGTATGCGGAAAATTGAGTTGTTTCTTGAAAGGAAAGACAAGGAACGAAAAAGGAGATCAAACAACATAACGCGAATACAAAAACAACATAACATAATTGCAAAGTTGGGGGAACCGGCGCATGAGAATGTATAGTTTTGATGAAACAAATGGGCTACTTATTTGGTGTGCCTACGAAAAACCAGAAAACAGGTGAAAACTGAACCAACCATAGAAACCAAACGCGAAACTAATCATTTTTGTATGGGAAAAGCTGCTGAACATTGAATACATTTCTCTTGATTTCTGTCAAACATGAGGATCCATCGTATTTTTTATGCAAAATAATGTACGCAAGCAAAATCGTTCATGCGTAAAGAATGCAAAAGAATTTTAAGCAATAGAAATTTCTTGATTAGGGGAGAGATGTAACGATTACCTATTGTGTGTGCACAATCACAATATCACTTAATTCACAGTTATGTATGTCAAAGGAGGAAAGGCAAAATAAGTTCAAATGGCATCGTATAAGAACTCCGCTCCCCCCAATCAACATAAAACCAAATATGTATGTATGCGTGCACAGAGCAACTATAATTTGGCAAACGTTGTAAGAATAAGAGAGACACTGATTATAACTTTCTCGGTTCTAAACTGGATGAACCGTGAAATATTCGGCACGACATTTACGAAATACTATAGCACGAGGCCAGATCCCACACTTTGAAATCGGAAATGTGGGGGGCCCAAACAATAAATATATTTCAAGTGTGCATCTGTCCGTAGCAATATGGAGGCACTGAATTGCAGTGCTTATATAAAGAAATAGGAAACGAAATTGTCCATGGATAGATACAACAATCGTCACGCAAATTGTTAGGGAGACGCTCGGATCTCCTCATAACTTACCACCACATGAAGTAGTCTTAGACCAGTCTCCTGCAAAATCACGAACTCGAAGACAGGTCAACTAATATAAGTAGCAATGAAGCCTTCTAGTAAAACAACAGTGTTAGTGATTTAAAAAGCGTTTCATACAAAATGGATGAGATGAGTCAACCACCGGGAAAAAGTGACTGGGGCTTTTTCCGTATGGTGACGTAGAAAGCGCGCACTTCTTTAATGCAAACAATCGCCTGTAACACTGCTGAATTAAGGGTCAACGTCAAGTCGGCTGACAGCGCAAAAAGGTAGAGAAAACAGTGAAGCGGGAGAGGAAATAAGCCGCTATCAAACTCCAAACTAACAATAACAAACCGAATTATTACACGTCATTGTTCAAAGGACAATAGGATAATACCATATGTCGCAATGCATTGTTGGATAACACCTTCTTTGTCTTGATTTGTATGCAATGAGCTACTTTTTGTTTCGCTCTTTGCAATTATCTCCTGACTCAAAACAATATTACCTTGTGTTGATTGGTTGCTATTCTCTAGACAATGTTTTGGCTTCGACATATCGCTATGAAAACAAAAGTATCCGATTACAAGGAATAAGTGGTTTGCACCACACATATGGAAATCATTTGTGAAATCTTAATGTTGGAAATTCGGTTGTTGCACGTACGACAATGAAATGGACATTCAGTAGCGTAGCTCCACCTAGTTTGCTTGAACCAAATGGAACGAAAACGAAAGCAAAGAAATCAACATGTGATTAGCATAAATTGTCGCAATAGCCCTCTTGTGGGACATCCAATATATCCACCAAAGGCCTTATTTCCGAATTTCGAAATGAGTTTTGAAGCTGTCAAAACATGCATGCGTATATACGTGAGTATGAATATGTCTGATGCAAAAACACGCGTATGAGCCTCTTCTTGGGGACTAAATCAGAAATGACGGAATGGCCGAAAAGTGCGAAACAGACATAGAGAAACAAGTAGCTTCTTCAACAGAATGAATAGCGACAACAAATAACCGCGAGAAGAATCTCTACTTCGCAAAAAAGGGCATGACTTGTAAGGAACACAACTTTACCTTATTGGAACAATGAAAATACCGAAACATTGACAATCTGCATGTAGTAGACCAGACTTCCACATAGCACGGATACACTTTATGAAGAAGACCAGAAGATGTCTTCGGTACATTGAGCTTTTCTTGAGATTGGGATTAACTCCTTAACTGAGATTTGCCTCGACTAATAGGGATTATGCACGTTTGACGGACAAGCCGATTGGAATGTAAATTAGATGGGCAACGAGGAAAAAATGTCGATCAGTGCTGGAAGGCTTAAATCAGATGTGTGCGTAGAGAGCGTGAATAATTAAAAGTAAAAACGATTGCACGTAAAAAGTCAACTTTGGACTAGAGTCAGTAAGAAAATTCATGCTCAAGTCGGATGTTAACTATGCCAAGTTACGTGTGTTCAAATGCTTGTCGGGGACGTTAGGAATTATTGGTGAAATGAAGTGGAATAAAGAGGACTTCGAGATTACCATCAGAGAGAGACAGAGAGAAAGAAAGAGAGAGGGAGGGAGGATGACAGGGAGAGAAGAGAGAGGGAGGAAGAATGAAAGGGAGGGAAAGATAGAGATTTTGAAAGAGAGAGAGAAAAAGTGAATATGCAAATGAGGATAATGGTGGGTGGGAGTTTATGAAGAGGAGAAAGGCAGCGAAAACTTGCGAAAAAAGGAAGTGGTAAAGACGACAGAGAGTCTCAAAGAGAGAGGACAGGATGAGAGAGAAGGATAAAATCGAGCAAAAACCTTACTCAACAACTCAGTAAGCATGGGAAAGCATGGAATCTCTGAAAGCTGCTTTCCCAGCCAGATGAATTCATATGTGATGCAAACATACAGAGTGTTACCTCATTTAACTTAAAGAATAATTAAACTTAGAGACTCCACCATTTATAAAGGAAAATTTAGTGGGGGCGCGGTATAACATGTAGAATTTCCATGAGGTGCTCAGCTTTGCAGAACGACTCCCTCACAGAGGGTGTACAGTCATGCACCCATAGCTAGAATAGGTGGCAAAGGAGTTGACACAGTAAAATCGCTGAGAAACTCTTCGAATATGAAATAACTCGTTGCATCTGATGGAAAAGGTAAAAGATGAGTTGCAGTGCAACTGATTTAATTGTTCTCGTTGGATCCGTGTAAGTTGCTCTCTTAGACATCAGGTGTCTCCAAGGGAGGGAAACCCCTAGAACAGTTGCCTTCGAGCAATATTGATCGAAACAATTTGCAGCAAGTTGATACGACAAACATCAAGAATATTACGTATCTGCTAGAAAATGAAAACTTGCGTCTGTTTCTGAATCATCAAAGTTGGGTTCGAAAACGAAAACGTGCTTACTCAAAGCTTGTGACACCTTGAACAAACGCTCACTGATCCATTATGATAAACGTTTAAACGTGACCAAAATGTAACACATTCCCTTGGAATATCTCGTTTCAGTCAAACACGTCGCGAGAAGCTGAGACTATGACCTTTTAATGTTCGCAACGAGTTGCATCTTTTCACTTTTCTCTAACAGTGTAAGTTTCTTTCCTTTCTTATTTTACGAAAAGGGTTTTGGCGTGAGTAAATAACATTAATAAAGAGTTGCATGGTTATGCTAGTTTCAAAACCCCTCAGCAACGCATGGTTTGGGTATCCATCAATGCGGAAACAATCTTTCTTCCATCGTTGTATAGTTGCTCCCTAAGTCGCGTGAAACCCCGCTCATAACTTTCCCAATAGAAAAAGAGGAAACCTATTGATTTTCAATATATGTTGTGACGATGAGAGCACGTTGCAGCGTGATCTTCCAGCAACAAAGAAAAAACAGTGAACTGACTCAGAAAGTCGGGAAAATAAAAGAAAACAAGGAGGAGAAAGGGGGGAAAACATAAAGTAACAATGACTTTTACATCGCGACAATATAAACTCTTCAAAAAAATACATTTTGCACAGCAACTTTTCGACAATCCGACACGCACTGTTTGCAACCAAAGTAGAAAACACTACGTATATACTGTCTGGAAAGACCGTAGGAACAAAACATAACGTGCACTTTAATCTGTTCACTTCGTCTCAGTGAACTATATTGAAAAGAGATGTGTGTGTGTGTGGAGAGAGCGTTGTGTGCACGTTGTAATCCATTCCGAAAAGAGCTTTCCCCAATGGTGATATGCTGTGAAAAGGGGATGCAAATTTCAATACTGGAGTTACAGACCAATAAGCACACTACGTGTCGACATTTCTGTTCCCCATGGATATGGTTTCACGAATTTACAAATTGCGAGTGAATTACACAATACAAGTATTTTGTTAATTGCACAATATCAACTGTAAAGAAAAGGCATTCACGTAGCAAAAATAACGGGGAACAGCTGCGAAATTGGGATACTTTGCAAGTAACCAGTTCAAAGTGGAAAAAAATGAAAAGCATAAATATGTCACGGAATGTTTTTGAGAAAATGTTTCCGGCCACAATAAATGATGTACCTGTTCAATAAACGGCAAGGAGCTAGAAGAATGTTTAAATTTTGCATGGATCTCACACGCCGAAAACATGGTCCTTCAGGGAGCATTTTGAAATTTAGTAACATAGCTAATTAGAATCGCACATATCTCATGTATAATGGACGAAAAGCACAAGAAAGAAAGGAAGAGAGGGAGACAAACGAATCCACTCTCTATATAAGGATACATTAAAAGTAACTAATGGTGTTATAAAAAGGATAAAAATAGTTATGTCGTGAACCGAGCTTTAAGATAGACATGTATTAGCTTTTCTTGGAATTTGAAGCGAAAATGTGACCAGAAAAAGCTGATAGCGTAATAGAAAGAATGAATCGATAAGCAAAGGTTTTAATACGAAGTCGGCTTAAAGATCGTGATAAAGTGTTCGATAAATATACATATGTTGTCTGCATCAATGAACTTTTGTGTGAAGTGAAAGTGTTGGGAATTTCCAACATGCGCATTATGCACGAAAAACTATAGCAGCAAATCCAAACCGGAGAACCGAACAATTACGGACACAGGGCTACATTACACCCCTCATGTTGAAAAAAAATACATAAAACACCATGGCGGAAGCAGATTATTTAATATATAGAGGTCAATAACTTCGCCATAATTATTAACGAATGGGGGACATAAATCAAGCGGATAGCGGTAATTTACACACGATTGCTGACAGATAACACGCGAACCAATATTATATATATCAACATAATTGAAGTTTACGCTATGGTCTTTTGTGTACTGTATAACGAGCATGGTAAAAACACGTGCAGTTCCCGAGATAGAATATATAACAATGATTCAGAGGGAGTGTCTCATAAACACAGATGTAAAAGCTGAGAGTCTGACAGTATGTAATGGGTCTTTAATTTATTGGACTGTCAAGTACCATGTCCAAATGTCCCAATAATGACAGCTCAATTAGTGTACAGTGTGCTGTGCGCTCTGCGTTCTCTAACTATTGAGCAGGCAGCCACACGACAACCCCTCTGACGTCACAGCCCATGGGGGACCCTCATCGGCAAAACAGCGCACCGCAACTGAAGGTCGCGTTGCGGCAAACGGCTGCCTGAAAATCAAGGTCACCGGCGGGACGAATAAGAATTCAAACGGCTCAAAAGTTTTTGAAGTAGTACTGTTACTTGGCAACAGAAAATAAGAAGTTAGTTGTTCGTGGGAAAGGCGTGAATGATCTAGTCAGAGGCGTTTGTTCATTGACGGCTCAATGGTGACCAAAGGACGGTCGTCCAGATCTCCCCGACCACGAAGTCCCCCACATCAGTTGACGGTTGGTTATCATAATAAGTGCATAGTAAGGAACAACCTGCAATTTTATAGTATTCAGCCGCATCGAAATATTCCTTATACGTAAACGAGTGAAATGTGGAATATCATAGCGGCATCGCTAATAGGCTTACATGCTTACAAAACTCATGCAAAACGATTGCATTTGCGATTTCTGAACAACGCATTGTTTATTGTTGGTTGTTTGGCAAATCTAATTGCGTAATCCAATCGGAAGTGCATGCTGCACCGTGGAGGGTTGTTTATTTTGCACAGGAAGGAACGTTGATCCTAATTTGTGGATTTTTTGACGTGGTAGGTAGGAAATGCACTCAGCAAAGTGATCTTTGTGATAAGATCTTTTGGTAATGCATTGCCTTCCCGAACATACTAGGTTTCAAATATGCACTCTTTCGGATATCTTTCGATCATGCTATTGTGAGGAAATTCTTCCTACTTTTGTTCGTCAGCAGCCATTCGGCTACAAATATTTAATTCTCATTGTTAAAGGCTCGCTCAGATTTCATAACAACAATGTCGCCATTAAATTGTGTAAATGTGATGTAAATACGTTTATGGCGAGAACTTTATGCTCTTTTCAGGCCATAGTTCTTGTAAACTTAAGAGCTGAGTGAGGTTGTAAATACACAGGTTTTTAGCAAAGTTTAATTTTTACAACCGATTTTGCAGTTGGTACATCTCCAAAATTAGCCTCTTTGATATTTCATAGTGGCTTTTCGGTTCAAATACAGTTTTCAAATATTTTGCTGTTGTACAGCAGCGGATGTGATTGGCTGTTTTTGCTATGTTGCTACTAAGAAACGTATAATTTATAGTAATCAGTGGTTGTTAACACGCAATTAGTTGCCAAAAAGGCAATCAAAAAGTATCACAATTACTACCAGAATAATATGTATACTCCATTGATGCATTTTTACAGTTGGTGGTTTTTAATTTTTCATCCACTACCTACAGGTTTTAAAAACATCTTGTCCTTCTGTCATTTTTATTAAACTCTCACTGCAACGAAATGAACGAAAAGCTAAAGTATGTGCTTGCTCGTCGAGTGATTCTATGAAATTGGCATCGTTTCTATACTCTTTGAACCCTGCGATTAGATGTATAGTCTCTCACTATCTCTACATAACCCTTTTATTTGCAACGCCAACTCATTCCAGCCAACTGTTTTATACGGCTTCTGTTTTTTTTCTTTCGTCGCACTTCTTCAATGCCTAGTTATTATGAAAAACGTATAGAACATAACAATTCTTGATGTAGTTGAGAATAATTCTTAGAATAAAACAAAAGTAAGCGCTTCCCTCGGGATTCAGTACTTCTGACATTCGTCTCGTTTATTGCACAAAAACAAAGGAGACAATTAACATGACGCAAGACCAGCAAGACATCCTCATCACCATGATGTTCTTCTACACACCAGCACCAAATCACAATGTTTTTGACGTGCACTCAATAATGGAGGAAGAAAAAAAGGCTCTAGCGCTGTTAAATATGTTCCAAAACATCAAGCGACTGACGTTGCATGGATACCATTGGAGAGGCCATCGTTCCTCTAAATAAACATTGGAGTCGAGCAGAAATGCTAACATTTTCATAATTTTTCATAATATTTTTGTTTACGCGATCTTTTGTTCTTTCTAGAATTCACTAAGTTACGGTCCATAATCCCAACACCGAAAGCGTTTTCAAAATTGCATCCCATGACACCCGCATTGCTAGACCTACTGGCTTTGTATGTGTCTAGCAGAAAAATATTCGCGATATTCAGACTTTCTGGCCAATGCAATGTTTTCTAGTGGAAATTGAGCTTTTGTAAGAAGTCGTGAGAACAGACCCACTTGATTTCTAAGCATAGTGCGAAGGTAGGAAATAACTTTTTGTAACTAAATATAGCAGTATTAGTAATTTCATGGGAGTCTGGCATTTTTATTTGACCTTATAATTATTTTTTTTTAAACTGGGCAATGCGTGTGGTCCTGCTTTCGAAAATAGAATAAGCGTGAGTAATAAGAACAATAAGTAATATGGCGCTTTCACAGTACGAAATTGATCAGCAATTATTAATTTCATGCGGCAGTAATCCCTTCTCCCTACCTGATTTTTCTGACTCGGGATAAATCCTCTTTTAGTAGTTACGTCTATTTTTTGCCCTTTTGCTGTGCAGTATATTTATGTATAGTGTATAGGACCGGAAAAGGTTTCTCGAGAGAAAACTTCAGACTCCATTGTTAGCCGACTTTTTCAATCACACCTAGTATTTCCTGAGCAGAAAACGCCTCGCTCGCAGAGAAAAGCCGAACTAAAGTAATAATCCGTGCTCTTTTGATTATATAGCTGAAAACATGAACTTCATTAGTTTATGTGCTATGCACATCAGAGCCCGCATAGTTATTCTGGTTGCGTACTTGCTTTATGGAACAATGTGGTGACTTTTATAATGTATATTCAAAAATATGAGGCACACTTACGTATAGCCGCGCATTTACGCCAATTCCCCTGTGTAATGTCTAACAAACTTATTCATGTAGCAGACTGCACTTATAAGGTCGCCCAAACAATTAGACAAAAATATTGCCCAGTAATTAGTGTAAGAACTTTTCACCTGCCTACCCCATGAAATTGTAAAGTTTGTTCGTTTTTGCTTGCTTCTTTTTTCTTACTAGTTCAATGTCTCTCACAACAACTTACAATTTACACATAAGTAGGATTACTTTAAGTGACGTATGAAGTATTTGTCGTCGTATATTAGTAGGACCACCTGGTTAGTCAATATATGGGCTGTAACTGGGGTGGATTCAAGAAGAAATGGCGGTTTTTGCCTGCCCCATTTCCTTCTTGGTAGAGCCGTTCTAAGAGATACTTTCCCTTTATTTCATTCCCACTCTACAACCATATTTGAAAAGTTCCACTTCAAGTTAAATATAAGCATATATACTAATAAGTTTGTTGTATGTTTTTAATGAGTGAAACACATCAGCTTAGCATAAATCACAGGACGCTTTTTAGTACATTCTAAGAGCGACATGAAGCTGTTTTGATAACAATAACGAAAAGTTTCCTCACTTTTAGTTCAAAATACATTTTAAGCCGGCTTCTGTTTTGTATGTCTGACTTTCTTTGACATTTCCTCCCGTTTGCTTTTGTAACTATAGCAGCAAGAGCACATTCTTTTTTTAAACGCAACTTCCTCATACTATTGAAATCAAGCGTCAACGGCTATTTAGTTTAATTCAATTGAGATTTTTTGTAAACTTGTGTCTTGAAAGTAGTGTTACGCAAATTGAAGCACGAAACCTACTTTTTTGTTAAATATAAAATCACGCGGAAAAATGTAGTCATTGCGTTAGTATACGAATACAATCTTTGATCGTTGAACATTATATAGAGGTTTATTGAGGAAACATTGAAATACTTTTTTTTCTTCATATATAAAATTCGTATTCTTCTTTATTTCTACTATAGTATCTTTAAGTATGAATTATGTGCTTGAACCTGCATGTTTTTTTTCTGTGCGTTGAAGATTGATCATATGGTTGTTAACTTATAATAAAAGGAGCTCGTGCTAGTTTATCAGCTGTACTTCGAAACAACAAGACTGGGGATATAATACATCGGGCCCCGTGCTAATGTAATGCGGACGCGGAGTAGTACGGGTAGCTGGCATGAAGGCTCACGAGGCCAGAATAAAGACTCAGACGAAAGCCGCGGATACGTAAAGGCAAGGAATCAATAAACACCCTGTTATTGCACTTCAAGCTTCTGTCACGGTTATAAAACCACATTTATTGGTTGTACAGTGTCACGCTCCATACAGTTGGAATGGTAGTAGATTATTCAAAAAAGGTTTAATTACCCAAGTTTGAACTAAGTATTCTCCTGATGGCGTAAGCAGAAACGTCGGAAAATAAATGTGCTTAAACACATTGTTTGTCTTCTTGGTTGGAAAAGAAGCTCACAACATACTCTGAATAATGCACATCTATTGAGCCTTACATAATAGGGATGTTATGTGTTTTTCATTTTTTTTTGTCAAATGTCACATCGGCCTCCTAGACTCATAGGAAATTGATTTGGGGTGGTCTACGCCTGTAGGTCTCTACTTTTCCAATGAATTTATCACTTTAAACGCTTCTGCAAAGAAAGAAAAACACAATCATCTTTTTCCTTCGTGGGTGGTCCCGTCAGCACTTTACGGTCCCTTTCCGATGGAAAAAGTGTAATCGTCGTGAGAACGAATCGGAAGAAGAACGTGAATTCTGCAGCATGGAACCGTTGCAGACGACGTGCATATAATTCGAAACATTCATTTGCGGGATGAGGGCATCGATAGAAAAACAACAAACATGCTTTTTACTGTAGGGAAACTACAATATGATAATTAATTTCAGGTTGTTGTTCGGGTTCGTCCGTTGAACAATTCCGAAAAGGAAAAGAGACATTTTCAATGTGTTTTTCCACTCAGCAATCAGGTAGGAATAAATAAAGATGCAATCAATCAATTGTATGTATTTATTTTGAGAATGCGTAACCTAATTACAACTCAGATTTGTGGAACAATTATGTTCATTTCATGTGCAAACTACTGAAACTACCATGCATATCGACTTGCCTTCGTTTGCAATAGTGCTCATTTTATGTACATGTGTTTTAGAGGATACTACTTGTCGATCCAGAGAAATACGAGAACAATATCTTACGTCAGAATCGTCAACACGAAAAGCAATTCACTTTTGATGCCGCGTTTGGACCGAATTCGAGTCAGGTAGCCCGTATTGTTTATGTACATCTACAGCGTATAAAAGCATATATGTTGCTAGATTAATTTTGGTCCACTGTTGCTCTAGCTGGAAGGGCGGACGGTGAAGCTGTGAAGCTTCGTAGAAAAGTGGCAGACAGACAGGCAGAACTGATCCACACGACTACCCAGTGCGACTCTGCCGAGTATTGGATTTTTTATTAGTTATCTGCATGAATTGTATTTGCAATCCCTTTCAGGAGGACGTTCACAGCGCAACTACGGGTCCCTTGGTTGATAGTGTAGTGCAGGGGTATAATGCAACCGTATTCGCATATGGTGCCACAGGTTCGAACTTGAAATAGATATTAATACAGTATATACAATGCCGAGAAATACGTCACAATTTGAGAAATAAAAACACAGCCGTTTCAGGATCTGGCAAAACGTACACAATGAGTGGAACAAAGGATAACCCAGGCCTGATGACACTGCTCACGAAAAGTTTATACGAGAAGATCAATCTGGAAGAATATCAAGTTTACTTGTCCTACCTGGTGAGTAAAACGCAGTATGGAGCGTTCGTACCCAACAAAACAGTTGTTACATGCCTTTTTCCATTTGTTTTAAAATTAAACCATATCATGAATAGTACGTCAAGGTGTCTTGAACTGGATTTGAACACGTCTTTGCAGGAAGTTTATAATGAAGTGATACGGGACCTTCTGAATCCCAGCTCCGGTATACTAGAACTAATGGAGGACGAAAAGGGAAGCATACGAGTGCCTGGACTCTCCACAGTCAAGGCCCCCAACATTAGTAGGGTGAGTTGCAAAAAATACCGTATTTTGTAGACTTTTAATTATTTTGCGTATTTTATTCATACAAAAAAAAATGTACACGAGTGTTAAGCCTATGCTTACATTTTTAACACTTGTATAAAAAAGTGACCTAACACTTTATGATCGACTTTAGATTATGCAAATATTACAAGAAGGCAATCTTCGAAGAACACAAGAAGCAACAATGGCAAACAAAACATCGTCAAGAAGTCATGCATTACTGCAGGTGAGCTGTTTTGTATTGTAATATATAATACATGTTCTATTATATTATGAACTTATGAACTGAAATGCATGTGATCCCTTAAAAATCGGACACTTATGCAGCAGTACGCAAAAAATCTTTCAAGTAGGTATTTGATGCTTTTCCTTTTTGTGAACTTGGCACCCACGCTTTATTTCTTTTCCTTCGCATTGCCATTGCTATATTATATGCTTCAGGTCTCTCTCATGCGTAACAATCGGCAACATGGCAAGCTTTTCCTTATAGACTTGGCAGGCAGCGAACGAGCCTCGAACACACAGGTGAGAGAGATTTACATACTTCTAACGTTCCTACATATCTACATAAACAAACAGATTATAAGTACAAACATATTTCAAAAGTAAGGAAAATAGCGTTTAGAACCGTGGTCAACGGCTGAAGGAAGGTGCAGCAATCAACAGAAGTTTACTGGCATTAGGAAACGTTATCAACTCGTTGAGTTCAAGTAAGTCATATCCAAACGTTGATTTGATTAATGAATTAGAACGATACAACTGAATTAAGGGACCAAATACGTGAATTCTTTTTCAGCAAACAAGGCCAAGTACGTGAACTACAGAGACAGCAAACTTACCCGTTTACTGAAAGACTCGTTGGGAGGAAACGCTAAGACATGTATGATAGGTAAATGGAAATCAAATAATAATTGTTTGTCTTATGAAACACACATTTTCTCACTTCTTTCTTCGACACAGTGTTTGCTGCTCGATGATCACTGTGGATAATAATCTGTGGCTTTTTTTTAGCTCATGTAACTAGTGCGAGTGGTCACTACGAGGAAACCTACAACACATTGGTGTACGCGAGTCGAGCAAAAAATATTAGCACGCGGGTTTGTTAGAACATATTGGCTTAAAAAGAGCTTTTCTTTTTTGTTCTTTACGCTCTCATTTCCTTCTGCATACTCGGGGAAAAAGCACTATAACTGATGTTTTGATTACATATTACCTGCTTTTGTTGCATCATTGGGAATAACTAGGATAAAATAAACATATGACAAATACCAATTGAAGAAAAACAGTTTATTAATTCAAATTACCTCTAACTTTTGACTTTCTCGTTTGTACTTAATAACTTATTGTACAGCCTACGAGGACTCGTCCCCTGTCTGCAGATCCTCCATATACTGAAGCAATGAAAGAACTTCAAAGGGACTTGGCTCGGAGAGCCACCCACGCGTCTAGTACAACTCAATGTGAGATGAAAGTTCGACATGCTATTCCGTTTCATTAAAATTTAACGCTTTGGTCAGCTAAGTGACAATAACCACAGCTTAAAGATCCGAATTTTGACCTCACTAAAATTTGCCATATGCGTGTGTCTGGTTTTTCTTAAAGTATAATAGAAAGGCCAAATAACATTTGATCGATCATTGACATAATCAGGATATTTTTATCATCGAGCACTATGTCAAGAGAAATGTCAGAGAACCTTTTCTCGTTGTTATATCGCTGAATTTTTCCTTCGTCTACAAATTTTCGCATTTTTCAGTAAATGAGAAGGCAAATGATATTCGGCCCTTACGACCGTCAGTACCTGTCAGATGGAATGGAAACGTAAACACCGCCAACAATAACAGAAGAGATAGCAAGGTACTTTTCAAATATACTTTACTTTTGAAATCAGATGATCATGACGTACGATTCTGTCGAAATATCGAAGTGCCTTGTTTGTGTTTTCCTTACGCGTCTCCGAATTCTTGGTTAGATTCTCAGTTACTATTGATTCTGACAGTATCACACATTATCGACATTATCGTCGTAATTTAGCTTCCTGAGAACGGTGGAAGTCGGCAGTTTTCATCACTCTTTAACCAACTAAAGGACCAGTACCTGGTTCAAATGGACAAACAGCACAAATTACGGTCAGTCACCTTGCGGCTTTGATTCCGTGTCATTTATTCATTATTCTGTGAAGGATACACTTCAGTCATAGTAACGTGTGTGCAACCGTAACCCGCCTCTTGTCTTTCAGTGAGCGTCTGATGCGTGCCAATCAGGACTGCTATGATGTGGATATGTCTCGAACTTCAAAAATGGCAATCTTATCTGCTTGGCAGAAGCAACACAATCTGGAAGCCCGTACCGTTGAAAGTATAGAGAGGTTGAAAAAGGACGTCGAAGAGCAGGTCTGCAAACAGATATTGGACACCATTATACTTATCTGACTTATCCAATTTAGTTTTTTATAATAATAATAATAATAATAATAATAATAATAATAATTTACGCACACATACAATTCATGAGAAAAATATATGCAACGTACAGTCAGAGTGAGGCCGGTTGTTACAGTAATACGGAGCTTATGGTGTGGGTAGTATTTCTAAAAAGGATATATGGGTGTTTACTGGTGTCCATGAATATCAGGAAGTGTTCACGGGTGTCCAGGTACAAGTCCAATTAGGAAACCGCGTGAAAACTCCCTTGAATATATATATAATGAATATTCAGTATTTCTAGGAAGAAAAGCTAAATCAAATTGCTGAATTGCGTAGAAAACTGGAGAAAGCACTACGAAAAGGCAATGACACGTGAGCTTCTTTTGGTTTGGGAATGCGCTGATGTTGAAATTTCTATATTCTATGTTTCCTGTGCAGTTGTCGTCATATTACATATTAGTGCATTCGTATAGGAATATAGTTTTTTTTTAAAATAAATTCAGCTTGAGTGGAAATGTTCATCAACTTACCATTAGGTCTATGCAATCTCTAATTGATTTCAGGAATCGAAGTTTGGAAGCTCGTATGCGTGGATTGGCGAGTACGAAAGAACAGCGTGAAGTCATTGATCTCCTTGTTAAGATGTCGGAAATGCAGGCAGAAAGTGTGTTTAATTATTGGCTAGTAACATAATACCTGTTTCTCACAGGAGTGCGTTTTTTACCTAAAATCTGAAAATATTGTCTTTTAGTAAGTATCCCGTTTCAGAGATTTCGGTGGTCAACGATTTAGCGATCCAAACAATGATAATGAGAAGGACGGACACATCAATGGCAAAGTTGCAGAAATATGAAAATTTAGCCGAGAAATTGATCGAGGGCCATCTGGATGGTACATTATTAATCGATGTTACTTTATTTACCTCTTACGTCATGAAGTGCAATGGGTCGTATAATAATTTAGTCGATTTTCACGATACATAGTGCAAATTTTCTTTCAGAAAAGGATCGCGAGCAACTGGAACAAGAGTATCGAATAGTGAAGAACCAGTTTCACTATCAATTAATCCCACTGAAGAATATACAAACGGTCACATCGTGGAATACGCAACTGCTTCCTAAGATTGGCTCCGCAACGTGCGTTTTTTGTATCTGAACCGATTTTTTTGGAGCTCTAGATCCAATAATATAAGTGAACCATGGAGCTTGTATTACATAAACTATTGCTTTCAGAACGGATGATATGGGACGGACATTTGTTGTTTCGAAGAAGAAACGGGACAGTGTTCAGTTGCCATCGATTGGTAAGGAAACACCAGACAGGGAGAGCGATAACTTGAGTAAGTTTACTCCGCAATCCACTGAAATGAAGGTTGTCCATAATAGTTTAGGTATGCATGTAGGTTTATCTGACGGCTGGAAACATATGCGTTCTAAACCTATTGCGCTTAATTTCACCCCATCATTTGCAGGCGATGCTACTCCGGACTCTCCCACTTCGTTACATTTACCAAAACTGTGAATTATCTCGTATACATATTTAAAAAACGTGATTTATTTTAGTCTTTCCGCTAATTCATATATCGATACACACTGCTCCGTTAATTTGCATGATTTTAGTTCCAGGACTTGTAATTTTCATGTATTTTGCTTGGACTTTTCTATTCACTCATAGGAAAGAACGATTTATGTAATTAAATGAGTTTCACAAATTGTAAGAGCTTCCAAACCCCATAACCACCCCATCCTGGGATACGACTGTTATCCTCCGGTGTAAAATAGGTGACCCGTCCATGATCTTATGCATCTACACAATACAGGTAGCAAACTAAGCCGAGACAAACAGTACAATCATTAGTTTAAAATGCGGAAAAAGAAACAAGATGTCGATTTTGCTTTCCTATACTTTTTCGTCCGTCTCATGAACCTCTGGTATTTGACCTCGCCAAGAAAGTTTTTTTTCCTTATTTCATCATATTACATGCTTCACACTTCTGTTCTCAATGTCTTTCATGCGCTTGTCGCACACACCAATACATCTGTCCAGTGGTTCGTAGTAAATCTTTTTACTATTGAAACGATGATGTAAGTGATGTTTGAATAAATGTATTTCGGAACAATTGGGCTCATATTTTGTTCCACGTTTTTCAGTAGCTTTCAATAGCATCTACGTACGAGTGGTTTTTATCTAGTGACAACAATACTTTTATCCGTGTCTATATGAATCGACATAACAAATCTCGCAGTCAACTGTAAAGAAACGAACGATTCCAACAACTAGTCATCTTTATAGCTTTTTATTCTTCCTTGAATATCACAGATATAGTGGATCGTCGTAAGCAGAGATATGCACCCGGACCTTTCCCTCTCCAAATTCATGGGACTCGTTCCTGCTATCGTTATCGATTAGTGCAGTGAGGACCACCCTCGCAATCAGACGATCGCGCCCCAAACGCCGCTCCTCCCAAACTTCAAGCACGTATTTTTGCCGTTTTGACCGCCTGAAGTGCAAGGCCACAATTAATGTACACTTCTTTCATTTATGCCTCTTGATCCAATATTTACAACACACAAAGTATAAAACAAATAAAAACGTAAGAATGTTATTATAATAAATTAGGCATACCTGTGAAAGACAAACTGCTCCTCCCAACAAGGTCGTGACGAATCTCGTACCGTTAATGTGCGCTCTTTCTTTTTATCACTCCTTATGATTATATATGAATCCAAAGCTAAATGGGTTTGTATGTTATTCAAAGAGCACCATGTGCGCTTTAAGCTGTTTCGATGTGCTCCTGGTAACTGAATAAGGTGTACAGTTGTTTGACTGTGTACTGTTGTTATGTGAAATTGACAGTATTCGTACTTGACACTGTATGTATTTGATAGTGGTCATTCTTCTGCTAAATATGTATCAATCCCACCTTCCGATGTTGTGAATTCCGCGTCAATTATCTGTATCCTTGTAACCGAGGTTGCGCTCTGCCAGCACCACCCTTGTTTCGGTGCATCAGTTTTTAGTTGTTTCATTTCAAATGAGACGGTTGAGTAGACCTGGAATCAAACGAGCATTTGTTTTCACTGTGAAATTTATCATGCTTTGCGAATGAATATTAAATACATAATAAAACTGACCCTCAACATAAATGTTCCTTGTTCTCTCGGGGCGTACGTGGTGGGCAGTAGACAGTATCTGCCGGGTTTCACATTTCTCATATGAAGAAACACCGATCGAGCATTTGCATAGTCAGAAGTCTCAACAGCTTCCATCGGCTGAAAAGAAGGACGTGATCAAAGTGTATCTTCCCTCACCTTCAATACCTTTGTGCCCATATCAGCTATAGTTAATGAACGATATGGTCAGCTCATCACCATTTTGAGCTTATTCTCTCAATCATATCAAAGCAATTAAATCAAAGGCTGCACTTTTGAAGGCGATACAATTTCTATGTTTACCTGATGCACCCGATGTTTCCTATTCCTCTCCACCCTCATCAGATGCATTCCAATACACACAAATGGTTCCCGCCTCTTCTGGCCTTCTCCCAATTCTCGCTGTGTTAATGAGAACATAATCTCATTTTCGGGATTCTCAATGTCGACCATGTACTGCAAATATCACAAATTGGAAATAACATGAGACCCAACGTCTACACATCGATTGTGTAAAGAGGTTTCCTTTCTCCTCATAGATGGATGTTACGTACAGTCACGCTTAACGAACCTGTGGATTGCTGCAAAATGTTGCTGGGAAATTGAGGCAACCGCCTGCCAAGTCTCCGGGTGCTCCACTCCGAGCCCCATTACTGGTCCACACGCCGAAAAACATGCGCTCCTCATATCTGAACGATCGTCATATATCTTCATAGAAAACATGCTCCTCAGTTGATTCTGCACATACTTGATGGATCCGAAAATATGTATTTCACATAAATTTGCCTTTACGTGCCTCAGCAGGCGTTTGTAGAGTTATCATTGCATAACAAATAACGATACATTGGTTTACTATCATCAGACAGTTGGAAGATGTGTTTCCATTGGCTACAACATGCCTTAACCTTAAAACCCACATCTGAAGATAAAACTCACGTCTTTTTCAATGAAAAACATGATGTGTTGAATAGTTGACAAACTGATATGTCGGTGAAATATTGCATGAAGGAGTCCCACGGCATCCTGAAATCAAAATATTACGCAGATCATACAGAAAACCAAACAACAGGTATTTCTTACTGTACACTATATTCTATACAGAATCAGACACAATATCCATCAACTAACTAGTACTTCAATAAAATTGAGCTAATAGAATGACTCACCAGAATTCGCCGTCCTCATCAACAGTTATACCCAGCGATTTCTTTTGTGAATCAGTAACCTGGGAAGAAATTTGGTTAATTTCTCTTACTATATACATAATATCTCCCTTTACATCTTTTATGTGAGATCCGAACATAATAGACCATGAATAAGGAGATGTGCTACCTGTTCCCATTCAGAACTATCGTCACTCCACGGACCGTTCCATTCCTTTTCACCCCATGGGTTTTGTAGTCGTATCATTTTCTGACGCTCGTTAGAACCAAACAAATATGCACTAAAATTACACGGATTATTATTTGCTAAGAAAGAAGACCACTGGAAGAAGCTGGAACATGTGTAAGGAGTACGAGATCGTCACTTACCGCATTAGTTGCTAAGTTAATCGCATACCTTATTGTACCGTGATGTTTCGCATCGAGCTCAATGAATCGAACACTAGTGACGGCATATGCGTGCCCTTTAACAAGCCCGCATTCGAGAGTCTCTTCAATTTCTTCCTTGGTTTTCGCCTGAATTAGATGCATATATTTATTATCGATTCATTCTTGAATACGACGAAAGGAGAATTGTACAACAATTCTCTCATATTTACTTAATATATATTTGTTCTAATCAACGTTACTTTACGGGTATCAGAGGAAACATAAAAACAAACAAGTCAAGACTGACCGCTATTGCAGCAATTACAAGTGCTTCGTTCTCAAACGCCAGCCTCAACCTTTCGAACAGCTCTCCACTTTTCATAATGGGATCATTTTTCGCAAATTTTGCGACATTTATTGTTTCCGCGACCTGAAATCGAAGTTTAATATTATGTTATAAGATATAATACATTGAATATTTACGGACGTAGTGGCTTATATGGACTAATGCTTATATGGACTATAATTACTAGATAACAACACTTACACCTCCGGACACATCTTGAAGGGCATCAGAAAGGTGGCCTCCCACAAGATTCTCGTAACACCCGTACAACCTGCGATAGATAAAAGATTATTTTATATGGCACTAAACACCACAACTTCAGTGTATGCGAATTGCATACCTAATATACATATGTTAAGTTCAATTTATAGTAACCAGATCCACAACCTGTACTGAAAGACTTACTTAGCAAACGCCTTTTCCAGGAGTGCCGACCAGAACTCATTTGGTGTCTTTGACCGAGCAAATAACAATTTACCATCCCTGAAAACTGTGGGATTATTCCGATCCTTTTTTAACAAATACTACATGATTTGATTTTCTTCGGGTTTATGTCAGCAATAACCCAGACAGCCCTAAATAATTGCAAATGTAATGACAGCTTGTCATTCATGATGTTATTCAGTAAATAGCATACAAGTCTACATCTAGCTTACCTTGTTGGTAGTAGATCATCTACTACAACTTCCATCCATTCTCCGAACCGCCAGAATTGAAAGCGAAATATTCCAGAATAAATATTGCCTGGGGCCCACTCCTGTTTGTCGGCATTTGGAATCACCTAAATCGAGCCAATTAGGCGTTTTCTCTACGTGTTTGCCCATGGCTATTTTCACAATGGGACAGAAATCAGTTACAAATTGCGCAATGATTCAAAAAGTAACATACCTTTTCTAATAATTTATCATTGTGTGTGAGTGCCGAACATGCACTGACGAACCAGCAGTTACCCAGGATTCCCTAAAAAATAGTAGTAGATATGATAACAGCTTTATCAATATTCTAGCGCTTCATTTATCATACAAACGTCAACAATCAGACGTACAACTATGCTAAAGTTAGACGGCTGGTAGCAGCCAAATATCTGTATCGCAACTTTCCTAATCCCACGATTTCTGAGAAAGATGTATCGTTAATGAGAAGCTTTCATCTAATTCTACTCACCAAATAAGTAATTTACCTGTGTCACATCATTCACAGAGGCCCCTTCAACGAACAACTGGGGATTTTCGACGAGTTCCTAGAAAACAGTTCTGATTTAGCAACAACAAAATCCTGCGCCCATTAAATCCACATAGTTATGTGTCGGGTCAAATCCGTGTACGTGCGCATTTATCCTTTACCAACGACCTTTCTATGTGAGAAATGTGTCTGCCTCAGCAATTGGTCGAACAGGAGATTAGGCAAAATTTGTTCGATCGTCAAGGTACATTGGGAGAGACTAGGCATAAATGAATGGAAGGAAGAAAATGTGAATCAAGGTAAGGGAAAAAATAAACTCTTCACATGTTATTGGTTCATTTGAGTGACCTGAAAACTGGTATGCAAGAGAACCATTATTATTATTATTATTATTATTACCGAAAACATATGTTTTCGGGTTAAAAAGAAGGCAACATTTGTATTTCATTATAAACAGTTCTAATGTAACAACACTGTACATAGTGTACACAAAATGCTTGGGACTAGGAATAATTAAAAGCTAAGTAGTACTCCTGAGGAAAGGGTCCGTCGTTGTCCTTCTTATTGCGTTCAAATATTGATATCTGAGAAATAGGGTCCTTTAAAAGTTGCTTCTTTTACTTTTCATTGTAAAGCTTCCGCATAATAAATCACTATTGATGAAACAGGTTTCGTTCCTATGTTCTTTAGTCTACCTAATGGAGAAGCGTTCGCCAAATAGTCTTTTTGAAGCAATGCCTGCTGGATATAGCACTAATTCGATAGGCACATTCTTGTTCAAATGTCATGGACTACAATTCTAAAATTGGGGTGATGGACAGATAACTTGCTATTTCACATGCACCATGATTCGTCTCATGGTCAGCATTTTTCGTGATTACGGAATTGCAAAAAAGTATACGATGAGTCACTTCCTTCAAAGGTTAGAGAGATGACAGAAAGGGACGTGAGAGAGCAAATCGAGACAAAGATAAGAGGTGAGAGCAATGAGAAAGAGAGAAATCGGAAATTTTCGCGTTTTTTTCTTCTCGAATTCCAGTCAACTGTAATTGAAATTGGGTTGTGACGTAGCATATTTCGTCGGAAAATTTAAAGACAAATTAGGAAACATTATAGATTTAGAGAAAAATTGGTATAAAGAAAGGACAACATCACATCTTTCCGAATTTGTTTTTCATTATTAATACACGGGTGAAATGTTCCGACTCCTTCTGGTCAACACTCCGAACAGCGATTGGTTCTCGAACGCTGGACGCAAGTTTAGACATACATAAACGGTTTCTTGATCTAACAACTAAGCCCCTTTGGAGTTGTGTTAAGCGATGATACAATTTAAAGAAAGTTTATGCGGAAAAGGTGGTGTCATCACGGCCCAAACTAACACTAGAAAAGATAATCTTGCAAGAAAAGAACGTGGATTTTTAGCAATCCAATCCATGACTCTTCCAAATAATTTCTAATTTTTACCTGGTATTTTATTGGGTTTCTAGCTTGTCAGGGTTTCAACCACTAACTTTTTGACTTTAGCCTAATCAATAGGTGAATCACTAGAATGGGTTTATTTATAGAACGATCACAATACAACATTGTTTTTCTAGTTTATAAACCTCCCATCAAAACTACAAATCCTAATGTTTGTTCATTGATGAATCATATTTGGTAAGATTCGGGGGGTTTGGCTATTAGTATTCAACAAAGTCGACGCACTTTTCACGATTTCGCCCATTGGTAAACAAATAAAGGAATTCGCAGACAATACCCCACAAAAAGAATATACAGAAAACAATATCGCCAAACTAATGGCGAAGTAAAACACAAGAAACATTTAAATAGAAAAACATTCAACGAAATATTAGTCATGCAAAAATGGATAGATTTGGAAACAGTGTTTCAGATTGCCAACGCAGGTTTAGGACTAGCATAACATAGACAAACAAAAACACAAAATATTTGCATAATGCACATCCATGTGATACTGCAGTTGAAGTATATAATATGTATTTATATATCTGATGTGTGATGTGTAACATATGTGTATGTGTGATACACGTGATATTTGAAGTACATTATATATAAATTAAGAAGTATAAAAGATAGTAATATAAGCACATACCGCTGGTCGTTTCCAAACTATATCCGAACTTCGTCCTTGGTCCAGAAAAAGTGACGCGTTTGTGGGTGTAAATTCCGTGTCAACAAATAATTGTTGCTTCTTCTCACATTGTTTCTTGATGGTTGAATACCTGGAACAAACACTCGTTGTAAGTGTTCAAACAATTAGTTTGATTAAATGACCATTTATACAGGTACATCTTTGCTCCCACATAATTTAAAGAAGCGGGAAAAAACATTACACTACAATAAAATCAATAAAAAAATTTATATTGATTTTATCAGTTTTGGTAGATATGCAGTTAACAGATTCAATAAAAAACATGTAAGCAAACGGGAAAATATGAGAAATCAGACATAAAATAAGGGAGTAAACATTGCATTGACCTCCTCTATTAGCATTATTAATAGAGTCTACAAACATAATAATTAGTGAATATAAATTAAGACTGACCTCTGATTGTTGAAGAATCTCTTTCCCTTATACATGCAAAACTCTAGTTGGAGGCAAGATTGGATAGTTTCTATCTCTCTTTTCTGTATTGCGACCGAACAGTCAGCTCGCCGAGACCGCGACGCGAGATTCTCTCCCCGCCCACCGTGTGAACTGTCCTAATCGGTCAGAACCCGCCATATCAGTGATCCCTCCCAAGAAAGGTTATCGATCATAGGCAATCATTCAACAGGGAACTTCCCGCTACATTCCCAGACCACAACAAATCGCCGGGAAAATATCTGGGAACAATGCTCTGTGACCATGTTTATTCGATAATATATCAAATATACGCACTGCATGTGCACACGCCTCTATGCACCGTGCAGTTGCGATCTCTGTTTCACGCTTGTTCAGTTCCTGTCGTTTCACAAGTTATTCGTGTTTTGTTTGTTTTTCACACTGTCGAGGCACCCTTTTGTTGATGTGCGCTCCAACGGATTAACAGTCCTCCACCTATCTCTATATACATTTTTTGGAAGTTCTATGAAAGGAGAGAACCTGTTCCGTTACCTTATTTGTTCGGATTCGCTCTAACTGTTAAACATTTGATAGTTGAGAAACGCGGAATTATATTAAAAGTGTGCTCTGTTCACTCTGTTAAATGTACCTTTGTTGTGTTTTAGACTTTACTTTGTAGTGTAGTAAAGCTAAAATTTTAGTAGTGTGCCCGCGAAAACGTAACGAATTAGAAGTTTTACAAATGATTTATTTCCTCGTCTGCAGCTAATACCACTTTAAAGGTGAATATATAAGAAAATGACGGTGCCGGAAGCATAAAAAAAATTCTATAATACACGGAAAAATAATAAAAAAAAAACGGAAATTACACTTTTTTCTTTAATTTATTTATTGTTTCATTTTGAATTACTCCACTTTATTGACTATGTTGCCGCAGAATACAACGAGGAAGTGTTCTCTAGGGAAAATCTATTGGGAAATCGTTTACTTGTTTGTGGGAAGGAATTTTTATGTTCAATTTAAAGCTCTTACAAATGTACTGTACAAGTGAATGTGTGGAACATTCAGGAAATTTCTTACCGTATGTTAATAATACCTTAGAATGAAGGAAGGTTGCTTATGTTAATACCAGATAAAGTTTCAGACGTACATCGATTAAGCTTTAAGAGTCCTGTGTAGGTAGACGTCGGGAACGGGACGCGCCATTCTTCCTGTAATAATGGTTTTGAAGAAGACTGAACAATTGCAATAAAACATTATTATATATATAAATACCAGAGGGTTGAAGCGCCGTAACTGCCTCTTATCCCACTGGATGAATTACTACCCTATTTTAAAAAATATACTTTATCTCAAAGGCAAACAAAACCTAAAGAAGAGCATTTAGCGCAACAACGGGAGTTGTCTCGCCAGAAGCATTGCTCAAATGGGAAGGCAACTTTCTCTTCGTTCTGAGTATGCACCCAGATGTTAGTATCACACATGATAACTGCGAGACTGTTGTCAAAAATCCATATGTCACAGAAGAGAGTAAGTAAATCGTTATTTGTCGATTCCTAGCTATATTAAACATCAAACCATTATGCAAAAGGATTACCAGAGATGAGATTGACAGTCGGCTCTCCATTACTTTTCCTTTCATATTCAATCAATTGCCTCCAAAAGCCAATATTCGGAGCGATGATTGGACGACACTGAAAAGAACAAATAACAAGTTGTCACGAATAAGAACAGTGTGCAAAGTGCTGATTACAAACAAATGTCTTATAGGTTACAGACTATTCACATAAGTGGTTTGTTGGAAACTCTATGTTGCATAGATGTTTTGGAGACTCGAGCGGAACTTAACAGATGCATACATTCCGATCATCGAGTTTCCCTTGCAGCCACTGCATAAACCCATATCAACCCAATCACGTACCTGATTGAGATGTATGTAGGCCTCCTTGAGGCTCATGTTTTCCTTCTTTGTCAGATAAGCGAGAACTAGAGCTGCAGATCGGCTAACTCCAGCAGCACAGAACACTATCGTCTTGCCGCCCTCAAGAAATGTTACTTGTTACACACATAATGATTTGGAACTTGCTAAGTACGCCTGATACATAAACCTTCCCGGTAATTACCATTGCGTTTCTCCCTTCGTATACCTTACGAAGTACGAACAGTTAGTTTCATAACTGCTTTAATGACGACTTTAATTTAGTCCCACCATATGTGTGTGACCATTTTTGTATTGATCACTCTTTGTATTTGCTTGTAAAACAATTCTTTTCAAATTTTTATGCTCGGCATAAAATATTTACAATAATCAGTGAATCTGTGCGGGATAAAGTCTCATCAGTTTATTAATTTTGGTTGCGACTAAAACTTGTCGCAAACGAAAAACAGTTCATCGTAATGGAAATGAACAATTCTTGGTGAAAGTACATTGCACGAGGAGCATTTACACAAGGAGGATGAAATGTGTGAGATTAAGTAAGAACACGTTATTATTAGAATATGACAATCAATGGCAATTTGAGTGGCATTTGAATGACTTCTGATGAAGGGATATTCCGGGGGAAATGTTGAAGATGCGCTTAATATCCGGACAGCTCCTGAAAAAAGTAGTTATTGGTATGCCGGTCATTAATTTAGTTACGAAAATAAGTTACTGAAACAAGTTGTGTAATATTGTTTAATTTTTAGAAAATTCGAATGGAGTACCACCAAGAGAGAAAATGAAATAAAATAGTACATGAATAAATAAACAATAATTTCATTGCTCGGTAACTGTATTAAATCTTAATGACTTTACCTGGAAGGTATCGTCGAGCTCATCGGAAATGGCGGCGTATCTCTCCTTCTCGTGGACAAGTTCATCCTCAAGACGGTCGACCTCCTTCTGAAGCTTCTGCACGGATCGCTCAGCGAACTCAGCGCGAGTCTCCGACTGCAATGATTTGGAATTTAATTTTCCTTATTAACGGAAAATCGAAACAGTGTTAGACTTATTAGTCAACAATGCCCGAATAATACAGCGTTCAACCAACATAAACTTTGGCAAAATATTTTTTTTTTCATTCGTTGGTGGTATAACATCCAAACCAGTCCTAGAATACTTTCCGGGTCTGCTTATTATCCATTTCCCTCATAACAATGTCGAGAAACAATCAAGTGGACATCATTTTAAAGCATTAAGATTATATTACATAGAATTATTGTTTTATGCTAGTGTTATGCTATACTGTTATCATCTCTTTGTCCTATACCCATTGAAGTTGCCCTCTTCGCGGCTCGCTTTCAATAATCTATCAATGTTTGGCTCAAAGCTGGCTGCGGGGGAGTGTGTTGTAAAGCGGCTGCCGCTGGCAGAGAGTAATTCTTGGAATCACCAAAATTCCTCTCTCTTTCTCTCTGTCACTCTATTTCTCCCCCTCTGTGGATCTCCATCTCTCTTTCTATCTCAATACTCTCTATACACCTTCACAATCTGTTTCTCCGCAATTTTCTCCTGTGTCTTACTTAGTTCCTCCAACATAAGAAACAAATAGCGTATGTCCCAAATTGTTAGAGATGATAATGAGTAACTAAGTTGCATTGTATATGTACTGTTGTGAACTAAAGGAGTGATAAGTATAAACTATGGAGAATAGTTAATGAATATAGCTGCGCATGCTCACCTCCTTCAGTCTCTGTGTGACTGTGCGGATCTGTTCCTCGTAAGCGTCTTCCCTCTGCATGGCCTTCTCTTCCGAAACCTCAAGTGACTTCAGGTTGTTACCCACAACACGCAGCTCCTCCTCAAGCTCGACGATCTTGCTGAAATTGAAATGGGTTTAGAACTGCTTGTGAATTATTGGGAATCACATCGGTAAACTTGCTTAATACGCAGCAAAAATGCGAAAAACGTACGATGGTGAAACTCATACAAAGCATGACAACAAAATTGACGCCTGAATACTGGGATTATTGATCAAGTAATCTGATATTGGAGATACAAAAACGCACTTCTCTCCGGCTTCGGCGCGCTCCTCAGCTCTCTCCAGGTCGGCCTCAACCATGGCCAGCTTACGGGCGACCTCGTCGTACTTTCTGTCGGCTTCCTCAGCGAGCATTTGGGCCTCCTAAAAATGGGAACGTTATATCCAATGTTGTGTGATCAAGAAATCATAATAACATATGCAAAATAATTGTATTTGCATTTTTTGTAGACATAGTTAGGTAAAAGCACTAAGGAAAACTTGCCTTGAGCTGTTCCTCAATGGAGTTGGCCTTCTCCTCATCCTGGAAGGACTTGGCTTCCATCTCACGGCGGGCTCTCTCGGACTCATCGATGTGGGAAGTGGCCTCCTCGAGCTTGTCAGTAGCGGTCTTCAGACGCTCCTCAGTTCTCTGGAGCTCCTCCTCAACGAGCACAATGCGACGGTTGATGGAGGCGACCTCGGCCTCAGCCTCGGCGACCTTCTTGTCCTTCTCCTCAAGCTGGGTGTTGACAGCAGAGAGCTTCTCCTGCACCTCGTCCAAGTTATTCTCAGTCTGCACCATCTTCTTCTGGGTGTCACGGAGCTCCTCCTCGACCTTGGTCAGCTTGTCGGAGATCTCGCGCTCCTAAACGAGAATATCAGTTTGCGTTATCGTATCTACCGTCTGTACTGATCGTGGTGAAGGATATCCATATCCATTCTTGTGTAAACTCTTATTAATTTCACTATTATGTTATCGATAAAATTGGGGTATTGGACGAGAGGTAAGCGAACCCATCATCTTTGCATTAATCTGCTGTATTCACCACAATGCCTACCGTCAGTTAAGTTTTGCCGTTTTGTTTTTATTTCGACCAATATTCTATTCAATTCTACCTTCTCCTCGGCCTCGTCGGCGCGAGTGATGGCGGCGTCCTTCTCCATCTTCATGGCCTGCATCTTCTTCTTGATGGCGTCCATGGCTGCGGTCGGTTAGGGGGTTTGAGGAAGGAATAAAAACTGAAAATAGCTTGAATAGTCCGCAAAACATGATTTACTGCAATGCAACAATACGACACTCACGAAAACAGAAAGACGAAAGAGATGAAAAACTTGAGTTCATCTACATTGGACATGTATGGGTATTAATGTGATAATAATGAGGCGGAATGCTAGATCAGAGTAAGGACTTGTTGGATGTTTCCTTTGCTTTGAGAAACTTTTGTATGTAGTCAACGGCACATAAGAAGGATGCCACATATAAGACGTTGTAAAGCTGAGGTGATGAGCGAGAAATGGAGAGAGTAGAGTTGGAAAGAAATGCTATGCGACTGAGATGCAGCAGAAGAAAGACAGAGAGTAATAGTTTAGGAAACATATACTCAGGTGGATGCTCCAAACAGAAAGCAAACGATTCAACTCATTTCGAATAATATTCGTGTAAATTAAGTGATTCAATAAATCCGTTTACATAAGGAAAATAAATAACAACGACAATAATTATTAAAACAGTAACAAAAGTTCAAAAATGAGGGCCTCCCAGTGGGAAAGGAAGACTCATATGGTAGCCACCAGCACATTTTAACAAGTTCAAAGGGATTCACTAATAAATAAGTTAGGACTATGAATAATTGCCACTCTTATGGCGATAACTGCATTAGTCATCAACGGTAAGGAGAACGTTCATGTTACATGTACGCATGAAATAATTATATCTGCTTAATTAAAAATAATAATGATAGCGGTAATCCACACAGCTAAGCTACAAGTGATACTACGTAAACGCCAAGTTGAGTCAGGCTTAGGCATTGATAATGGAAGGTTAAGTCTTTACCCCAATATGTTGGGTCTGAGACTTATCTTCAGTCAATAACTGGGTTGGGAAAGATGGAGTGTGGCAAGTGCCTTGTGCTGAGTGAGGCGTTTGGCTCAACTGGCTGGTGGCTCCCCTGCGAGTCTCTTCTCCTTGAGCTAGAGCCCCGACTCTTATTACAGTGGCGGGGATCCACGCAAAAAAAGTTCGGCCCCCGCGGATCAATGGGCAGAAAATAAAATGAGAGAAAAGCTCCTCCCAAGAAACGATACAATTGATGGAACACACACCACACAAACTCCCCCACAACGCAATATACGCAGAAGGGCAGAATAGGTTGTGGGATCTGGTGAATACGCACATAAACACTAGTGGTGATCAATTGTATCGTAGTGCTTGTGTTTCTCAGTAACTACTTCTTGTCGATTCTTTTTAGCACCAGATCCAGTGGTTTTGGGCCACCCACATCGGCAACCAACATGACAAATCTTCACTAGGTTTCTTATAATGATCACCTGTGCCTTTGCCTTTTCGATGAAGTCGTTCACTGAGTCAAAGTACTTGTCCAACTTTGCGAGGGCATTGTCTTCTACTGGCACCTCCATTATTTCCACACCTGAGAAGAAAAGGAAACTCATTATACATAAGCCCGTCGAATTTAGCCTTCCATTCTACAGTTATAACGCCCATTAGTCTGACTAAAATCAATGAATATCGCTCACTTTTCAGCCTCTGCATCGCATTCAATTTGGTGGCATCAACAGCGTGTGTAATTCCATATTGCTTGAGCTGAAACACTTACCAATTAGATTTTGTATTGTAATTCGTAGCACTGAGAATCAAAGCTTGTTAATCACATTTTTCTCAATAGAAAGACTTGCTGTCATTTACTATATAGTTGCCATTTCCTAATTTCTAAGTGAATTGTCATACTGCGATGCGCTTAAGTACTTATGGGGCACATCGCAGTTTTTAAAGGAATGGGGTCACCAAGAATTGGACTCTGTCTTTTTTATTTATATTGATTTTCCATCCAACATTTTATCGTCAACCCGACGTTCGCACCGATTTAGATCCCTCGTTAAAAGGTTTTTGTGGGACGCAGAAAAAACATAACGCCATGTTTTTGTGATTCGTGTTCGACGGAGAATCAGTCGGATGAATATCAAAGAAGTAGAAATTTGGTGACCCCATTACGCCGTAACCATCATACCTTTCCATCGGTAAGACATCCGTATCCCGATGTGTAAAGATGGGGAAGCACTTCAGTGATTGAATGTAACACGGGTTTTTGCATTTCACTGAAATATTAACATAACCCCTTTGATCCGGAATACACTAAAAACAGCGGTGCGAACATAAATGTTCGAAGTTTATCACATTCATATTAAACGAAATCTGGCGAAGAAAAACATATTACAACATATTACTCACAGAAACTGAGGAAGTGTGTCTCACACTTTCTAGAGCACCGGAATATTCTATGATGTGCTGAATTACTATCAATGAAAGAAGAAGATATATAAATAGATCAAAAAGAAATTATATTATACAGTGTCAAAGAAAACGCAGTTTCATTGCTTGAAGTTGCACTGAATTTAATCCCTCGTTTTGAAGACTTTGTATAGTTTATTTCGAAGAAAAAGAAAAAGAAAAAAAGGAAGAAAATATATTTTTCAACGAGAAACTCTATATCATTGTTTGTGTATTTGCGCTCGGAAAAGTCAAAGGGCGTCAGCTGGTACTTGGAAAATCTGGCCACTGACGTAGTTGAAGAACAATAAGACAAAAAAAAACAATCACATGCAAGTGCCTCGATTTGCCATTTGGCTTAACAATCAAGGTAGTGTACATTTAAGAGTTACAATTCTCAATCGCGTGATCATGGTGTAGAAGAGGGCCATGTTTACCACAAATAACAAGCATTCCAGTTAATTGGTACTCTTGATTGAGCTTTACTGCTGACGTCCTCACAAGGGCTTGGATCTGACGGCGAGTCCATCATTTTTAATGTTCTCACTTTCCTATGACAATTATTAAGCTAAAGACCATAACCAACATGATGTATTGTAGTAAGATAAATAAAAAGATGACAGCCAATCAATACAATAATGTAAGTTTACTCAAAACTCGCAGTTTTCTTTGTTTCCGTCTTTTTACAGTCACTTCCATCACGTAATCAATAGATGCATACGAGAGTACCTATCCATTCCATAAAAATATATCCTCACAGAGCTGTGCTTGTAGAGTGTAAAAGTGTAACCCCCCAACAACGCCAGTTGTTTTCCACATGTTTCTTTATTCAATGTAAGGGGGGTCGGAAACTCCACTTGTTTTATATTTTTTTATACGGAATAGGGCCAATGGTAAGCACTAAATGAATAATTGCTGAAAATTAAGACGAACATGATACGAAAAACACAGCATGTCTACGTTTCTACAAATGTAGGGAAAAACCATACTGCGCAAGTTTAGTTTGAGGCTGACATAGATGTTAGTGAACATCAATGTTAGCTAATAATCGAACATACGGTAAAAAATACGTTGTTTCAGAACAGGACTGTAATAGCATGACTCAGGATGAAAGCTTATAAATATTTTGGTTTTCGGCGATTGCGTACATAATATTCTCCTCTGTTTGTCACTGTCAGCAGCCTCACCTGCAGTATTTACACTCTCAAAGGTGAAGTACTCAAAAACAATCATTCGAAATCAGTTTCAAGACACTAACCAATTACTGACGATTTCGAGTGATCTGCCAAATAAATGTTGTCTCATCTCAACCTAGTAACCATCGATCATGTGTTTTGTTTGCAACTTTTGTAGATTAGAGTCAACAACATTTATTAGCACATAATTCCCGAACAGGCATACATTGAACAGAAACCATCCGCAGCACTTCTAAAATACACAGTTAACAAGGCAGTTATTTTGAAAAGAACACACGAAATAACCAGCAGCTATAGTGGAAAACCAGTTATCTGACTCCGAAGACAGAGATCTATTTAAAAAAACTGAATCAACTTGACACAATTATTAACCTAAAAATTAATGTTAAATAGGACAAAATTGATTATACGAGCTACGGTATCATAAGTAGTTCTAAAAGTGCATGATAAACATGAAGCACGAAAAATACACTGAGCAAGGGTTGAGCGAGTTAGCACGCTTAAATTAATGTTGAAGTAAGTGAGGTGGTGGAGAATGAGCAACAAAAGGGAAGGTATTGTCATGAAAATGAAGGCATGTGAACGTATGTACAAACAAAAATGAACAAACAAACAAGCGATTAGCTTCAAGAACTGGACAAATCTTAACATTGAGCACTCTTACGTATTTTAAAATATGTTTTGGGCGCATCGTCTGTGGAAACACAAGGTTAACTTTAAACTATCTTTTCTGTTAAATCCGAAAAATATTGTGAAATTCTGGATAATTCCGAAAATATTTCCAGAGTACTTGATGCGGTCATTAGCCAACAGTCAAAAAAATTAAATAAGTGAAAACTAAAATGAAAAAGTTTTCGTTAATTTTGAATATTCTTTAGATCTCCAAGTAGAGGGCTGGCTGGTCGATCATCATAGCTAAATGGATGGGGCTCGAGTAGTTTCTCATACCCTGTCACATAGGAACCACTAAAGTATGTATGGGCCAGTCCTTCGTTAGCAGTCATTCGAAGGTGTGGATTGAACAGTAGACATCCTGCAATGATATTCTTTACGCTGTCGCCGTTGTTATTCATCGTTCAATATAACCATAACCTTACATAGCTGCTAAACTAACCAATATAGTATCCCCTATATAGTCCGTGTTTAAGGTAAGCGCGTGGGAAAAAAATTGTTCATATTGAGGATCCAGTATTATTTAATAATTATAAGCAAAGCACTTACGATTGACAAGTAGAGCGGCCGAGGGACTTAATTTTGGATTGACAGTAGTCCAAGGTCTTCGTTCTCTTGGTTCAAACGAATTGAACGGAACAATGGCATCTGAAGGCCAGTCTATTTCGAATGGCGAACCGAGACTACTGAAATGGTATAAATTATATGGCAGAAAAAAAAGAGTCACAGCTTGCGAATTTTCAAACTGTAGGTGTGGGTACTTTGCCTAAAGTATATATCATCGAACAAATAGAGAAGAGGAGTAATATATTACTCTATGATCCTCCTTAATTGTTCAGCTTCTGTATTTGCAGGGAACAGGGCTTGCCGGCTGTACATCTCGCTGACTATGCATCCGAAAGCCCACATATCAACAGCGGATCCGTACGGAGTCTGTAGAAGGAGCTCAGGACTTCGATACCACAGTGTCACCACCTAAACAAATGATTTAAGAAAAAAATGAGGGACCTTCATCAGTTAGCTGTCAATGTCAGTTGGATGTTCTGTACAGAACCCGTAGAAACAAACATGGTTTATGCCTGAAGCGGCACAAGTAAACTAGTAGTAGCGTTTGAAAACGATAACCAAAAAATAAACATACAACAGTAGTGAAGGAAGAATTGCATGCAGCTAGACGGGCCAATCCAAAGTCTGCCAATTTAACTCCCAAGTTTCTGAAATAAATAGATGGGATTTAAAGATTGGGAAAACTGTGAGGAACATAAAAGGAAATGAACAAGAAGAAAAACCAAGTGTCAGTAAGTCAAAATATTTTGATTAGAAAAGTAAAAGGTTAAGGAATTGTTATAACCGAAAAATAAAAGGTGCGAGGGCAGAAATTAAATAATATCTTGTTAATTAGAAAAAACAGCAGACACAAACTTACACATCTTTCCACGAAGAATTGACTGAAAATGTATTTATATACTGAATATTTTAGAACAGCTATGTAATGCACACTAGAAATATTTTAAATTAAGAAGTAAAGAAACAAACCTGTTAATTAAAATGTTCTGTGGCTTCAAGTCACGGTGGATAATGCTCTGATCGTGGAGAAAAGCGAGTCCAGTCAAAATCTTAAAACAAAAAATTCTTATATTCAATAAATTTGCAATATAAGTTATTCAATATAGCAGTATTTGCCCAAATTTATAGAAAATACATAGGTTAGTGTTGGTTTTAATTTAGAGTGCTGAAGCAGCGGTGCAAAACGTTTCTTATGCGTTCCATAACTAACGAGTTATTATTGCTAAGATATTTATTTATAAATTATGGATTAAAAACAATAGGTACCTGTCGGGCGATGGTTCTCACTTGTGGTTCGGGCATATCTTTCGGGATCGCCCTCAGGAACTGATAAAGATCCCAGTCACATTTCTCAACAACGAGACTGATGTGCAGTTCGGTACCATCTGATTCAAGGGAGTGAAACACATCTTCCATTCTAAAGAAGATCATTACTCGATCTAACAGAAGTAGTCATACACTTCCACGGTAAATTAAAATAAAGTTAGTTTATTGATCAGTACCTTAGGGTACTTTGCTCATTAGGAGAGTTCTAAAATAAAACTGCTATCTCGAAAAACGTTCGAATACACAGTTGAAGCGGCGGTGAGTACAAAATACAGACAAGAGGGGTATGACGTATTTCACGTACTTTGTTAGGTTCTTGTGTCGAAACTTTCTGAATTTGACGAGGGTGGAAATTTCTCGGATCACAGATTGTGGAACTCCCTCCTCACATACTTTGACAGAGATTTTCTTCAGTGCGAACTAAAAATAGAACAGAAAATTAGAAAAGAAACGTTCTTCATCATAACCCTATTGTTAGAATCAATTGCTTGTGGACAGAAGGTAACATACCGTTTTCCCGGTCGGTTTATGTTCGACCTGATAGACAACTCCGTAGGCTCCGCTTCCCAACACCTAAAATCAAAGAAACATTTTTTTCCGATTCAAATAGCACTTGGATGAAAGAAGGCCCAAGATTAAAATGGATGATCAAATATTGATTCTTTAATTTTCAATACGCACCTTCCTCTGTGAATATTCACTTTTCTTCGGATGTTGCCATGGTTCCACCCTGACTCGACAGGCCATTACACCTAAAATGGGAAATATCGATTCGTTTAACACTTCCTAAGCCAACATCTACAAGAACCAGCAAATATGTTCTTATTAGGGAGCGACAACTAATATATTTAGCAACAAATGAAAATCAGGCCAACGAGTTTTTTGACACTGAATTTGTGGAAAAGTAATACAAAAATTAGTACAACTAGCAGAGTTTTTTTACACAATTCGTTGAGAGTGTTGCTGGGTTTTTGCAGTGAAATGCGGTAAAAAGCGATAGTCCGTAAAGAAAAAAGGCACAACAAATTGTGAGTTATCAAAGATAAGAAATAGAGGCAATTCGCAGAGGTCATGATTATTTTTGCACGGTGTCTGACTGCGGTATCTTGTGGATTGTAGTTAGGTATTTTTACTGTCAAAATGGTTGTTTGTTTTTCACTTTGCCCACCACATTGCTACAAACGGAGGCAAATTAAAAAGAATTTTTGAAAATTAATTCTTCCCGCCTTTCGGATGAGTGGCTGTGCAGGTATCAGAGACGGAAAAGATGCAAATCATTTTCCTACCGTAGTTAATGCGGCACCCACGTTTTAGGAAATATGCCTATAGATAAAGAGAAAGCCAAAGTGATAATGAACATTTTATAGGGAAATTTTGCAAGTTAGTTTTCAACTACAGTTTAATATTCTTTAGATAAAAAAAACATCATAAAATGTTTGATTGAATCTATAAAGTTAAATATTGAAGAGAAAAATCTCGTGAAGGTATTTTAGAATACTTATAAACCTCAAATTTCCTGAAGCATTTTATCATACCATATATAGATAGGTTCAATTAAATAATCCTCAATGCTCCTAGCAAGGCAGAAGATAAAAGTATTTTTTTAATGTAATAATCAATAAAGAATGTTAAAAAAGCGAGGACGAAAGAGGTAGATAGCTCCTTAGACAGTCGCTTTGTTCGGTGGCGTACACGCACATACGCACACACTAACCAGTGCGCGAGGTCATTGCAGATTTTTTCTCTGGACCAGTACCTCCCCGCTCTTAATATATCTTACTACCTCACCCCCCCCCTCTTCCTAGCTCTCTGTTTCTCTCCTTGTTGCTCTCTAGCTCTCTCTCATTCTCCTCATTTTGACCCAATGAGAAGGATGTGCAGGACATATAGATCCTTGTGCCGATGGGACATTTCTCAGGCACTGACAGTCCAAAACACCGCGCAAAGTCTTAGCCATCCTTGAAACTTACGTTTGCACCCACAGTAGGCACATATTACTTACGCAGTTGTCACAAGATAGGCGAAAATAGAAATTTTATTATTCGTCAAAGATACAATTGACAAAATGACAGAGAAAAGTTTGTCAAAGGAAGATAGCGAGAATAAAATTATTCGACTCTGTACCAGCAACGAAGGTCATTGTTGAACGAACGCATCGGTAGACTTTACCGCTCTGGGCAATACTTGGGAATAACAGGCAGACCCATCTGCGTAACTAACTCGTAAAACTTTGTTTGGCTAGGCAAGTTCATATTCTACGTAGACAAAACAAGTGCTAAGCGACCATATTGAGAAATACTTTTAAAGCAATAGTTTTGAAACATTTCCTTGAAAAATAGTGCAAATCGTTTAGTAAACAAAGTACATATTAGCAAGCCGGCGTCGCAATTTGTCAGCAACGTGACATCCAAGTGTAGGGGCTAATGATAAGCGCAACAACGCTAACATACAAGCAAAAGAAACGATTAGGGTAAAGTACTTTTCCCTAACATCCACGACGAGGCTGATCAAACTTATCAAAAGATATTTTTTTTCTGTAATTCTACGCGTGGCTTTTTAAATAAGAATTGAAATAGACAATAATGCATACTACTCTTCCCATAAAAAAATAACAAATGTTGAAACAATATTTCAATAAATTAAGGAAGAAAATTGCCTCTCATTGTCAGGTTAAATCTTTGCATATGCTATTAAATATGAGATCAAAGCGGAACATGCAACCATGTTTGTAAACATAGTTTAATCTTTTCACACAGAAGAACGTCTGCAAACATAGAGTAAACAGGAACATAAAGTGTTTAGCATTAAATGGTATGGGGTTATTTCTGCGTAATTATTAGGTAAAACGCTTATTTAATTGCCGAGTAATGACTGCTTGACCGACGGAAGATTTGCTTGCGAAGTCGTTGATTCAGAAGCACGTAAAAGCACCAATTGCATGCGCAATTGACGTACGGAAGAAGCAGGACGAACATTTGAAGTCGCATCACGGCTGTGGGGAATCGTTTGGTGATCTCCTGCAAACATCCACTTATTTTTTTGATGTTTTATCCAAAACGACCAAGTTAATAACCCGGCTAAACGATGACGACCCAGACCTAGAAGCAAGAAGACCCCAATTGCTTAGTTTGCTTTTTGAGTCTTCAAAGCTCCGAACTAAAAAAGACATAAAGAAGACCTCTATTATATTCTACCTATTATATAAAGAAGACCAATACTAAGAAGGCTGTATGTCTGACTGATCGTATTTGGTATCGAACGTTGCGAACCTGTATATCAAACATTGGAAGCAGATGCGCAAACCAGAACGGTGTCCAACACACAAAGTGGAATGCCGTTACGCACATTATCGACTTTGTCACCTAAAACATTTTGATTGGGACACAATGTGACATACTCAGTGAGAGCTTGGAAACCTCAGTAAGCTGTGACAAAACACACAACGATGGAGAAAACAAAAACACACAGTACGACAACAATCATGCGATGTATGTACACACATTCTTACAACATGAGGGTGTTTAGTGGATTAGTACGTTCTAAATGGTGCAAATGTGTCTACTCTACCTTCCTACAAACCTTCTGCACGAGCTGGGTTTTCGAGTTCTCGGCCATGTTTGTTAGTTTGTAGCGAGTTTTCAGCATCCTCACAAGTCCGAAATAGCAGAATGTGACTATGCATGCCGGCTTGAGATAGCACAAAGCGAACATATACCAGGTGAATGCAACAAACAGTTCGTCGGGCATTGGCGATACACATCTAAAACAGATGGCTCTATATTACGAGGTTATTTTCGTAGCTCATGCAAGCAATATCGTTCTCATTTTATTACTGCAGTAGTACACACATATGAAAAATGCTCGAGCTTAAGATAAACTCGCTTACGTTTTAATCCTCACTCCAGAATAGACCGAGTCATCAACTTGTACATAGCTTAGTAGGGGAATGAGCAGGAGGATTGATATAGCTGTGAAACAGAAGAATATAGATGTGGCTATTCGGGGTACTGTCCGTCGACGTTTTGAATTCACCGAATTACGAACGATAAAGTACCGTTCAATTGCCTGAAATTGGTAGAATTAGCCAGACAATTTGCTTTCAACACCTTGAGCAGCTGGTATGACAGACTGTTTCTTATTTTGTTTCATTTCTTAATTGCAAATGTTGCTTTGCGAGCTCACCATTGTTGTCAGAATATGGATGGAGAGAATTTTGTTTACGTTGTCGATCACCCAGAATAACTTGCACAAATGGAGACCGATCAGCCACTGACCCGAGTAGAAGTATGGGAATAACATCGGAATTTGAATCTGAAATTTTCATGAATAGTTATGATCTGATGGGACAAGTGGCGCATCAGTCTAGTACGCTGTCTCGGCACCACAAATCCTGCGGCTCGTCGGTTAAGTCTTTTCAGTTCAGCTTGTCAGTTCAGCCACCTTCTTATGAGAGCACAGTGACGGAACTTTCGACTGGGATAGAAAGATGCCCCAATCGCTTTCATTGGCCAGCAAGTTACCTAACTTAACTGGGAAGTGTATTTTAGCCACGGGAGCAGCATTGGCCCTCGCAAAGTTCTTTATACGGTCTCGTGCAAAATAGAAGTTCACAAAGAAATCACTCTACTAACAACAGCAAGGATGTTTACCGTAACAAACAAGTCCACACATGCTAGACACATCACGTATCTCTGAAGGGTAAGTCGCTTGGAATCATCTCTCCCGTACACTTGTCTATACTGTCGGTGGGTACTGTAAGATAGAAGCACAGTAATTGAGTCATAAATTGTTAGTTAACGAGCGCTTCGATTTACACCAAATGACTCACAAATTACGCTCCTGCACTAAGCTACAAGTATTCCATGTCTACTTGATTAAAAGCAGTCTTCGTAATGAGTATGTGACAAATTCAAATTATCCGTTCAATTAAGTTACTCGCTAGACAAGAACGTAATATAATAAATTCATCACACAAACCAAGACATAGAAAGCACAATTAGAAAACATCATTAGAAAAAGCAAAACGAACCGAACGATCCGAACGATTACGGTCAGATTTCCACAGACTCCGATAGTGAAGAATAGAGCTAGGAAAGTGATCATGACGGTGATTTCAAATGGCATCGCCGCGTAACCCATCACAAGCTCCAGACCATCCATGTCTCTGAAATTCCGTAAAAATTAAGACTCAAATATATCTTCTTTTTTTTCATTAAATTATAAAAAAAAACACTTTGATAGAAACAGTGCATTTGCCTTACCATCCTTTACATGTCTTTTAGAAATGTTTCACTTAAAATCTCTCATTGTTCATCGTGCTAATATTGATTTGTGCTATTTCTTTTGGGTGCTAAATGGCTTGACTCGGTTGCGTCCAAGCAAATATAATGTTTGGAAGGCCGAGTTCGGGAGGATTCGTTACGGTCTACGTTTTGTGACAATATAGTTTCCAAAAGCTGAAAATTCCCAACAGACCATATTGAAAGATAACAACAGTTCAATCCATAACTGTTCTCTCACAATCTGATGTAACTATAAGAAGCATGTGTAAATGGATTGGCGGAGACTTCTGTTTTTGATATCGCAAGTTTAGGGCACTCCGCAAATAAAGCTGGATTAAGATAACGGAGAACATCTACATAACACGATTCCAAATTTTTCATAAATTTGTCTTTTTTGAGGATCCCTATTTCACAATGGTACTATACAGCACATATCTTTGTATCTGACTGCCAAAACTTAAACTTTACTCCTAACTGATATTTAGATAATTAGCAAAATAATTTGTAATTGCACGCTCTGCTGAACAGGATACTATACAATTCGATATCAAAGGTACAACCCTAATAGGACATTCTGAGAAAACTTGTTTGTTTGTCACTCCCGTTTTGTTAATTTATGGAAAGAAACCAGTTATAGTTTTCTTTTTTTGGATGTACACTACTGTAAATAAAATCGGTCACTGAAGCGTTAAAGTAATAAGTTTTCCATGGGGATGTTTAACACAATAGTTCATTGCGAAAACAAGAACTACTTTTTAGAGATCGTTTCAAGTAAAGTTATGCTTTTGAGACACGCATCTACATATCTTACCGGGCTACAGTTTTGCACTACCGTATACGAACATTTTTTCCTCTGATGGTGAGACAAAGAAAAGGATGCGGCTCAAAGAAAAGAGCATATATGTTAATGTTGAGAAGCTGTCTGCTTAAACAAATAGGCCTGCCTAAAACGCGGTACGGAACTAAAAGAAATTGGTGGACGGAATGCTTATAAACCCAGTCCCATCTAATATATCATCCGTGCCCATATTCATTTAATAAATAAGAAAATAGTGACATTCCCATTTAAATTTTCACTATGACTGACAGAAAGATCTATGAGATTTAGCTTCAAATTAAGATCTGCATTAAGTTGTATATTAAATTTAAAAAAAAGAGTATGATGAATCGATGGTCTACAGTAAGATAATTACAACAAACCAAAAAGGGCAATTCCTTAACTATTATTTTATTTCAACGGGATATTTGCATCTTTGTCAGGTCTGATAATACTCTGAAATTATAAGGGGTTTCTAGACAACATAATTCCAAAATTTGTGGAAATTAGTGGAAACAAAATGTGTGGAAACTTATCTTCAATGTATGGAAATTAGAAACGTAAAATCTTAGGCAGTTACGTTCAAACTCAAACACTAATTTTGATAAAATGCATATTGATGGGCAGCTATCAACTACGTTCTGGGGCGCATAGTGCGGCGCATACTTTCCCGCACGTTTTGGGCGTGGTGCGTGCATACTTTCCCGCATGGTGTGGCGTGCGCGCAGACTTTCCCGCAGACCCGCAGACTTTCCCGCATACTTTCCCGCATACTCTGCCATCATGCGGAAACTCGCTGAAATTACACATTGCAACACTTTTGTTCGCCCAACCATGCGGCAGACTTTCCCGCAGACATAACCGCGAGGCGCAGACTTTCCCGCAGACATACCCGCAGACATACCCGCATGGTTTCCTGCAGACAAACCCGCCACGCAAAAAATTTGCCTCCCAAAAACGCTTAGGACATAGTCCAACTGACTGCCAGCGGAGAGACGTATCCGCCTTTCCGTCCTTTTGCCACATGTGCGGTTATGGCTGAGTGGTTGAAGGCGCTGACTACAGATGAGTGGTCAGGGTTCAATTCCACCCATGTGCTTATGTCTTATGAGGCTTTATTCATAGAATATATGTTCTGTGAAGTGTTATACATGACACATAATATGTAATATACCAAATTACACAATAAACAAGCATTAAATTATTTTTCGAATTTTTCCCCCTGCAGACATATCCGCACGGTGCACCGCAGACTTTCCCGCACGTGCGGTCCTGCAAACCCGCACCATGCGGGAAAGTCTGCGATGCACCGTGCGGGTCAGTTGCAGAGACATGCATCGAATACTCGAAGTTACGTGCAGCTATGGCATATGTATGGATGCTGACTCAGGACGAATTCTCTAGAAACTCTCTGACAATGAGATGAGAATGATATTTAACTACGTGCAACAGTTTTTCGTAGAATCACGCTCAACTTCAAATCAGCTTAAAATACTAAATCCATAGTTTTTAATGTCGGGGAAAGAAACTCTCCAACAATTTTGGGCTCTTATTTTTCTCTATTTCAGAGAATGAGATCAAACTCTTCTTCAGCCAAGATAGTTTGAACAAAGATTAGGATTTAATATTTAATTATGTAACGATAACGATAAAACTCGGTCTCTAATCTGCAAACCGATCAACGATGTGCAAAAAAAGTGAACGATGATATGCCGAACCATACACATAAGTATTGTTTGCTCCAAGTTGTAAGCAATTGAGCTCTTGTTGTAAGCAATTGTAAGCAACACATACTCAATGGTCTGTAAGTCTTACATCTGTAAGTTATACTACTTCGTAAAGTGGCTACCAGCAACAATGATTACTGACCGTGGATCTGACATTTACACCCAATTTTATTTCGGACTTAAACCCCGCACACTTGCTTTTTTTACGTTAATAAAATTGTGTGCCGCCAATTAAATTTAAAGTTTTTCCCATGCCTTATTTCTATGCAAATAATCCAGTTCGATGGTATTAAACTTTTAATGAGATCAAATTTTTCTTCAGCCAAAATCCAATTAGGGATTCTGTGACTTGAAGCGGATGGTCCAAAAAAATGGAATAAAATATAAGCAGAATAAAAAAGCTTGTATGTAGTGTATTTGCTTAGACTAGTTTTGAATACTTTCCTAGAGTGCACTGGAAGCGTTCATCGTCATTGAATGTTGTTTTTTTCATTAGCAAACGTAATTAAAAAAAATTGAAGGGACATGTGTAAGAAGCCTAAGATGAGATAAAGCTGACAAGGGAGGAAACAACGAAAGAAAAAGAGAGAATTGGAAACAAATTGCAAAATTACGTGATCATGCAGACCAATATTCGCCTTTAGCCAAATATACGTAAATAAGGTTTAGAAATTCCTTACTGCGTCTTAAATTCAACTAGTGTTCTATTTAAATAATTCATAGAGGCGACGATAATGATTGGATTTGTTTGATTATGAAACACTCTCAATTAGCAGGTACAAGATGCTATTTCCATTGTTGTACGATAGAAAATATGTGGCTTATGGAACATCCGTCCTATGTTCGAGGACCTAGCTGAATAACTACGCGTATCCAAAAGCACTATCTTCACTAGAAGTCTGATGCGCTGTAAAGCTCCTTTGGAATCCTATTTGATCATGCACGCGTTTTTTTTTAATGAAAGTGTTGTAAATCACAAAATGCTCGACTCATTACGCAAATGTGACGCAGTTTTATAATCCACGCCCGAGAATAGAGTACTGTTTTTCCGACTTTCTTTGTCCTTGGGATTATAGGTTGTAACATCAAGAACATGGGCTATCAAATAGCTGCGCGTGAGTCAATGGGTATACTGCTGGTAATAATTTGCAAATACGCAATGCCATCTCTATTCGTATTTTGGTGTCTTGACAACATGTGAGATAATTTTCAATGCAACTCGGAAGGCAAAAGTAATATTGTAAATGGAAAGAACTCTTTGGTTTGCGTAATCCAAAGTAAAGTCGGCGACAGAACTCGAAAGTTCATGCATATATAATGATGTAGAAAGGAACTGATTTAGCAGAAAGATGTGATGAATAAAAAAAGACATTTGTTGATTCTTTATCGAACTATAAGTGGGGTAGACGAGAAATGCACACATAAGTTACAAAAAGTTGAAGGTAAGCAAATTCGAGGTGGTAAGTGAAAACAAACATTTAAATTCGGATACTAAAATAAAATTTCGGTGATAATCATTGCGCATCGTTGAATGGACAAAGATGCGACAAAATGAGGGATATTAAAGTTGGCTGTTAAAACAGACGACAATCACAACATTTACTTTCGTTTTACGTGCTTTATATGTTCGAGACGCAAAGTAAATCATCATTTAAACACAAGCTACAATTACATTATGGTAATTGACCTTTCCTTTTGCAAGGTCTGCTTATTGATATATGTTGTAAAAGTTGGGCCTGCTAGCTGATTGTTAGGACCAAAGCTTCCTGACTCAGAAGCGCTTATATTTGCATCCGCAATTGAATACCATTTTCTTTTCTTCGCCACCTACACATTGGAAGCTCACGACAAAAAAATGAGTTTTGATTGCATAATTAGTTAATTAGGGTGCGAACATTTGACATGTGCAATGGTTTGAACAATATTTTTCCGTACGCGTTTTTTGTCTTGAAATTCGCTGCAAAATTTAACCTCAAAATTTAACCTGTCGTATGCTAAACTTGAGTAACATGTATTTTAAAGGAAAAGAAAGTGAAAAGTATAAAACGTACTCGTCGGGGTCAAGCATTTCTGCTTCGATCAATTGGATGAAGTCCTCCTTTCCCTCCATATCGAATCCTGAAAATAAAACCAACCAATCTTTCTGATGCTAGCGACCAAAACTTCAATTGTTATAAAAATAAAAAAAGGTTTACATAAAAAAAGCAAAGTGTAATTTGGAACGAATTACCCACAAAAAAACGGGCGCTGAGAAAGTTCTCAGACGGCACGACGATATTGACGAGCCTGAGAAAAAACGGACGGATAATTGAACAAGAGCTAATTTAAATATCCGACACCTCGCTGATGTTTTCGCTTTGTAAGAACAAGAAAACAAGGAAAGTGTCTGGCAACGGGCACTCACATGTGCATAAAAAGCCAGCTTTGAAAGACGAGAACCTCTCGAATTCCACTTTTACTATTTATGGGCGACACGTGAGCTGTTTCTTGAAATAGTTTCAATATATAAATAAAGGCGGTAACATGGAGTCATAGGTTGTGAGCGAAACTGCTGAACTGGTATCTAGGTGCACATAGTTGAACATGCTAACATACACTTGTTGAATTTCTGCTGAGAGACATATTAGCTTTGAATAATCAAGGAAACAGACAATATGTGATGCATAACTACTCGCTCAACAAAACAAAGAATGGGTAATCTATAAAAAATTATCTTTGTTTAATATCTGTCTAATAGCATCAAACCGGAGCCGACATGTTTTAGACAATTGTGCTAATGAATCACGCTAATTGTGAAAAAATATGTACGCATATTACTAATAGCCGCTAGGATTATGAGCAATTTTCTAAAGCTTCCAACCCCACGAGCTTAAATGGAAAATCGCGGTAACAATAAAATGGTGCGTCAGGTGTCTCAAAATAAAAGGAATTCTCTTAATCCAGCTTGACAATGCGCCGTCCAACCACGCAAACGCATTCTAAGAATCTATCTGCAAATCATGCCTTTTATTCCACCTGACCGAATATGGGAAGTGGACAGATAACAAGAAAACAAGAAGAGATGTAGTAATGAGGCAATTTTTAATTATTAACCTGCTTTCACCCGATTACTTGCTGCTAAATTCTCACCCTTCACTAGTTACAAAAGTCCGATGCCACCGGACTGTGAAATTGATAAGTGCATATAAGGTGAAGGTGTGGAAAAAAAACGTTGTGACTTGAAAAAATCCGCACCGGCTGGTGCTGGCAGTATTTCCTAAATAAAACTATTTTTCAACATTTGTAGTGAGAATAACAAGGAAAGTTTCACACTGCACAATGCCCAGTCGAGAATAATAAACTTGTTATTGTATGATCACCGTGTGATCAACTTGGTCTTACGTCCATTGTTTTCGTGGTGCTCCTGAATACAATATGATAGGCCGCTCCTATAATAAGTTTCCTTTAACAAACGGGTGGGTAGAGGCCGGCTGACTACGGTAGAAGTAACAAAGAGCACTTGGGAGGATGCAAAGCATCAGGCGGGTAAAATCCTGAATTCAAAATTACTCTGATCTACGGCAACGTACCGTTGGTGAACAATTCATCTGAAACGGTCATTAAGCCATTTCATCATCAATTCTAGATGTTGGCAACCCAATTGCGGCTACAGAGCTACGCACAAAATGTGCTGTTAACTTCCTTGTTGATGCTTTATCAACAATAAATCAGTGAGTAGAAGATTGTCTCGAACATTGTTTGTCATCAATACCAAAACGGGACCGAGAAAAAAAAGTGTGGTGCGGCAGTTAATTTTTCACCCTGGAAATATGAGCCCCTTTTGTGCACGTTGGGAAATAATGTGTGTACGCTACAACGCACATATTTGATGAGGTTTATCATGCGTGCGCGGAATATACCCGAGATTAATTATAACCCGAACAATGCCAGAATGAATGATCAAGGCATTGGTCATTTTGATTAAATGGAAAATGCCTGCCCCCGAGAACCTATTTACACATGCATGTTTGCTTCAAAATTCGCCAAGATACAAAAGTTATGCAACAAGGCTGGCTTTTCAAAATATTAAAATGACATTTTACGGATAGGGTAAGTTTCAAAGAACGCATTTCTCAATGAAAGAAAAAATATGGGGACATTAATTTGTGCATAAACTTATTCATATCCATCGGTTTAGGCAAAATAGGATATTTGCTTGAAAACGTTATAAACTCATTATATATATATATCTGACTCGGAAGTATGTTAAAATAGGAAGTAGAAAATTAGAGGACAAAAAAATGGGCACCCTATTTCTAATACATACTTTAACTGGTTTCGCAAAAGAGCCATACATTTATGGCGTCAAGTGTCGTGCTCTTTTTGACCTTAACCGAGAGTTTTTATGAAATCAAACGATGCTTAACACATCACATCACATTGAAAATGGAGTACAAAAGTTCAAATATTCAAATAATAAAAAAAATGTTTTCCATTTTCAATTATTATCGAACATGTTTTGATAATAGAAATTCTTTTTGTAGTTTCAAAGGAAAGCGGAAGACGTTATTGTTAAACAATGATTGTTATTCGGATATTCGGAAAACATGTGTGATCAGTATTTTTTTTTAAGTATTTTGAGTGACTTAATTGCGTAATTGATTTTAAATGTTCAAGTACGAATATGGGTAAAATAGAAAATTAGTGGACAAAAGAAAATGAAGCACACTATATCTAAAGCCGTATTGAGAGCCATTTGGATCTCCCGGCAACGTAACAGAGAACTTTGGGTGATACCGAGTATCAGCTCATGGTCAGGTGCTTAAAAATAGTGTTGCTGCATGAATAAACTTATACGTGCAGATTGTGCGCCCATTTTTAAAACAAGTTAATTAGAAATGGAAATTCGACCAGTTCGGTTTCCGAGGTATGTTATAGACATTCTGCAACGTTTCAACGGGTATGGTTCGTTTTTCTTTGCTGCCAGTGCAATGCTGATGGTGAGAAAATGAATGTATTTTGTGGTTGTCGTCATTTAACCATGTTGCTTGGTTTAACTTAATTGGCCAAGAGTGGATCACTGAGTTCGGACTTGACGTGTTTACGGAATTATCGCAAAGCATTTTCTTGTCAGGCGAAGTTTCTCATTTGCTAGTGGAATAGACGGACTGGAATTATAGAGTATATTCTCCAAATGGGAGGTATGTTAATAGTGGCAACTACTTGCAACGTTACGCCGTTTATACCTGTAAAACGTTTCCAGCGATTTCCGCCACTGAACTCTTTAAGTATATAGTTTGGTAAAGTAAGCGGATAGTTCCAATACTATCCTCAAATACTGAAAGAATTATGGTAGAGTGATTGGCTTAGTGATAAAATAATTGGACATACAGAATATGACGTGCAAATGTTTCCAAAAAGAGCAGTAAACGAAATTGGGGTATTTAGAACTAAGAACCCATCTTTGAAAACAAGTCTCACGCTGTGAGCCTAGAGAACATTCGAGCGTCATTTACAGTATTTACATCTATGAAGTTATTCACAAGTTCACTTTGAAAGGTGTCATATTTCACTGAAACAATTAATTGTCTTAAAATGGAGGTGCGCAACTTCCTTCAGAACAAGGGAATGGAAGGAAGTAGATGTGTTGTTTCTGCGTTACAGGGAAACAGTTGGAACCGCGATTTTGGATACGCATAACCCTGACGTTTCTCATTTAATTAGAATCTATAAGAATTACGTGCGAAATGAGGCAGGAAACGGGGTTGATTAAAGACTAAGTACCGGATTTTATATTTTTATAGATAAAAACAGAAATGTACGAAAGTTACCCATGATGAACAGTTTCGCATTTGTTTGGAAATAAGCTTATGTAACATATATGCAATTTTGGGAAAAATCGCCAACCGGACACTTAAACTGGCCGTTATGTACGTGTGAAAGAAAGTTATATGCTATAATTAGCAGCGACCGAGAATAGGGCAGTCAATTAAATTATAAAATACGCATTATAATGCTTCGTGTGAACAATTGACCACACTAATATGCAGGACTGAACTGACTACATCGCAGTGGATGTTTGGAATTCCTCAACTATGAAAATAGCGAAAACCAGAAAATCCACATCGTTATTAACCTCTCTAGTTCGATATGATTTTTATTTGTTTCCTCATGTTAAGCGATTTCTAATTCACACTTAATAATCCAAGAAAATTCATTTGATAGAAACAGCCTAAAAAAACTTTATGCGTTGTTTTGACACTGATACACATACAGTAGTATGTGATGTGTTTTTTACTATTAGCAACTAGGGAAAATATACGAAACTCATATGCTAATTGTAAGGCACCAGGATGGTAAACAATGCATGGAAATTGAATTAAAATTAGATTTTAATCCAGTAATTACACACGGAAGCCCTTTGTCTTAATAGTAGATTAAGAGCAGTCATGCTCACATATAACAGGTTCAGAAAAAAGCAACGATGCGGTAATAAGCTAGCTGAAAACAAATTTTTCATTTCCTAGGCGAGATAACAACGAAAGTTCGTCATTACACTAATAATAACAATATATTTTTCTTTCTTAGTCATAAGCAAAAAATAGTCATTATGAAGTTTTGCTGTCAAAGTTGCCTGCTGGAAAAAGTGCACAGCGGATAGTTTGCGATGAAACTCATGAAGCTGTGGATGGGGGTTTTATTCGAAACATGTAAAATAACATAAGTCGTTTGATATTTACTCGATCGTACGTTCTCAGTTTAATGTGCGCGCAAAGATTACGGTTCACGGTTAGTTTAACTTGTTAATTGCATGTTTTTACTAACATTATTACATATTATTGAAGGAATGGGAAAAACAAGTAACGATGACATTTTGCTTCCTGCTGAGTTTTGCGATACATATGGCAATATGTCTTCTTTGTACAAAAGTAGTAAACATAAAAAAAATCGAAAAAAATGTTGACAAATAAACTCCCGAGAACATTCCCAAGAGCAAATAGAGGGAATAGCAAAGAAAAAAGAAGGAGACGGTTTACAAATGCCTTCTGTTAAATGGCAAACGATACTTGTTCGGAATCTCAACCATGAAGCTTTTCTAGAAAAAAATGTGCATGTGTTTTCCTTATTGATTATATATTTTTCTACGATTAGCAATCATTCAATATCAACTACAGTAATAATAATATAATGTTTATTGGTGAGTTCACGCATGGAAAGTAATAATGTGGCAAAATTCAAATTACTAATACTCGGTAGTTTGAATTTTGCCACATTATTTCTTTGTATAAGAGAATAATTTGAATTCAGCAGTTAACCTTTGAAAAAACTTACATGCCTCTGCATTCTTTGTTACAACAGTGTCTTTGTGCACAAATATCCTCAAATTATTCTCTTATATCTGAATAGTCAGGCAGCGAAGTATCCTATTGCAGTCCACACAGCAATGGTATCATCTAGATAACATTTCCCTGGACTTCCAAAAAGGGCTCTCATTTTGGAAAACATTGAGATCTCTTCCCAGAAGAGAAGTAGAAAATAGATTCAAAAGCACCCACCGTGTGAATTCAGAAAGCCCACAGAAAATACAATGAAGTGGCCTGTTGAAATCGACTAGAGGAGCCGAAGGAACGTCTTAGACTACATCGATACATATAACAAAGAACAACAGAAGAATTTCGGAAATACTGAAGTTTCGCATGCGGCTGAGAGTGCAAAAAGGTGATAATACTAAAGAAAAAGACAAATTGCAAAAGGCTTACTGTTTAAGGCAAAACATCCAAAACATCCGACATCCCTGACATCCAAAAGTATTTCTCTCCAAGAAGCCAACAGACAACAATTTAGGATTGCGGACTGCTCATGGTAGCATCTTAAAGGGAATGTCAAGGGGGATACTGCGCAGAAGGCATCCCCTGGCGTAGACTAAGTAAGTCTCGAAAGGCGCCCAATACAGTATAACCATAAAAATGGCGGCAGAATAAAATAATTGAAATTTTGTCATAAACGTGAACAAAACCAGCGGCAACTCACGCAAACGGGTGCGTTGCGGCGACCCGGTAATTCACACGGTTTCTCGTACAGCGATTTGGCTTAGCTTTGTACACACGACCCGATTCCCATGTTGAAGGAATTCTTAAGAGGGATTTGAAATTGATTTTCTTCTTAACAAAAAGTTTTTGTTTATTTTTATTTTCGCGTTCCTTATCTTCAAAACGTAAGCTCTTTTGAGCCCAACATGCACAACCTGGTTGACATTCCCTTTAAATTTCTCAAAATAAACTCGCACCGTCCCCAAAACGGTAACATTTGTCAATTGTCAACCGCTAGTTTTTCGTCCGCCAGTTTGTACCCTCCCATTCTGAGTCAGATGACCGCAGTGTATTAAACGGCAAATTGTCCGTTTATAGAACCTTATTTTTTCTTCAATAAGGGCAATGAAGAAAAAAAAGACAATCCGCCCACGTTATGGAGAAACAGAAAATAAGTCCGGTCTCAGAAAATGATAGATAGCAACAAGTGAATGAAGAACTATGAAACAAGAAAAAAGTATTATACACCTTAATCAAACTCCCAGTTTCTTCACTGATAACTTGCCCCCATTGTTGGTAGCCTACTGTAGATAACAAGATGTGTTGATGATCAAACATATCAGACGATACGTATTGTTGTCTACTAAATCCATTGTTTAATAACATTTACATGCATAGTATTTGCGAATAATTTTTCAACTTTAACAAAAGGTTAGATAATAGAAAGGAATGTGGAATTCTTGTGTAAATGTCATGTACTAATCTTGTAATGGATCCACTTTTAGAAAAAAAGAAGCACGGGGTAGTTTTCTGCCTTACACGAATTGCCAGGCTGGAATCAGGGTGAGTGCTCAGAATCAACCATAACACCAAGTTGAAATAGTACCTGAGTTACTAAGATAGTGAATGGTCCCGTCACATAAAGCAAGCGTTGCACTTTACGCGATGCTGCATATGTTGCGTGTAAGTTTAGTTAATCAGGGGGGGGGGTTAAGTTAACAGATCATACCATCAAGCATCCATGTTTTACTACATAATCAAACATACTGATGTGTAAATGCAAAGTAAATTTAATTATATAGTGAACGGAGCGAATGCCAACAATCACCTGATTATATTCCAAACAAATGAAAAATTCTAAGAGTTTGTCGCTTTGTGCCACTTCTACTCTGTCAGAGCGGCAATTACATAGAAGGAAAAACTTGGCCATTTACCTTTTCCCATTAAAGGTGTTCTCTCCAACAATGCAACTTTACAGCAATTGCGCAACATTTAATTCAAATGGGACGAAGCTTAATTTAGAGCACCTATCACAGTTGTAAATCTAAACGTGATCTCAAGTTAGCACTTAAAAGTTAATTGAGCAAAAATACTTCCTGGTACATCGGGCCTTCAACCTTCAGTCTTGCGCTGAGTTCCGAAACACAAAAAATAATCACGGAGTTAGGTCCAGCTCGGGCACCCTGCGTTCGCGGTTTCTGACATAAAGGACCAAAATTTGGGGAGCGGTAAAATTTCAGGCATTCCTCTACGTTTGCCATTTTCTCAGAAAGTGACGCAGTATTCTTCGGATACACCTCGAACAATTATCCTCGTGAAGTAAGAGGTATCTGTTAAAAACAGAAGAGTCGCAAATATATTTACACTTATAGGCACACGCCTTTGGGAATTTCCGTATGACCGCACGTGCTTTGATAAAACATATGAGGAGCAAAATCAGTTTGCAAAATAAAAGGAGCGGTGTTAACGTTTGAAAAACTAATATATAATTTAGATTACATAACACGATAATTATTCCACACAATCACACAATTAATCACACAATAATTATATCAAACATCAATTAGTGCATGGTTCAGCGAAACGTGCGATCTCTTCAAAACTGCATCTACTGGCAGCTGGCAAGTAAAAGCATGCGCAAAGCAAATAAACAAATGATAAGTTTTACGAATCGGTTGTGGATGTTTAGGGAGGTGCAATATTTCGCATATTTCTCTGCAAATTACGTAGGAGGACAAAACTCCTTAGGCTTGGTTGTTATTATGAATTTCTGCTATAACAAACCGAGAGTTTTTTTCCTAGTCGTAAATATTATGAGCACCAACTTATATCATCGTACTTAAGCAATTGCTTTCTGGTGACGGATTTTAGGAACCCTGTACCAATGTGGATAAAGAAATATGTCTAATTTTACAGGCTACCAATTTGACATCATTCTCTTGTCATGCTTTTCCAAACTGTTCTCAGCACAATTTTCATTATTAATATTAAAAAGCTCAATTGTTGTAATGGGTAGTCGTTTTTTTCAATTTCAGTACTTGGATCATTCCTTATTAAAAATTTAAACACGTGGAATAAAATAAATATAAAGTCAGACGTTTTGTCTCTGAATAACGCCAAAAAAGCTAGTTTAATGTAATCTTTTGTATCGTAGTAGCTTCTACATTGGAAAAGATGCGGGGGTTTCCCTCCCTTCGTTTTTGTCTTTTTTTTATTGTACATGGGCAAATTTGCCACTGACCTGAGCGTTGGAATCCGGCGGTCTCTTAACAAAATCATCTCATTAGGCAACAATTGGAAGAGAATCGCTTGGGGCAAGGAACACCGAATTTGAAACAATTGCTTGGAATCCGGCAGAAGTTAAACTGCTCGTGCATGCAAGTTCAGTGTCATTCATATTATGCCAGGAAAAATAGTCAGAGCTATACTTTTACAGGCAAGAGGATAAACATAAAACAATCTTAGTTCCAGGAAGGATCTCGAATTAGTACATATCTTGGTTGCAGGTATGTTTTGCTGTTAGCTACATTTATAGACCTCCTCAGGAAATTTCCCACTTCATTAAGGTTGGTGGCTTCTTTTTTAAGAAGGCAGACACATGTAAACAACAGGTTTCTTCAAAGAACATAATAGAACATCATTGAGGAGCAATTGCCTTCATCAGACAGAATGTCCTATTCTGATCGAACAGGGCGCCTTCAAAGTGCACATTTTTATCAGACTAACCGACCGAAGAATAGAATCAACCAATTTCGGATTAAATTGAAAATGACCGGAACATTCAGGCGGCACTAAAACTGGATTGAAGGCCATATGGCAGACCGTAATTAAAAAGAAAGTCAAACAATAAGGCGTCCATCCATTCGGATTCAATGAAACGAAACAGACATCACGTTTACCTGTTGTGAAACTTGCCTGGGGAAGATGTCTGTGTTTCAGTTAGAGTGTATAGAGTGTATATCTAGATGAATCTGTCCGGCAGAATATTACTTCGTCCTAAGATACATACATAGTCTAAACATTAGTGCAGACTTCCTTGGGCTAATTCTTTTAGTTCAGGAAGTTTCTTATCCCTATCAGCACTGAACTCTAGTTACTATGCTTATGCACTGCCCAGGAATCTGTCAAAGGACTATTTGCTGCTTTCAATTCAATTCGTCTTATCAAAGAGCATTACTAAATAAGAAAACCATTGAAACTTGTTCGCTTAGTGTATCCTCTTAAATTCAGTTCTTTGAAGAGTGTTTTATGATTTTCTATACACCGAGAGCATCGAGTAATCGACATCACTTTATTTTGTAGCAAACAATACACCAGTGAGCATTTCAGAACAAAAAGACTATTTATACATCTTATAGGTAGGAATTTGAATGGCAACATTGATGACAACGCTTATTATTATATGATGCGTGTTTTGAGATTGTTTAGCCCATTTTTTTAATTAGTATATTTTTCGTGTTGAGCGCATATAATATGTTTCAAATAAAGAAATATCGGGAGTCAAAATTAACCGAAGACCTTGGTTTGTACAATAAAATGAATGCTTAAGAACCACAAAAACACAAGACAATGATTAATTACAAGAATACAGTTTAGTTGAGCCTTCTATGATTTTTTTTTGCAGAAAATTTATTTTAATCTGTTGAGTGTTAATCTGTGGTATTTGTAACGATTATAATTACCTGGAGTAAAAAATTAGCATAAGAAACAATCCTAATCCATCATACGAGATTTGATTAATGTTAGCTATTGTTGAAGGAAATGTGGTAAAATATGTTGTAGGCTTCATTAATCGCGATACAATGGGTTTTCTACAATATAGGCGCATTCGCTGGGCGATCCCTGGTTTCGTCGACTGGAATTCGAATAACCAGAGCCACGGGAAATCGGCCGCGGGGACGAACGATGGGATGAGCTGAAAGGTCTTGATTGAGTTCAAATGCTACCAAATTGTTTTTTTTTTTTTTGTAACGAATTGTACGCGTAGCTGTCAGCCGAATTGTAAATGTGGCTTGCAGCTAGAATTCAAAATCATAATAAAGCCAAATTCAATAAACACATAATACCTGCTATGTCTATCTGGGAATGCAGGTTCGTAGGTGACGGTTTCGACAAAGGGACTGACTGGCCTACCATCATGTATAGAAACAAGTCGCTTCTTTGTTGTCACCTAAATGATCTGACTCAGGCGGTATTCTCTAAAGAGGAAATTCAATGCTCACATATAGACATCATTTTCGAACTCTCTGTACAGTTCGAAAACAGTGTATACACGCACACAAATACACTGTTTTCGAACTCATTGTGAACTCGCGCCGTACATAACGTCTCACGTTATCTACGCCCGAAACTTTATCACGGTTAAGTATTTTATAATCGGGTTTGCTCATTAAGTGTTTATTTGTTTGTTACAAGTTCTACTCTCGTGATGAGATCAAATGCTCAAATGCATGGAAAAATACTTGTAGAAAAGGGTGCCTAACCTTCTTCATTGGCATATTGGCACTTCCCGTCGAACTAGCGTTACTTCTTGGAGAAACAGCCCCGGATTTGTTTGATCGAGGAGAAGCTGATCTCTGATAGGATTGAGGGGATAGGTCGTCTGCAAATGAAACAAATTAGTGATCATCAGTTCGTTATAAATTTGTGCACGTGTTCTTAAATCAATCAACATCAAGGATTTATGCACACATAAAATTCAAAAGGAGCTATGTAATGCTCGCAGATGTGGCCGATGTAAGCCAAACGCAGTGGGCAACATAATATGAAAAATTGTTAGAACTAACCTCCATAATAGAGACTTCTTGGACTTCTGGGTGAAGGGGTTGCCTTCTTTATATCGATTCTTGGAATCGTCAGAGGTTGGATGGGTTTTAGTAGATGACTGTTATTGTGATCTCCAACAGGGGATACAGGACGAACTGGAGTAGCTGGACGGACGGGTTCCTCTGGCTAAATAGTGAAGAATTAGAAAGAAATGATTATTCTATTATGCAAACTATTCCTTCCATTCATGTTTCTTGACAATACATACATGTAAAAGGTACATGACAAGTTTTTTCCGGTCGCAACACGTTTGTAGTCCCATGTGGTCTAGTGGTTAGGATTCGTGGTTTTCACCCACGCGGCCCGGGTTCGATTCCCGGCATGGGAAGGTTGTTTTACAAAATTTTTCAAAAAGTGCCAAAATTTTTCATTGTTTTTCCTAATTCGTTTGTCACTGCCTTTTGCAAAATTTCCAACCAGATTATAAAGCGCGCTTTTTAACGTCAAAAAATTGCGTGATCTGGGCACTTGTTTGTTTTGCTCAAACATTGAGCGGTCGAATTCATTCACACAATCAGCCGAAATCGCAGACAGAAAACATATTTGGTAAACATAATCGTTAGGAAACAGGCTGTCGGGGCCTAATCCGAGATATAAAAAGTGGGGTAAGCTTTCAACTGGCTTGTTGTTAGTAGATCTTCACATTAGACATTCACTACAGACAAGGAACTTTGCCACAAGAGCACATTCATCTTCTACGCGGAAATATTCTTAAGATATGCCAGAAATACATGTCAAAGCATCCAATTCGGCATCCCGTTCAAGTGGTTTCTCGAGTTTCCGTGGCCGCGTTGTAGGGAAACCGCAAAAAAATGGTTTCCCGACAAGGGACCGTGTGCGCAGAAATAGAGAAAGACATCAGACAGGAAAATTTTGAATTATTATAGCATTGGAAATAAACTTATGTGGAAATCAATAAACGATTGCATTGATTTAGTCTAGTACGTACGTTGCGTCTAAATTGATCTCACTTAACAATTTTAAGATGGCTCATCCCCTTGTCTTGCTTCAAGCTTTTTTTTAGGCCACAGTCGTTTGTTCTGTAATTGTTGGGTGAATATCGCATATTTGTTGGCAACTCTTTCTCCCTTCAATCCATGGGTTAAACAGTGCATCGAGTTGTCGACAAATAGAACCAGAACGAGCTGTGGGGGATCAGCTGTAGTGCGGCACTGCGACAAACAGAGCGTGGAGTGCGTGGCATCAGAATAAGTACTGCTAACCATAGAACATCGACTGGCAATTGGGCTCTAATCGCAGCCGAGAACGAGTGTGCTTAAAAACAAAAGAAGCAAAGAACTGTTCGAAATTATGTTGATATGTGACACCAGATCTACAGAAAGTTACCCGAAAGCGGCTTGTTCATATCGCTAGCGAGACAAAACAGGTATACAGAGTGCAGTAGAAACAGTTGAGATAATTAGGGAATGTAATCGGAAAATAAATACGATGTCGTCAAGTCGCAAAGTATACTGTTATTTGCACAGCCTTTTTATTATTGAATAGTGCCAGTTGGCAAAGTTGAGGGCGCGAGTAAACATAGCAACATTCAACAAATCTATGTGGTTTATCTATGCGTATTGATTGAGTGTGAGAGTAAAATGCCACTAAAGTGGCGCAAAATGAATCATCGTAAAAAGAAACGATTGTCAAAACATAGATTCAGGAAATATAATTGCAGCATTAATATAAATTTTATTTTTGATACACAAATGACGATACGTGTCGATCGCATTTCTTTGCTAGTATACAGTTTTCAAAAGGATACATAGTGTTCATAACAATAAACAAAAAATCCAAAATCAGGCAAAAATCAGTAGACAATAATGAATGTGAAATAAATTAAGTAGTAGTTGACTTACGTCTGTCTCAATTTTCACTACGATTTCCCCATTCTCGTCTCTACCGTATGTCCGTCGTTCTGTGAACTGCTTGGAACTGAACTGTCGTTGAGGCTGAAATTTGGGTTAGGGGTTATGAGGTCTGTAAACAAATCACCAATTTTTAAGATCAATTGATTATAATGCTCTCTGGAGCGCACTACTGCAGGGACCCCTTCGGATCGCTGAAGAACAGTCCTATCTTTCACCTTTAATTACTTTTCGACATACATGCTGGATATTCTTGCAATGAAAAACAGAGTGAAAAAGCGTGAACAAAGTCGACATTGAAAAATAATGTACCTCCATATCTGGAGTTCCATGAATCTTTCGCTCGAACGTCTCTACGGTGTGCGCTTCTTCAGTGCCAAGTTTCTTAAAACAGATGTATTCTTTTAACATTGTACTGACTAGCCTATATTGTTCTGTAAAGGTAGTAAAAGGACAGAAATGTTTTAAAACCGAATAAGGAACTGGGGAAAACATGCTATATAATTCAAGTTTACCTTAAATGAGCCTCCTGAATATGGTCTTACTTCCATATTCCTGTAGTCGGGTGATCTTCTGGGGGACGACATTGTCTGCCTGTTGCACTGAATGAGGTTCTCGTTCTCTTCCCACCAGCTCGGGTCCCTGTCTAACCGTCTGCGCTCTACGAAGAGAAGCTGTTCTTTGCACTCACGTTCCTTCATCTATTTTTCCATCAAAACCTCTCAGAGAGACTCTCAACTCTGTTGACTAACAACTCCTCCGTTACCCCCAGATTAAAATGCTTTGTTCGCAAAAATGTCTGAAGTTTTCTGAATCACTGTTATTACATCACAGTGATATGCTGTAGAAAAGCCACGGTGTGTACTTAAAGGTGGGATCACATCAAATCGATATCTTGTTTTAACGTTTATATCATTATATGAAACACTCCAAAATGGTGTGCATAATTAAATCACGCCTCATGGAGAAGTGAGGAAACCTCAGCGTTTGAAAGTTGAGCCAGGTAGAGTAGATGGTATTTCGAGAAGATTAAAGCGCGGACAAACCACAAAAATAACAAAGGGTCGAGTTGAGGTACGCCACCCCTCCAACGTTAAGTTACCATATATCACACAATGTCTGTGATCAAAATTAAGACACTCGATGTTTCACAAAAACCTCATGTGCTATGAATGGTCGCGACTTTCATCGTACTTTGCATAAATAGCGTAAGCTATCTGCCATGATTAGCTGCATAAAATAAAAGGATATAGATTATTGGTAGTACGCACACTTAACTAAGTGTGAGCAGCCGAACAAACAGAGGAACATTTGACAACCGAAGTAGAGTTTTCTGACCTCGTTTACAATGTAATCCGGAGACCGGAATGTTAGAGAAAGGTTAGCTCGCGCGAAGCGCACTCGACCTAAAATATATCAACCTGCTTGAATATATATGTCAGAACAATCCCTGCCAACACCACGTTTGCGAGTTGCTCGATCCTGTATAAAAAAAACGAAAAGTGCAATTTATCTTCACTTGCGAAATATTCCGTTATTTCTAACTGTTTGTAAAGTTGAGAGGAGCAATTAGGGCGAATTACTACGGATTCGTAATCCTGATTGAAAGAACGTATAGAGTGGAGCTTTGAATACGTTGTGACATGTGGACAAACTGATAATAAAAAGACTTGCCCTGGGGCGGCCTGAACCCCGATATGTGCACGATTATCTTCGTGAAAACCCCGATATGTGCCCGATTACTTGTGCCCGATAAAAAAATCCCCGCTAAACACCCGGACACGTCCCAATATGTGCCCGATCACAAATAAGCATGCACAATTGCACATTTCAGGAACATGCCCGAAATGTTCCGGATCATTTCAAAAAACTCCGATATGTGCCCGATTATTTTCCAAAAAGCCCCGATCTGTGCCCGATCATTTGCCAAAACCCCGATGTGTGTCGGACTATTTCCAAAGAAAAACCCGATATGTGCCCGATCCGTGCCCGACTATAAACTAACAATCGTGAAGAGACGACTTAATAAACGAAATCATTTTTTTCACGATAAAAGTATTCGTCTGTTAAGACGCCACATTTTCTTTTTCAAATGTTTATTGAGCTCTTCTTCGAGGAACCAAAAAATGAGTTCAGTGTGTAAACGAGACATTGAATAGATCGAAGATGCACTTACATTCAAACGGCCAGAAAATCAAACAGATAGTATTTCTTATACAAAACGAATAAAACAATGTAGTGCTGAGACAGACATTTACAAGTATGCACGTCCCCTTGTAACAAGTTTCTTGTTTCAGTGTCCATTCAGCTAGTAGTTGTTAATTTTCGAAAACTGGAATATCGGCTGTTTATTTGTACCCAGGCTCGAAAAAGGATGTTTGCCCTTTTTCTTATATTAAAAACTCACAAAGCAAAGATTTTTACCAAGCTTGTTTTTATGCGATCTCATTTACTTAGATATGCTGATACGCCCCCTCCCAGTGTAAGAAATGAAGCTTTGAGATTAGATTTACTTGTGAATCGTAGAAAAAGATCAGATGCTAAAATGCTACGAAAAATATTAGCTGTGGTACGAGCTTGCAGAGAATGTTCAAGTCAGACCCTTTGCATATCATTATTCCCAGAGCAACTAAAATGGTTCGTAGGCATTCATTTGTACATAGAACTTCTATTATGATTGAGGAAACTCCGCATTTAGCTTCATAGATTTCTGTATAATGTGTACCTTTATTTATTCTTTTCGCTTTCCTCACATTTGTATTTGTGCTACTGTTGCTTTACTCGACAAAACTGTACGTTGCATATATTTTTTCTCATGCATTGTATGTGTGCGTAATAAATTATTATTATTATTATTATATTATTTCTGACAAAACGCAACCGTACTATTTCTGACATTTTACTATTATGATTTTTCAAAACTTGCTGAACAATATATATATATATAACCTATATATATATATAGATATATATATATATATATATATATATATATATATCTATATCTATATATATATATATATCATATATATATGTATATAAATTCTAATGAAATAATGTAGTCTATGAGAGATGAGCTTCCCCCAATTGTTTTTAAACAAATGTACGTTAGCAGAAGAAACCTAATAAAGAACAGTTGTTTGATATCAAACAAAAGAATTTGTTTTGTTGAATTGTTTGGCGTATATGTTTTCTACAATCATTGTGTTTTTTTGTTATTTGCACACAAAAAATGTGTGAACGGTTGGATTATCAATATTAGCAAGTGATCAACACCCCCGTCGATACCTGTACTTTCTTATATGTTTTTTTTTTTTCGAGTTTCTAGGAGTCTCTAGTCCTGACCAAATGTACATGATAGTTTGCTATTCTTTATAGCAAATATCTAACAATTTTTTTCGGTTTTCTTTTAAATTTTATCATTATGTATTGATAGCGTTCTATTGTTTGTGCTTGAGGTACGGCCTTCTTCGTAAGTACTAGCGGATTTATGCTGTTGTGTTTTTATTCCATCGTTAGCAAGGTCAGACCATATCATGTCAATCCACCATATAATATACGTAGAACACAGAACCCCCTAATGAACTGAAAACGATACCAGTGCCTGTGCCTCAAGCCTCAAGCAACATATTATCACTTCCCAATCTTTTCGTAAATACACTAATAAGTGCAAGGATATTCTTCAGGCCATGCATGCGCCGTGACTTGCTTTGGCGCTGAACCCATTAATCCATAGTAAGGGCCCAAACGCCATCTAAGAATATTGCTCTTAAATACCTTTATCCACTTTTTTTTTGACTCTCCTATATTCACTACTCCAATTTCTTATTTTTATCAGTTTACCTTTCTATTCAATATAAATTCAAAATACAATTAATATAACTATTTCCTATTTATAACTTTTCTTTACTTCCATTTTTTTTACCTCCTTTATTTTTATCTTTTAATTACCATTAGCCCATAATTGGAGTTAGACCAACTGCACTTATATTATATTATTTGTACCAGGCTAATTTCTGCTTTGTCTGTTGTCATGTGGCTCGACGTTACTTAATTGTGAACTTTCAAGATTGTATAGTTGTCAGTTTTCTTTACAAGGGACGGTTTTTACCTCAGCGTCATACTTCAGCGACTTGCCAGTTCACTTTTCACTTCTTTTCAAAACCGTTTGTTAGAACAAATCAATCATTTATTAAACTCTATTTTATCTCCGAGATCGAGTATCTTTGAAATTTGTTGCTCTTCCTTATATTTATACAGGCAAATTTCTAGGTTGGTTTCTAAATATTATTAAGTACATACACAAAAAACAGCCTTCAGCTTACTACAGAGTTTGACTACTGGTATATTTCTGGTGGTGGGCGGGCAAAGATTATTTTTTACTTCGTCAATTCATGAAAGAAACTAGTTAAAAAGGTGGAAGTTATTGACACCAAAGTTACCTTAATCATCCTCCAAAACACGCGGAAATGCATGTTCATTTTGACAATGAAACAGATGATTCACGTTTCAAGTTCCAGTTCGCGGTCTTTGCAACCTTGTGCCTCCTATACACAATGAGTACTTCAGACATTCAACAAAACATGTACATGTGCATAATTGGGGTAACATGCCAAGAGTAATTATCACTCCTTTCTTTTGGTAAAGTACAAGTCACAGCTACATAATGCTTGTGAGACAACCGTCTGACGCTTCCAACTGACTATTCCAGGCACATTGCACACGTTTAAGGGTCGGGGCCACGAAACTGCACCTATATTTATTATTTCTTTATGATTTTCTAAGGAGCCGTTAATACAATATCCACAAACTAATTTTCAAAAAGATTTACCACTGTGAATTTTTTCAGAGTGGATTTCTTACGTTAGATTCCATAGGCAAAAACAGCTACACCTTATTTTAGTCAGATGCCCTCGAGACACACTATAAGGTCCAACTACTCTCGGGGCACACTAAGAAAATAAGGGTGCAACCGTTTTTTTAATATTTGCCTACGGTATCTAATGCAGGAAATACTCGTTGAATAAATTCACCCGACGTGAGTCTTTTTGAAATTTGTAGATATTGTATTAATCATCCCTTACCATTAAGAAAACTACAAAGAAATAATAAGTATCGGATTTTCGTTCATAATAATTATTTCCCTGGGCCCGTCCCTTTAAAGCCATATAGCATTCGATGTTTAAATATATGCTGGACACTTACTTTCCCATGCACTATATTTCCTTCTGCTCCTTTCCTGCACAGAAATTTGTAGATAAAAGATTCCCATCCAATTACATCCTGACCTCAATTTTTCCTTTTCTTATGCAAATTTTATATTTTCCTCGGACCAAGTTGTTTTTCTCGCTACGTGATTGCTAGCGTGATATCCTCAGTAGTGTTTGAAACCGGTCACCCTCCAGCCCTGCCACAAACGCATAACCCCAAACACCCCCTCCCACTGAATTGCACCCTAGTGTCAAATCCAAATCCAACCCCTAGCCACACCCAGATCAAAGAAATGGTGCTCTCCCAATTTTTTTGACATTTTAAGGATCAAAACACTCCAGATATATTCCTCCAAAATACTCATAAAACAATATTTAAAGCAATTATGTACAAGACGTTATAGTGAACAACTCTACACTATTGTTGCCGTAGCCAATTTGCTCCTCCCTGCAGTTTAACTTGCATGACAAAACCGCTCTTTGTTTCACTAGTTTCGATTTAGTATAGTTAGGAAGAAATTACAATGCAGCAAACATTTTTGCAATCATTGTCCAGGAAATATGGAACTCCTCTTTCTTACCGCCCAGCAGTGCAATGGGATGGCAGCTTTATTAGGGCTTATGCCAACGAATATCTTCTAATAGGCAGATCCTGTATGTTCCTATCATTGAATGCCTGCCATCTGACGGATAAAACACAGATATTGTCTTTATCGATGTATACTTTCAAGATAACGGTTCCATATGTTGGGAACTTTATCTCTTATACATTATTATGCTATTTTCAACAAACTCCTTCAGCAGAAGCCCAAGTTCGTTTACTTGAGTTGTTTGTATTTATTAATAATAATCACGCTCTCAAAATAATCAAACAAGTATAATGTGTAATTATCGTTGCACGCATACACATTACTATACAAATTGTCGCACAAGTGGTTATTTGGTACCTGAACGGTTTGTGACGTAGGTACGGGAAACATAATCAAATCATGGCTAGTGGCTAAAATTGACCAAACTTCTCCCAAAATTTACCAAATAACCTCAGTTTTGGAATCTCACGGCTATATTAATCGCGTCATTCTTAAAACTATGTATTCGTGGTTGGCGTCTGACCCATCGTCATTCGCATTTTATGTTGTAGTCGTTTAAAGCAATGTACCCGCAATATCCGCACATCATGATAGGACATCAATAAATCATTTAGGAAAATGACGACTGAAATAAATGCATGCATAATGTAATGTTTGAATTTTAATTTCGCCACTTTGTTTTTGCTCAAGGGTTCTGTAACATCATTTAATTAGGTCGAGAAAAATTATAAACATACATGTTTGAATGTACATTTCATTCTCTGAATATTGCCCCCCTTCACATCCACTCTACTTACTTTCACGAGAAAAGCATGACCAAGGTCGAAGAAAATCGAAATTCGTCAGAAAGGTGAGAACAAAGTGGCGTAAGGCTTTTCCTTTCACTTTCGCTTGTTTCTTCATGACCTGTGAGATTCAATTAGTTCCCTGTGGTTTCTTAGTCGTCCCTGTGCTTTCTTATATGCTTAACTGTGTCATGCTGCTCAATGTTGGTTGGCCTTCTGGCGTTTTACATTTCAAACGACTTTGTGTATGGGACACTATGCACAGTACCTAATACCTAAAATATCTAAGATGAAAATACTATCAACGATACGCATGTACATTATTGCATGAGATCTTTTGCATTTCATTACGCACTCTTCACTTTCGATTACGCCAGGAACAAAATGATCTGTTCAAAATTTAGACTTCGCGTGTGATGTTTTGACCTTTAGCATTAAAATACACCGTCAAGCTCACTTATGGGGTTTCCATGTATGCCAAAAACAACTGTGTGCGTTCCCTTCCAAGTATAGAAAAATTTTTCGTATTTTCCCTGAATTGAATATTTGACATAAGAAATTCAATACGTGGGTGTCACGAAGTCGTAAAATACGGTAAATTTGTCCGTTTACTTGGAAACACCATTAAATGTAGTGTTCATTCGAGATTTCCTTCCACAACCTACCATTCCCTTGCTGATTTGAATGAGAAAGACTAAGACTATTTATTTTTGTTAATTTGGTACATTTGCTATTCTCGCTCTGTATACAGTACTTTTCCCCAAGATTGTCACTTTTCCTGGTTTTTTACGAATAATTTATCACATAGCATGGGTTATTCCTCATTCCTTATTTACGAATTCACAGTAAGAAACGACAAGTGGTCGTTGAAACGATGAAAGTTTGTGTGATCGGAGCGGGAGCAAGTGGGCTTCCCGCAATCAAATCAGCACTCGAATACGGATGCAAGGTAAGTTGTTTATTTGACCATTCATTCATTTATTTGGATTCTCATGGTAAGGTTTAGAAATAAGCCGACAACTATGTACATTGTGCTTTTTGGTGCGCTATTCAGTGTCAAGTTGGCATGTATTGAGGTTCAGTTTCCGTAGCTTATAACAATGCGTGTGGTAGATAATCTTATATTGGAAACTTTTCCGCGAAAACCAGTTTGTTATAACAATGATTCTCAGGGAATTTAATAGGATCAAGTCCACGCAAAATGTATATGATTGTGAATGAGTGTGGAACGTACACTAAGCTTTGCTGCCGTAACTTTTGTTGGGAGAACTCTCAAAAAAACGGGAAAAAGAGTTTTCAATTTGTTTTCTAAAAATATTTTTAGGTGATATGCTTTGAAAAGTCTGAGGACATTGGAGGATTATGGAGATACAAGCCGAATCCATGCCCAGGTATTGAACTTATATTTAACTACGGATTGAACAATTCTATTTTTTTGAAGGGAGACAGTGAAGAAGAAACATCTAGTATAACTTTTGCATCTAGGGTTTTTATCAAGTTAGGCGAATATCGGATTCTTTATACACGCACATTTTGAAACTTTTGAAAAGCATATGCGTAATGGGATTTTTTTATTCAAGGCGAAGGCACTGTCATGAAAACGACAGTAATCAACAGTTCAAAAGAAATGTCGGCGTACAGCGACTTTCCACCTCCACCAGAATACGCAAACTATATGCACAACAGTCAACTGTTGAAGTACCTCCGGTCATATGCAGCACAGTGAGCATTAATATTATAATGAAAAGGGTCATAAAGTGCTCTCTGCCATATATCAACCGAATCGGTGGAAAGCTTTGAAATTTAAATCAGCATTGTACCTGCTTTTCGCGGTACTCTAGTTATGAAGCACCACAGTGTACGACGGCAAACTCTCGTCAAACACTGTGTTCTTTTCGTGGTGCCCGTCCAAGTTGAGAAACGAGGACGGGAACGCTTTTTTTCCATACATAAGGGTAACTGAGTTATTTTTTTCCATTTACTGCTATTTTCATACTTTCTATTGTTTGTGGTTTTGTCCAAACTATTAGTAGACAAAAAAAAACCAAAACAAGGTACAATAGTAAAGCTACAATAGTAAAGCAAGGTGCTCGCTTTAAGCCATCCGGCCATTAATCTGCACAGAAAGCCGAATCAGACTAATTGTTCCGTGCTTTGTACAATGACGATCTTTGTTTCATGGGACTATCTTACAGCAATTAGACACATTAAAGTGGCATTTACCATTAAATTTACAGTTTCGATCTGAATCGTCACATTAAATTCAAGCACGAGGTACTGAATGTGCGAAGGGTGCCAGATTTCGAGGACACAGGCAAATGGCAGGTGACATGGAGGGATGTGACGTAAGTATTCTAGATGTCATAATCCGTGTACCTTTGAAACTAAATGGTTTTGAGAATCCGTTCTTATATAGTTGAAGCTCTAGTTCGAATTAAGAAACAACAACTCGATGACTGACATATTCGATGGTGTGATGGTTTGTACCGGGCATCATACGGAGGAATACTGGCCAACACCGTTTCACGGGCAGAAAGCGTTCGCTGGGAAGATTATGCACAGTCACGAGTACAAGGATTGCAAGGTGCACTCATCCACGCCTGTTTCTCTAATACAAGCCGTTAACCATCTCCTGGCAAAGTGCACATCTCTTACAGTATACTTATTTCATACTTTGTTTGCAAAACTTTGAACTAGCATATCATTTGCTCGAGAATTTCACCAATGGCATTCAAAAGACCAAGCATTGAGAATCATGATGGAAATAATTAATAATGTATCATTTTATGTTTAGGGATTCGAAGACAAAAAGGTTGTTGTGGTTGGCATTGGAAACAGTGGAGCCGACATATCTGTTGAACTGAGCAAAGTGGCCAGTCAGGTTCGTTGTTTGTATGTAGTACCTTTATTTCAGCATTGATTTGAATAACACTCCGATCCAAAAAATAGCTTTCATAACCAAGCTCATCTTTAGGTATTTCTCTCCACCCGATCGGGAGCTTGGGTGATGAACCGTGTGTGGGACTTTGGAGAACCTTCGGATGTCGCTTATCTCAACAGGTGAAAAGTGTACTATGGATACTATGGTCGTTTTTGAATAGGAACACGTATTGAATACGTACAATAAGTAACTAATAACGGTTTATTGGTTAACAATCAATACAAAAAAAGAACGTCAACCAAAGGGAACCCTAAGACCCCGCGCTTCACAACGCGAAAGTACTTACTAGGGACCAAATATATAGCTGTGTGTTCTGAACTGGCATATTAATTTACAAACAAACAAACATGCATATTAATTTACAAACAAATTACACAAGGAAAAACATAAACTTAAGACATAAGACAAAACACATAAAGACAAACTACAAACATGATAAAACTAAGGCGCGAAAACATAAGAACATAAACATATAACCTACATGACAAACTAACTCAAGATGACAACAAAACGAGACATATGTCCCATTGTCATAATACATACATGTTCCTTAAGTTCTTTCACGATAAGGCTTGTAATGAGACCGCCTATTTCAGATTTACCACGTTTATGCGAAAAATGGTTCCCTTCAGCTTTGAAAACTTCGTCATGGAGAACAAGCTGAATGCCAGGTTTTTTTAGTGTATATTGTCGTGCTTACCATATTGCACCACGTTGTAAAGAAGTTCAGTGTTTCTTAATTTACTCAACTTTGATTTGCAGATTTGACCACGGCCGATTTGGTTTGCTTCCCAACCATCGGGTGCTGGAAGCTCATGTGACTGTGAATGATGAACTGCCGAATAGAATTGCTTCAGGAACTGTTATTGTAAGTGGTGCTTGATGTTGGTTGTTGTTACCTCCCCAGAAACTGTTTCCAAAATGGACCTCAAAGCTTTTACTCCTATTATTAATTCCACAACAGGTGCAATTCAGGTCAAACCAAACATCGGGTCGTTCACCGAGAACCAGGTTGTCTTTGATGACGGGACAGAAGAGGACATTGATATTGTGAGTTCTTTCAATCAATCACAAGACTATTTGTTAAGTTGTTAATCGCTCCTATTCAAAAGAGTAGCAATAATTAGTAGTCAAATAACCTTATCAAAAAATATATTTCAGGTCATTTTCGCAACCGGCTATTCTTTCCACTTCCCAATGTTGGAAGAAGGCAAATTGATTCCGGTCAAGGAAAACAGTGTGGTGTTGTACAAAAATATGTACCCAATCGACCTATACCCCCAGGTATGTTTCAGCTTTGATAAAACGCTTGTTAGTATGGTGCAAATAAGCCTTCAATTTGTCCATAACACAATCTTTGTCAAACAATTGTCCTGTTTAGAATAGCTTGGCAGTGATCGGTCTCATTCAACCAGTTGGATCAATAATGCCCATTTCGGAAATACAAACTCGGTACGTTTGCCGACTCATCTATTACGTTATTTGCTTCAGCCCAATAAAGCGTTCAGCTAAAAAAATAGCACTCTCGTCTGATATAATGCAGCAAATAAATAAATGGAATCTTGGAAAACCTAGACACTTTCAGACAACTTCATGACCACTACTTATAATAGAAATCAAGCATGCAAGCAAGCAGATCTCCTTTTGTAGGCTTTTTATGGCAGTACTCACTGAAAACTGCAAGCTTCCCAATCGCGAAGGAATGATGAAAGACATTCAACGGAGAATGCGGTACAATGCGAAGTTTGTCAAGAGCCGGAGGCACACAATTCAGGTCTAGCTTTGAAACATCATTCCAGCATTTGTGTGTTACTTTATGACATGCATCATAAATAGGAGCTGGTTTCTGGAATTTACTCAAGTGCATTTTTGCAGGTTGAATATGTGGACTACATGGAGGATGTTGCCAAACTTCTGGGGTGTTGTCCTAAGATTTCAACTAGGTGGGTGGCCGATCCACAACTCGCTCGAGTGCTGACATTCCACGGACAAGCACCTTATCAATACAGGCTCGATGTGAGTACTATGTGCTCTTTCATATTTGTTCTCGCAACAATATACGGCTATTGATGTGTATCTGACTTAATTCTTATCTTTTTTTATACAAAGCCACAAAAGGATATCGAATAAGTGAGGGCGGAAGACTAACTATATTTTATTGATCGCTTGAAGGGTCCTCACAAATGGGACGGAGCTCGTGATGCCCTTCTGGGAATGGAAGACAGAATATTCAACACAACTCGCACGAGAAGAACAAAGGAGACTGAAAAGAGCAAGCCGATCCTAAAGGTCACCTATGTTTACAGAGCGTTTGTTGCATAAACCGCCAGTTCTGCCTAGGAAGCGATTTAAGAAACCAAATAAGTCACAAATCATTTATTTTCCTGCCTTTTTTGTTTCATTATCTTTGTGTGATTTCCATGTGATTTAGAATCTGCGACGTATGAATTATCCGATTACAAACATCAGGGCTTTATTGTATTTTTCTGTTCCAGAAAAATGGTGCCGTTTACCTAATATGTTTCATATATGCATGTTCGTTTCATTCGGCTGTGGTTGTAAAGAATGTTTCACAAAGCAAACTCTATTTGTTAACGGTGAAGTTGCAGATATCATTTTCATAAACAAGCAAATTTATTGTGCTTTTGATGCAACCTCAGGTCCGGTCCGGTCTTATAATTTGTTTAATTTCCCGAGTTGACTTGTTTTTCAGATTTGATAAACGCAAAAAGTGCTTGATTATATCAGTTTGCCTTCCGCAATATTTCTCCCTCTCGCTTGTATTTTTAAAACAAATTGGTTTGGTCGATTGTTTTCATAATCCGATTTTTTTGATGAAAGACATTGTTTTATTTTCAATATACACTTATTAAATATAACCATTGGTTCTGGTAAAACGCCATGGGCACACTTTGGAAACAGATGATCGGGAAAAGGCAACGAACGATAAAGAGCGATCATGAATTATTAGCGGGAGTATTTAAAAAGTAAATATTATCTATTATTCAGCGAAAGGATAACGATTGTTATTATAATCTATCTAGCGAACGCAAATATGCCGCCTAGAAGGTTCATTCACATTATTTGCACTATGTAAACAAAACATGTGATAAAAATGTAGTGTACCGTTATTATTGACGGTATTGCTAGTTGTCAAATTTGTAAATTCTTTTCCTGAGCTGCGAGCATGAGATAAATGCAAGAGTCGAGATGATCAATAAAATACCCGCAACTGAGATTGATAATACAAGTGCTGGTATACATACTGTTGTTTTTGCGAGGAAGCTTAACGTGGAGCTTTGTGCAGCTGGGAGTGATTCATCCTGAAATATTCACTTGCATACACTGTTTTGGAATGGCTACCAAACCAACATTGTGCGAAGAAATTTCTTCCGTAATTATTTTCATTTTTAAATAAAACAAACCACAATAGTCGCGTTCTCTAAAACGATCATGTCCGCTCCGACCCTCTTTTCCTCCAAACTATCAACCATATTGATTGATGCGAGTACTTCGACCGTCTGTCTATCACCCTTCTTCAAACTGAAATGAACCATTTCTAAAACCGTGTTAGATCCTTCCCGGTGTAGCAATTTCACCAATCGAAGTTGCGAATACTAAAATACTCTCAATATTTCACCACTTGAATCATATGTGTTTGAAAGAAACTTACCCGTGAACGAATTTCGGATGACCATCGTGCTTGCTGATTTCCTGGGCAGTTCTCTTGGATCTTCCACAACTCTGAATGAATGATGCTCTGGAACTCCAATCATGGCAACCTGATATTAAGCGCATGATCCATGATTATAATGCTGAGAAATATGTACATAAGAAGACACCTACAGCTGGAATGAGGTCATCGCATTCGCCGGTTTCCTTCTTGCACAATTCTATCACACATTCGTAGTTGAGAACAGAAGTGTCACTGAACTTGTAGCCCCACGTCTCAGCGAAGGCCTACAATGAAATGGATCAGTGATCCTTGATAGAACACTTGGTGGTACTTTGATGGTGAGGCCCAATGTTTTAGGGAACGTTGATGTTCACGACAAGATCATTGGAAGTGACCATAATCTAACAACAATTTAAGCACGCAAAACGTCACAAACCCTGGACATCGACTTATCGTATTCTAGGTTTGGTTGAATCAGCGGATCAATAGCGCAGCCGTCCAAATCCACCTGGAAATATACAATTTAATAATAATATATCATGAGCAACTTGAAACTCTTTGACTACTTTCCATGACAGGTGCCAAAACTCATGCACTTTTTTACGGGTACAATGAAGCTATTTGGATTTCCTTAACTTAAGGGAAGAAGTCTAAAACATTGCCACACTAATGAATATTCCACTTTAATAAGGTTCAACATATTCTTTTCATACCAGATCAAATTTGTATCCCTTTCCGTCGGTCACTGAACAGGAATGCACCAATAAGCCATGGTCGTTCCCCTCGCATTCCCACACGTGAAAGATGCTGTCACCAACTTGACCGAAGCTAAATATAATATTCTTGATTTATTTTTACATCAGTAATATTTGCCTTCATGAGGCCCTTGAATGCCACATGCGCGCGCATTAGCACATGCGTTTTATGAACGACCAGGAGGAATATATACTTACGCTGCTGGTGGCCCATCAGGGCTTCCCATTCGAATTCCGTAAGAGCACGTCGGTAGAGGCGCAGTATCAGCTAGCTCCGTTGTGGCAAGACCGGCAATTTCTATAAATAAAAATGTTTGACTTCCATGTAATACATGCTTGGCTTCCATGTAATACAATTCCAGCGCTCTAGGCAGTATTGCAACCAACCGATCGAATTTGTCAACCTCCTCGCAGACCGGAAGAAGCACATACATCTGTAGGCTCTGTCAGCCTTGGTGACGAATGTACCATGGAACGAAACGACAATTGTGAGTGAGAACATTATTCCCTGCAACAGATTCCAGTTTCACAAGCCTCCAATTTACATACGTGGACGTGCCAAATATCAAAATCCCCTCAAAAAAAATTGGACCCTGAGTTCCACGTTATCTATGTGTGATAATTGTATTTGTGAATAATGTGGTGTTTATAGAAATTAAGCCTATTAAACTGCCAAATAAGCACACTCACATCCAATTTTCCCGATACTCGATGTCTTTGCATTGTACAGTCACCATTTTCCACCATCATTGAGAATCTGCAAGTTTATCTAATGTGCATGATAAAAACAAACAAGTGGTTATAAACATAACTGGACAACAAGGTAATCCTTCACCTTGACTGATTTGAATTTCGTGCAAAGCTTCTGGAACACCTGTCGTCATCGGATAGTCCTTGCACATATACACGACCACTGAATGGTTTCCGTGTCTTGAATGTTAGCGCAAGCATTGTATCTTCACAGTCAACCTGAAACAAGCTATTGATAATCACTTGCCTTACTGGTGAGGTCTGCGCTCCGGACAAGGAGGACAATTTTGGGCCTTCTTTGATCTGAAACAGTTTTTTAACGCTAGCCCATTTTAAAAAATGCGTAATTAACTTGCCTTTGGCTCGCCGAGCACTTCATTGTCGATCAAAAAGTTTCCACCGTTCGCTAATGACACATATGCCACTAGAAACATAAACGATGAGGAAATCATTTTAATTATGTTATGACTGGCAGAATACAAATATCTTGGGTCGTGTTTGTTGTAGTTATTTGTTCGAAATGATAGGCGGGTGCTCGTTCAGATTATGTTTATTGGAGTTAATGAGCCGTGTGAGAATCTTGGTTATTATCCCGAATATTGTTTATTCTTCCTGCGTGGGCGGGTGGTTCGCATCCTCAGTATCAAGGAGGGCATCTATCGGCTGGCCGTAGGAGGTATATCTATACAAGATCACATAGGACAAGAGTCAGTGAGGGAGATTTACGCGTGTTTGATGGTCATTAGAACGGAGATAACAAACCGACAAGTGCAATGCAACAACAATGCTAATACGCACCCTTGGTAACACTAAGAGGAAATTATGAGACATGTTGTGAAAGAGGGGGAAGAAGTTCTCTTATATAGCGTAAGCACAAAATTGCCCAGAACTACTTAATGATAAATGATCACATCCCCAAGCTTTAATTAGTTTCTTTAACGAGATACCTATAGTCCATTCACCAACTTGTTGAGTTAATACAAAATATGCAGGATTTATCGACATTTTGTTACCATTACCTAACCGAAGGATATACGTTTTATTTGTAATTCAATTATTACCAGACAATGTATAAAAATCTACTTTTTTATTTGTAGTCCGCCATTCAGTCGGGTGATGATCATTTTCCGGTTCTTGGTCGAGCAGCGATATTGGTATTATATATGCAGGGAGTTGTTATTCCGTTCTACTCCCAATTCAGTGTTGTGCCATGCCATGCCCTCACACACACACAAACAATGTTCCGGCCCCCACATAGACAACTACGACTAGTTCATCTACAAGTACATTACCGGACATGCATTTTCCAAATGTAATTATCAAAAATGTTCTTTGAGAGGTTAAATGAGATCGTATCTTGAAGCTGATCATATCATTATTTTGAAAAGCGAATAATCAGCACTAGAAGGTAAACAAACATTCAGAAGACACGAACGAATTTTTTTCGGTTGTTTTTCTATAACTGAACACCCATATTGATGAAAATATGTACTTATGGTCTAGCTTGTTCTTCAGTTTTTTTTTTGCGATACGTGGCCATAATTACTTTCCATTCTAGTTGTTATTTACAATCTGACCATGGTGCATGTTTGCTTCGAAGTTCTGCCGAAAAATGTGTCGAAATCCCGCACTTTTCCTCGCAAGCTATTTATTGCGAGCTTCTTTATTTGGTCAAGGTTACGACTTTCACTAAATCTCTTTCCCTCACGATCTCTAAAGATTACTAAAGAGTCAGAATTTAGAAGTTGTCTATTGTAGTTTATCATTTATGTGTAGTAGTTGTATATATATGTAGCTTATAGTGGTGATTTATTCCAGCATTTCATGGAAATATGTGTGGAGACTTTTGATTACATCGTGTTATCGTTATCATTTCTCTTTCCACTGTATGTAAATTGTAGGCTTGTGCTAGCGCCAATCACATATATATATAGGTCCTATAAAAGATAATCGCCTTTCAGAAACGCATTGAATATGTATTTTTGACTGATGGTCATAATTCGGAAAGCCATTGTCTGTGTAAATTGAGTACAATTCAATTCAGCCGTAATTTAATTAAAATTTGTATGTGGGTAGCGTATAGATTAAACCCAAAACATTATACAGTTTTAAAGGTTGGAATGCAAAGGAATATCTAAATTTAATTCGTAAAGAACATATTTTTCTTTATTCGTTTGCTTCATCTCTTAATATTTTCTATTCTTTCTCTTCCTATTCCTCTCTCTTTTTCACCTTTCTATCTGTTTTCGATCCCTTCTTCTCTCTTTTTCAATTGTTTTCATTGAATATTGCATTGCACAAGGCATTTCTCTCTCTCTCTCTCTCTCTCTCTCTCTCTCTCTGCCTCTCTCTTTCCATTACTTTCCATCAAAACAAAGTACGAAAGCTTCTGTTTTGCGTTTGATATTCTCTTGTTTTTATGAACAAAGGTGAAAGACCAATCTCTCAATCATACTTTACTGAATCGGTTTTTTCCAGTAAGTACTTTTTTCAGTTATATTTTTACCTGTTTGGTTAATTGACCGTGCATATTATTAGTTGATTTCTGGCAGATAATCATATGTTCTGATGAAGTAGTTCTAATAAGGATAATATTCTGAAGTTTACCGTAACCGTAGTTTTTTCCTCTAGAAACGATAGTTCCTGTAGTTTTTGCTTTTACAGATGACTGAATACAAGCTCTATTACTTCATCAACCGTGGTCGTGCCGAGGCAATTCGTCATCTATTCAAGATTGCAGGAGTGCAATTCGTTGATGAAAAGCTGAACCAGGAGACATGGCCTCCGCTTAAAAATGGTATGCCTTTCGTCTTACTTGAGTGTCAATCAACGATTCAATTTCGATGTATTAACTAACGCTAACTGATCGTGAATTCAGACATGCCCATCTACCAAGTTCCCGTCCTTGATGTAAACGGAACAAAAATTGGACAGTCCGTTGCAGTTCTTCGTTTCCTCGGAAACGAGTTTGGTATGTTGAAGGAACCTCATTAACACAAACATTAAAAGGATAACGGACTTGAAAAGAGGATACTAGGAAATCAAACATTACTTTTTCTTTATGTGATGTCGTAAAACACTAAGCTACAGTAACAAAAACGTTCAAAGGTAACACCGCTATTTACGTAACATAACATTACATTTATTACGAACGTAAAATTTTGCACAAGTTTTGTCAAGGTAATACCACATTGAATAACTATTAAACGTGAAAATGCAATTCTGACTGAAATAAAAGCACAAATAAAAACATTGTAGATTTACAGGAATAGGCGAGGGTTACTCTCAGTCAGTCATAAGTGAAGTTCTATGGATAAGACAGTGCCTGCGAACATTCCTAGTCACCCGAGGGATTATGAGTTTGATACGACCACGTCGAGAGGACAGATTAGAATTCCGGAATTTGTACATTCGTCTTATACGCATTTCCTTGGTTGTAATTTGTGTTGTAGGTCTGACCGGCAAGTCGAACCTTGAGAAGGCTCGCCTGGATATGATCGCAGAAGTGATCTCTGAGTGCAATAATGACCCGGCAATTGCTCATTGGCCTTATGTGCTCATGGGGGTGAGCTCCAAAACGAAGAACAAGGTAAGACACTGTTTGAGGTGTATGTGGTATTATGGTTTATTTTTTTTGTGTATTTTGAAAATGACAACTGTTTAATATAATTATCTTTGTACCAAAAAAATGAATACCGCTATTTATTCGTAAAAAAAATACATTTAAGGAGGAATACTTCCGTTCGGAGGTGCGCCCGGCAGTAGAGAAGCACGCACAACTTGTCGAGAAATTTCTGCTCGAAAACGGCAACAATGGACTTTTCCTGGGCGACAAGGTAACATAACGCTCTATCACTCTTCTTGGAAACACTGAAATAAAAAAGTGCATTGCAAGAAAATCGCACATTGTGTGTGATAGGGGGTTGATTAAGATCAAAAGTACAGTTCAGGATGTGATGGATTTATTAATACATAATAATCCTACAAAGTAATGAAGTCCAATCATTCACTGCTAACATAGAGTAAGTGATAGAAAGCAGAATTCATTTATTCGCATTCATTTAGTCTTATTTTTGTGTTCAACTCTGGTTGTCTTTAGGAAACCTGGGTGGACATTTACGCCGCTGAGACATTTTCCAAATTTGTCGACTTTGGAGAACCAAATGCACTGGAGGCATTCCCTCACATTAAGGAAATGATTGACAGAATCCACAATCTTCCGGCTATCAAGAAGCATCTTGAGGAAAGAGAAAAGACTGTCTGTTAAGTAACTTTCCAAAGGAAAGTGGTATACTCATGACCTCGTTGTGATAAGTATATATGCATTCCATGTAGCGTGTTTTAAGAACTATCATATACCCAGTTGATTGATTGCCGCTAATTCATAACATAACATGCATGTTCATTCATAACATTTATGTTTACTTTCGTCTTATTCAGATACTAACATAAAAACCTAATGCTCAAACTCCTTGCCAGAAGGATGCAAAGTTTATTGTGAATAGTCAGATTCATCTGAATAAGCTATGCTATTCATTTGCACGCATCAAGAAAGGTTGCAAACATTTTACGAATGTTTGCTTCCATTCAGAGCTTAATAAATGAGCACGAAAAGATCTTAATAGTCTTATGTTTGCATGCTTTTGTATGTTTTTCTTCCAGTGTATAGTGTCTTCCGATGTACAAGATAAATATTACAAGAGAGCTGGTGTTTTTTTTCCTTTTGTGCACGTTTACATTTTTTTGAGTTTCTGGTCAGGTTATGTGGATTTGTTACAAGTTCACGATTCAGGGTACACATTATGTATGTACACAATACACATACGATAAGACAGGCACCCCACATTTAATTTTTGTTTTGTGTAATTTTCCTAAGATTAATTTAATGAAGTCTAAGCACTGAAACAGATCCAATAACAAAATAGCGTGTCCCTCTTGATGTGCTTCTTGATTACATAGTGCTCATCTACATTATTTCATTTTTCGCTGTCTGGTCAGTCATCTTGAAAATGGTCCTCTGTGGCTCGGTGGGATGTCTTTCTCGGTTGTTGTCAGCTTCGTATGCCTCGCAGGGCTAGTAACATACACTTTACATTGAAATGTTGACATTCATTGCTGTCTCATCAGAGTGTCAACTTTGCATGATCCCCTGATTAATACATTCTGTTTTTTTTCAAAGGTTTATAGTTCCTACTACATATTGGTCGTATTCTCTTGAACGATATGCGTCACCATTTATATTACAAGACCACTTGAAATTTCTTTTACAGTTGTCCTCTTCCAGCCGGCGTAGTGTTTTAGAAGATAGAAATGTAATCTCAAAGCAAAATTATGAAAACACACTTTACTTTTACAAAAAGTACAAGATCAGCGCTACCACATCTGCTTATAACTCTTGAAATATTCTTCGGCATCCTTCCTCGTAGATATGATCTCAACCTGGAAACGTTGCAAAGGTTGAAAAACAGAAGTGTGGTGTACTACACCGGGTTTGAATATAAAAGGAATTTTAGTTTCATGTTTCGACACGATGCACGAATAATTCCCTACCTCCTTCTTTGCGGAGGATTCGTTTTTTTCCAAAATAAGAAGATTAGCTACCCAACATGAGAATGAACTTACAGACCTGAGCCAATTTTTTGTTTCCAATCATCTAGAACAGAGGAGCATAACCAACCTTTGTAAATGATCGGTTGTCTTTTTTAATCCTTCGTAAAACAAATTTCTTAACGGCTTCCCAACATGACTTTTCCGCTCGCACAAGGCAACCAACATAGAATATTCTTTGATAGAAATCAACCTGAATGGGACAAAGGTTTCACTTCGCTTCATGATTAGAACTAAACAATCTGGATGTTCGACTTGGTACTTGACTTCGTTGACATTTCAATCAGACTCACACCATCCATAATGGCAAAATTTAATGATATCTGTTCGGGAGTGAGTCCAGCATAAGCAACAAGCGCCAGTTGCCCAATTATTATAATGCAACAGATAAAATTGTTTATGGTGAGAGGCACGAAAAGTTTGGCAGAAGATATGCCTTCCTGAAATGGAGTGTTTTTAATGAGATTGCGTTATTGAGATTTAAACAAAAAGGTGTTTGCACCTAATAGAACAGAAATTTTGCCGTGTGAATTTAATTGACGGGAAACAAGATTTTGAACTTACTTGAAGTTGAAATTTCTGAGAAAGCGACACGCCTTTACTATGACGATTTGACCATTCATCGCGATTCTTCCAAATGATATACACTGTCATCTTAAAGTACAAAATCATTGAAAAGATTAAATACGAGCTTAATCATTATGAGTTCGCTTGACCTTAGATCTTTTCACCATGTAGGCTCACACAACTCACAAACTACTACAATTTTTTATGGAAATATGTAAGTGTGGAAAACGAGTTTCCCTGGAGCAAAAACCAAAATATCCACTAAATCCCAAAGTAGCCCATTTTTGCTGAGAAGCTTTTAATTTGCAAAACCCGTATTGTTCGTTGAAAACTATGGGAATTTTTGCAGCTAACAATAAGAAGTGGAAAAAAACATATGCCAAGTTTCAAATAAGGTCATAACAATCAAATTTGAAACGCTAATAAAAATGGTCAGACAAGTTGCTTGACAGCACGCGTCTTCCTAGTACCGTGAAGTACAATCTGGTTAAATCGTGGGATAGCACATTCTACTTACAATTAGAGTTTAAATTGGTCATACTTCACTCTTGTTCAGAACATGTACTAATAAACATATGGACTAAAGAAATTGAGAGAAGTAAGGACTAATGTAAATACGCAAAGGGCCTCTGATAAAGTCAATAATAGCATTGAACGGTTTCGTTCTACACTTGTGAAGTAACTCACAGGTATTGTTGCCGATTGAATGAACAGCGTCCAGTAAACGGAAAAACTGTCCATGAACTCGGCTGAAAGTAAATAATTACCTTTAGTCATTTGTCAGACCTCCTGTTAATTGAAATTGAAAAGAAAAACACAGGTGTGTACTTGTCGAGCTGTCCCCATTTTGTCATTTTTTGTGGATAAGGCATACAAGAATATAAAAGCACTCACGCGCATATATTTGGATACAGGTCGCCGTTGCAGTGAGAAAGAACTGAAATCAAAACCATTAACTATCCAGTATTTTTCAGCTTTACCTTTTTAGGATAAGTCTGCAAAACTTCGCAACATTTCCCAAGAATTCTTTCTTGTATTACTAAGAATCTATTTTCTCAGGATCAGCTAAATGTATTATATCTTCTGTACAAACGGTTTTTTTCTGTTTTATTTAATTTGGACGTGGACAAAATAGACTGGTTTTTGCTTCAATTGAACCAAATTGTGTACATAAACTCATTCGGTACAGATGTAATACGGGTGAAACTCAAAAGCTCGTTGCTAACCGTAATGGTAAAAAAGAAGAATTTCAATATAAGTGACGTCATCACTTCATATTGTTTTGAACACATTGCTGAGGTGAATCGTTCAGTGATAAATGAAAGAAACGAAGAACGGAAATAGTTGTACCCGTTCTTAGTGGGAATATTCCAAAAGTCGAAAGCCTGCAAGTTATTGAATGTTATAACGGGAGAGACGGAGTTGTTGTTAAAATCACAGTGATAACCAGGCAGTGACAGGTCTATTATTTGAACAACACTTACATTTGCTGGATCGACTTCATTATGAATAAGAAAGGCAACCCGAAGAGTCAACATATAAACAATTGAGAAGGTCATTACCGTGACCACAAATCTGAACAAAGTGGATGAAAGCAACGATAGCTGAAAAACCTGACGAGTTTTGGCAAACTATGGATACCAGATGTTTTTGAGAGATCCTGGCTACCTTATATGTATATGTATCAGTTAAGAAGCTACACGTCTTGCAACTACAGTATATGAAGTTACAAAAAAATCCACAGATTTAACAAGCAAAAAAACATTAGTTTAGAATGTTAACTTACCGAAAGTTGGAATGTAGTGTTGACTTGCGGATCATGCAGGTGTTTGTCACCACTGCTACTAATATTAATATAATGTTGGCGCAACATTCTATGACACTCATAGCCGCGACAGGCATTTGAACTGAAATTGAGTATATCAAGGAAGATACTCACAAGGATTTCATGAGCTGTGTGGGTGTCTATTACCATGAACTCACGTGATTAACCTATGATGAAAATCAAGTTGTATATTGAACAAAAAATGACATTCTCTCCTCTAAAGCTTGCTCGCTCCCTCTGATCTGACCAGGTTTTATGCCCTTGCAAGGCATTGCTATTGAGTTATAGCCAACTTAGCAGGTGGCCCGAACCACGCGAAACAAAAATCGTAAAAATTAAACAAAATTAATCGGAAGATAGACCGAAGAATGTTATGTAGCTCCACAGGGTCATTAATCTTATTAATAAGTTGCGCGTTATTTGTGTGTGTAGTTCTGCCTCAAAGCAACATACAATATACCGAGGCCATGGGAATATTATCGTGAGAATAAGCCAATCATCATATGTTATGCCCAGCTATTTATTGACAATGCGTGTTTATGATAAGTTTAGCAGCTAAATATTTCAACAAATTAGAAGTATAAACTTAAGGCACATCATTTATTTGTGCGACCGGTCCGATGAACGTTGACCAATAAAGGGAAATGCTAATTATTGTCTTTTGTGTACATTGGGAAATAAATGAACACGTGGTTAATTGAAGGCTTTATAATAATGGTATATTATTAAAAATGATAATGATCTGGTATAGGTGTATGTTCAATTTCCCTGGAAAAGAAGACTAAAGAGAGGATATTTGAAGATCACATTACGTTTTTTGTGGACTCATCTAGGTATTTCCACATAAGCACCATGACCAAATACGTAATATAGCTTTACACAACATTAAGATACGTTTATCTATCTTCTATTCATCATAAGTGTCATGTGTTGTAATAGCTTTATTTTTACCTAAACACACTCAGTCAGTTCTTATTCCGTGGCCCATCTTTTGTGGCAGCAACACAATTTCGCCCACTTATCATACGATCGCGGCAAATATTTGCAAACTTGAAATGCCTGGCGCCATTGCGCCATTGCGCTTGATTACCATTTTTTATTATCAAATTACCCGTTTGCTAATGGATCAGCGACAACACGACGACTACTTTCTGTTCATCATTTCATTGTGAGGCACATGGTGTTAGTTAATAAATAAATAAACAAAGTGTTATAGACCGTCGGTGACCGGCGGCGTGGAGCAAGGCGCTAGCCGCTGCGCCACGCCCCCTCCAATTGCTTAAAAGAACGCAGTCACGATAAATTCGTTATTTTTATTTGTCTTTCATTAATTATAATATGAAGTGAAAGACAGTACCAAGAACAAGTTATAGAAATTCGAACTCAGGGAGAAAAATCACTAAGAATGGGAGTTACTCGATTACAGTAGATATGTAATCGGCCGGGCAGAGGCTCATTATAATATTGTAAATTCCCCGCAGTGCTGCACAATTGGGATATGCTGTATTACTGCAGGTAATCATCCTCGGCATCCCAGGCAATTGCTTTCATGCACATATATTATTATCCAGTCATTCCCATTCTCAGTGAATTATCTACCTGACTTCTTTTTTTTCTGTAAGTCATATTCGTACCATATTTTTCTGCACATCTTCATATACTCAATGAAAATAAATGAAAATGACAAATTTATCGTGACTGCGTTCCTTTAAGGTAACCGGGCGAAATATAATTTGGTTGCGTCAGATGAACTAAAGTGCTTTGCGTTTTCCCATACTTTTTTTTGAGCGAGAACTTGAAAATTTACTCTTCAAGCCCGGGACCTAAATGTCAATTAACGTAAACCAATTCCTTATTGTTCTTTGCATTTTCTGGAAATAACTTTGTAAACATCGTTGACGAAGTATTTTAGTCGTAAGAAAGCGAGTGCTGACAGCAAACAAACCTCTTCGGTCCACGAATGCTAATAACGTAGGTGTCGTTAATACGACAGTTTGCATCTGGAAAACGGTAGGGACTTTCAGAAGTAAGCTCTGAAACAAGGGTGTTATTAAATAAAAGATGCAACCCCAAGAAAAAATATTCATGAAAACGTTTATGAATGTGCGACAGTACGAATGCTTTTCCATGTTTATTACACAATGCTGACACAGAATTCGCGAGTTGAGTTAAAGGGAGAGGCCCACGAGAAAAAAGTTTTCCTCAATTTATTTGTACAGAATATCCGGAATATCCGGAATTTCAGAAATATTATTGAGAAAACCGCAATGCTTGAAGCCTAGAACTCACTGAGTTATTCTCCGTCAAACAGTTCGGCCTGGTACAGTAGCCAGAAACAATTTTTGCGCTATCAGGGCATTACTGTATTGGAAACGCCTATTTATAAACGTAGGAATAATCTTTATTCGTTTGACCATTATTATGTATAGAAAGAATGTAAATGAACGGATATCAACAGTAAAAACGAATTTTGACGTTACTCAAATACTACGACGGCTGTGTTCTTGGTCACCGAACATTCTGAGCTGTTATTAAATACTAAATCACATATATGCGATCATTTTATTAGAAATCCAATTAGTTCGAATTACCAGCGCCACATTATTACAATTACCACTGAAGTTCATTATTTATTACAGTCATATAACAGCACAAGCAAGAAAATAACGTTTGCGCACTTTTGTCGGAAACGAAATACTATTACATAAAGAAAGTTCCTACACGTTTAACAGTTTAAAAAAGGCAGGTGGACTTTCTTTTGAGAATTGCTTCGGGGAGTAGTAATGAACATTAAAAATGCCCAAAACAACCTGGCCGATTCTGTAAGACCCTAGATGTTATGAGTTATGAATGAATAGGCACAGCCGACTGCAGCATGATTGAAAACGGATAACAGTAGAAACGAAAAGAATGTTACCTTGCGTATCAAGTAGAATGCAAGCAAATTCATAGTATGTGTATGGTGGCATTGCTGTACTTTCATTTTTGAGTGGTGCGAACGTGCACTTTTCATTAATAATTCGACTATTTTTAGCGAATGGTTTATTAGCAGCAGTCGATGAGCACAATCTACTTTATGTACATATTCGCCTATGGCTGTTTGTCTAGGAACGGAAAACTTAGCCGAGATCTAGTTTTCTTGCTTCATACATATACTACTATGTTTTATGTTTTGCGCCGTCGCCTATTCCACTTTCACATTAAATTCTCATAGCATTTTTGTTATGAGGGTGATATATTTGCTCAAATGGGTTTATTTTCCTTTATTGTTCATATTTAACGCAAGAACATTTTAAGCATAGAACTTGTATTGGCTGGTTGTGTCTGTCTGCTTCGGAAATAATTGGATTTCTCCTAAAACAATCGTATAAATGTTGTTTAAGTTTTATTATTTTCCCGTAAACCCGAAATAAATGTGATCTAATAAAGAATGTGCACTCTTAATATTCGTAATAGTCACGATTCTATATTACTCTCACACAGTTTGTAATTAAAATCCATTTATACAACAAGTTTATGATTGCTAACAATAAGCTTGATGTATGTAAACATTTATATTCCGCGAAGATCAGGCTTATAATGTCCGCAAAAGTGTCTATCATGTGCTATATGTATTTACGTATGGCTTGGCGGGGCTTGTTTGTAAATCGATGCGAAGGAAACAATGTCTAATAAACAAAGCCTACAAAAGCCACTATATGAAGGAATGGGAAAGGACGTGTGATTCTGTAATTCGGCTGCTAAGTGCAAGTCCCCCATACATTTCTTATAATTGTCCACTGAAACAACGGAATCGCTCTAAAACACGCGTCTAACCACGTGCATCGAAGACTTTTTTACATCATCATTTTGTAGTTGATTTCTTGGCTGAAACGCGATCTAAAGTGCTTTCTCAGGCAGCCTGGAACGGACTTCGTGACTCTTTTTTTATTATCATCCAGAAACCAAAGATGAGAGTCTCTCATCAAATGGAGCAATAATCTTTGACAGCTCTATGCAACATGGACGACTAAATAATTTTTTTCAGGCACAGTGTGGGAAGCAGCATTTACGACGGAGTGAAATGTTCTTCCACGAATCGCCAACTTTACAAAGTTGATATCAACGTCTCAACCCAAATACCCCAAGACCGTCTCAGGTTCTGTAATTTTTGTATTTGCTCCCATTTTGTAATGTTCTCCTTAATTATACTATCTGCATTCTCGATGTGGAATATTTTATTGGGAGACAAAAAAAATTAGCAAAGGAATACGTATACTGAAAAAAAGCGATGTGAACATTGAGTATTGTTATCAAATTAGAAGCACCAAAAATAATGCATTTTTTTAAATCGGAAGTACGAAAGACGACAGATGTTCTAAGAAGTGGATGAGAATTTTCAAAGGATTCGCGGGACTTGTGAAACTGCTGTAACTGCGTGTGGACATGCGTGATGATACCGAAATCGATGAACTTGCGGGACCCAATACTTCGAAACTGCTGCCAAGCGACTGAAATTTTTTACCAGCTCCAAATTGGAAATCATCATTTTCGCAAACTCTGTTCGTCACGCAACAATGGTGAATATGAACATTCATAATTTTTCATGTTCCTTTCTTAAAGTCAAATGGAAAATTAAGTACTTATAACGAAATGGGTAAGAATATCTGTGTACCTCAGACTCTGATGTAGAAGTGGATGATTTTCGGGAGCGCTTTCGAGTTTTGGTTAGATTTGTGACTTCCAGCTCGCTTTCGGAGTTGCTACTGATTTCTGACTCCTTATTGGAAGAGCTGTGGGTTCTGTGAAATTCAGAAGGAAGTCTAATATTTCGAATCCCTTTGATTTGTGTGTCAGTCAAGGGCGCACTCCATTCATAGTCTTCGCTCAGATCAACCTAAACAATTTGTACAAAACAATAAACATATTTTAAGACACTAATGTGGAAAGAGGATGAAATAATGCTTCTCCCTCAGTTGGTGTGATGAAGTTTCGTCTTTAATACTGTGTATTTCGCAAACACGCCCTTCTTGTGATGAAATATACTTGCCTCATCATTTGAATCGTGCTGAAGAGTGTCCTGATGTGGTTTTGAATTGCCCCCAAGGTATGTTGGAATCGGGATACCCAACCATGGTGGCACCTTCAATCTCGTCAATCTGGCTCTGTCTTCTTCTGATATAGGAGCAGACCATTCGTTTTCTTCGAAAGAAATCTAAAGGCATCAAATACGATACGGGGACATCGGACAGGTCTAACATACAGACTGTGTGATTGTTTGCAACTTCGTATTCGTCTGCCTCACTGAATCATCAAAGCCTGTTAAGCCTGATTGATATGCTTACGATTACGGACTCCTCTGGCTCCTTCAATAAGAAACTTTGTTTACGTTTCTAAATGATTTCGTTCATTGACCACTGAAACAATCAATAAAAATGCTTTACATGTATTTGCATTCTACGAATACATTTGCTTTGTAGGAATTCCTCCAACAACTGACTATATATGCATAAAGATAAAATATGGGGATCACACCATTTCTTCGAGATCCTCTGCAGGCTGAGGTTTGAGTAGGTCATTATCAGCGGAGCTCATGCTGATCATGTACGCTGTAAATCGTGTCAAGAATAGGGCAATGAAAGAAACTCGGAAAAAATAGAAAGAAATTCATTTAGGTTAGGATACCAAGGTTGGTTGTGTGCGAATCTGACTTAGCGTGTAACTACAGTAAAGAGAATGATGTCCAAGGAAACTTGTGGAATGGAGTAAACACGCCAGCGACATCATACGTAAATTAGAAAAGACCGCCATCTGTGCAATGGCTGCTCTTTTATACGTTGTCCAAAATATTGCACAACATAAATGAATATTGAAGAACGAATATTCTTGCAAACGAATATTCAGCTGGAATATTCTTGCTCAACTATATGCGCAAACTGTCTATTTGCATCCATAAAAATAAAACACTACAGACAAATATTCAGAGATACTGAAAGAAACAAAGTACCCTGCTAAAAAGCCTTACAGTAAACAAAAAAAAACATATATCCTTTACGCCTGAATGAGGTAAAGCGCGGAAAAATCCGCAGATTTGTTCACAGGAAGGCCTCCTGCAATTGCCGATACATAAAATTGTCCTACACATGTACCCCAACCAGCCTCTCCAGGAGATGTTTTATTTGAGTTGGCTACTGTGAATAAATGAATGTACCTGGTATTCTTTTCTACGTAAGCTTCCGTAATTGTGTTGTGGACACCAATGCTTAACACGTGTAATGTACATAACACGCTATGCATTCGTATTCATTCTCATATCATATCCTCAGAACCTCTGCCTTAACTTTATATCCGTTATATCCTATAAACGTCATAGCTTTAACGTTATATCCTTGAACCAGGAGGCACGCTCTAGAAGCATAAAGATTCCTTCTGTCCAAACCAAAATGTCCTTTTCGTACTACATTCATTAAACATTCTGCACTCACAATTGCTTGTTTTTGAATGTGATCGGGTGGTCGAAACCTATCTCCAAGGAAACCACAAATCTCATTTCTCTCCATTTCTCATTGTTTTCTTTTGCTTTTTTTCCACAGCACCCTCAGTCTGATTCATATTTCACGCATACAATTGAAAGGTATATTTTGCGTATTTCTTTGTAGTCAAGCCCGGTGTCTGGCATACCTTATGTTGTTTCTCTTTATGTTTCACTAGATGATCGTCATACTTTGAAATCGACAGCTTTTTTCAGAAACTTCTTATGCGACATGTCAGCGGAAATTGCGGAGGTTATAAAACGCGGATCATTAGCACGTGAGATTTTGACATACAATTGATCTTGTTGTTTTATTGTTAATTTTTTAGAACGTGAGGAGCGCGTAGTGTCTCTGAATCCCTCTTAAGATGGTACTCGCAACCGATGCCCTGAAAATTACTATCAAAACAAGCTTTGAGAGAATTGCGAAGAGATCACATGACCTAAAACTTCCGCCAAAGGAAAAACTTTCTCTAATAACTTTCAGAATTTGAGCATCATGATAGTAATCAACCAGTTTGGTCCGAGGAATTTGACAAGGAATATCAGGATGACGCTGTCTGGATTATCTCCTCGTCTTTTCTCATTTTCACAATGCATTCCGGTGAGTGCCATCGTTGAAATCTGTTAGCTGGCAAACCAAATCATGCGTTGCGTTCATACACACTCAAGCGCGATTCCATCAATAATGGATCTATGGTAGTGGTGTCAAACATAGTGTAGCCCATGCTTCTATCGTTCATGCAATCAGAGGAAGTTAAGAGGAATTCAACAAATAAAATGTCATGGTTTATTGCCCATTCAACATACATACTCATCATTGATGACAGAACCATTCTTTCAGGGTTTGGTCTTTTGGAGTCGGGTAATGTGTCTGCTAAAGACGAAGTGAATATAATGGTGAAGAACGTTGTGGACGTTGTTTGTGGTGGCCTGACCTATTGGGCAGTTGGGTTCGGGCTCAGCTACGGGCACACCGAATCGTTAAATAACCCCATTGTCGGGTTCGGCCAATTCTTTTACGATCCAGCCAGGTGATCAACATGAAATATTGGTTTGAATCGTAGATTGTGGCTGATTTTCGTCACGGTATTTTCCGGAATTCTATTTCTCGCTGTTTGAGCAAATGTAATAAACCCTGCATTCACAAAAGTATGTAGTAACCATAGTCCTACATAAAAGCGCGTTGACATCGAACATGATGAACGACGATACACAATTTATTTATATTTAAGATTGGATACTCGTCGAGTTGACGACGAAGCATGGGCGTATGCGGTGTTCCTCTTCCAAATGAGTCTTGCGACTACAGCTTCCACAATCGTTTCTGGTATGAAATAATGATTATTATATGTAAACGAGTATCATTCAGCTAGGAGGCTAGGACGTATACATATGTATAATATCTGTACAATAAAATTGTGTACACCTGAGAACATTTAATGTAATGCTCGATTATATACATTTGCTCGATATCTTATATTGCAGGAGCCGTAGCAGAGCGTGCCAAGCTAAAATCGTACATTTGTCTCGGAGTGCTAGTGACACTAGTCCAAGCTCTTCCAGCCCATTGGGTGTGGGATAAAAATGGTTTCTTTCATCAGATCGGCGTTGTGGACTATGCTGGATGCAGCACGGTATGTTTTATAGTTATAGTCTAAATAATATGAAGGGAGGCGTTGCTACAGGGGTAGCGTACACATCTCAAAATTATAATACTATTAAGACCTCAAAGACATTGAACACTGTCTTTCATCACTAAAGTGATCTATTTATTTTCTCATTTAAGAAATCCTAAAAAGCCAATTGTGTCTCCAACAATCACCTGGCCCGTCTCCCCTGTTTTTTTCTTTTTTTTCTTCCATTCTAACAACAAATAAGTCATACCTCAAAATACGTTTAAAATTATATAGAATGGAATCTAACTTATTTCGACAAGTAATGAGGTGATTATTTCGCCAAACGTGATTTACGAATTAATACGAGGCCAGTGCTTATTATCAGACTGTGGTTTGCTATCAGTGTGCCGTTAATATATTTCATCGGATCATTCATTGTAATTTCAGAATCATCTAGTTGGGGGAATAATCGGATTGGTGGCGACAGTTTATCTTAAACCACGAAGACATCGTTTCACAGAAGATTCTATTCACCAAATGAGCAGTCCTGGAAATGCACTTTTAGGTATGAAAACCAAAACAAACCAGTGACAGTCATAAGAAAAAAGACTTGGATGAGTTTTCGATACAGCCTTTCTCCCGGCACAAATCACACAATTTGAACGCAAACGTGTGATGATGACTTTCCGGATGGGTGATTAATTTAAAGGCATTTCGCAGCGGTCAGCATCTGATGCAACCGCCAACTATGGGGAAGTATGGCGCCTGACGTGTTTTCCCCTGTGAGCCACGTAACCTTGACAATGACAACTAGGTGTTTTGCACTTATTATGATTTCACTAAATATGTCTGGGCTTATGAAACACTGATTGAAATATGTGTTAATATACAACCAAACCCTTTTTATACGCTGATCCCATACTTACGAAACAATGAACTATGTGCCCGATATGCGCCTGATTATTTTCGAAAAAACCTCATGTGTGCCGGATTACTTCAAAAAACGCCGATGCGCGATCACTTCTCCCAGAATGTGCCCGGTCGCAAATAATCGGTCATACACTAGGAACATGCCCTGAAATATTCCGGATTATTAAAAAAAAAAGATCGAACATATCGGTTTTCAGTTTTCCATGATTGGTGTGAAAATGTCAACATCGTGTACAGAATATAATTCTGCATATTGAAGTGGCGCGCTTCGCAACACATGTAAACTGACCATGGGGAGAATGATGCAGAGGATCCATCACATTAAATATAAGATGCTAACGTTGTACGTTATGCCTTACCATAGGTTGATATACCAGGATATGCGTTGAACCTGATGAAATTTACACACTTCAGGTACATTTCTGTTGTGGTGGGGCTGGTTCGGAATCAACACCGGCTCTGTGTGGGGTGTTTCTGACGGAAGATGGAGACTGGGCGGCAGGTATACTTTTAGTGAACACTTTATCAACTTTAAACATTGAACATTTATTCGAAAAGATAAATCTCAGAAACTACATACTGCTGCTTGATCGATGGTACTTCTTTGTTAGTTGAAAACATATTTTTCGAAACTGTGGCACTCACATGATGCGTGACAAACGAAGTTTGCATAATTGGGAAAGTACGAAACAATTTATTGTTTTTCAGAGCTGCTGTTGCCAGCATAATGACAACAATCGGTGGCGGAACATGTGCTACATTTCTGAGTTTCTACAAAACCGATCGTTTGCAAGTTCAATACTTGATCAACGGAATTCTTTCGTCTCTTGTTTCGATTACGGGTGATGTTTGTTATTAAGTTGCACTATAGTTTGTACTTTGCTCAGTATGTACTGACCCCAAATTCAACACGACGATTCTGTGCCTGGATATGCTAAAAGTGATAAATAATTCTAGTCATAAACCCCAACGTTCATTGTTTTAGCCTTTTGTCCGATTGCTCAACCTTGGCATGCTCTGATTACTGGATGTGTGGCAGCAACTCTCTCCATATCGGTGCTTCCCCTGTTGGAAAGATTTCAAATAGATGATCCTGTTGGTGTTGTCCCAATACATCTCGTATCTTCGATTTGGGGAATGCTTGCAGTGGGCATTTTCGCCAAAAGGGACAAATATGTGGTCAGTTGCGGCACAGATTCATATCAATACAAAAAATTTCTCGATTTAGTTGAAAACCAATATAAAAGACGTGAAGTATTGTAACGTAAACTATGTCGATATAGTATACTGTTTAGGCAGAAGGACTTCTTTACGACGGCCTTTTGTATGGAGGCGGTTTCACATTATTGCTCACTCAACTCCTATGCATAGTCACCATCAGTGTCTACTGCACAATTATGGGATTCCTGATCGTCTTTGTGAGTTTGGCATACTATGCTACTGGTGATTTTACAAGCGTACATGTTGCTGAACATCGGGATGTTTGACTCAAAGGTACCTACTGTTTATTCTGAGGGCAAGTTATTTGCAGACAATAAGCCATAGTCCACTTGGTCTACGTGTATCTGAAGACGAAGAAGAAATAGGCGCTGATGCTTCTGAGCACGGCCTTTCTGGCACAAACGTCTCAAGATATGTGGTTGAAAAGCCAATGAGTGTCAGGTTCGCATACCCACCATTTTCTACAATTCCCAATTTTTCTTTCAATTCTGAAATACCGCCCAACTTGATAATTACATCATTTTCTAGCTTCCTTTGATTTGCAATTGTTAAAAAAAGTAAAGGTTAAAGCTGGGATTGTCAAGGGGTCCTTGCAGTCCGCTCTACCGAAGTAGTGCGCTCCAGAGATATAGGCCGTCTTTGATTGTGGAATGGGTGGCCAGCCCTGATAAAAGAAACCTCCCTAAGTTTTCAACTGGTACCGTTTTGAGCAAACGGTCGGTGCAACCAACCGCGTTCGGGAATTGAACCCCCGTCACGCGCGTGGTGAGTAGCGGAGCTACCCACTACACCACCGGCCGAATATCTGGAAATGGGTGAAATTATGTTTTTGGAAGAACAATCGTATGTTATCTTTTGCAGGACACTAAGCACGGTGACTAAAGCTGTGACTCGATGGAAAATGCAGACGCGGCAGCAAAGCAGAGCCAACAGATTGGCAAATCTCAGAAAGTGAGTCCCTTTTGCACCAAATATACTTACTAAAAACTAGTATCAGTTTAAACCACTGATCATTTTTTGTCAAATGCGTGTGATAACTCGGCAATATATGAAGCGAGCAATGCACACGCCATCTTCTACAAGAGGCGTTCGAACAGAAAAAAACCAGGAAAATATAGGCATATTGTTAGTTCTGTTTATACTTATCTAAAAATACATTTATTTATTTTCAATGTAACAAGAGTATTCGCCCAGCTTAAAATAAAGCCATAAATTGCAGAAAACGAGCCGAAGAAGAAAATGCTGCATGTGTTGAATATGATGCTCACTTCAAACACGCGGCTGCTTAAACAAAACATTACCTTCCGAAAATGGGTACACAATTTTTTCAATAAACTGATTCTATTTTTAATGAAGCGCACGGTAAATGGTGCTATTGAAAACGTTAAAACGGGAGTTTTAACAATAAAGCGTAAATATACACCGCAGAACCATATAACTCGGGATGCGTCCGCGGACTGATTATAATATGAGTGTGAACGAGTTATGATTGCTTCGGAGGCCAAACGCAAGGTTCCTAATTGAACTTTATGTATGTACAGAGACTTCTGACACAAGGCGAATTAGGAGTTAACCAACTGGATACCCGACTAGCTCTGTAGCTCTTGAATGAGTACTAGTGAGACATTTCTAGAGAACAAAGTTCTTCGGCCTGTTTTTGAAACGCATCGTGGACAACTCAATTCTTGTGTATTTATGTAAATTTGCTCGAATTTAGCTTGATTTTTATTCCAATTTGAGTTCATTTGCTTAAGCTGCATAAGAATGCTGGTCTACTCGATGTGTTTCAAAACCCGGCCGGTATTTTGCTTTAAGGAAGCCTACTCTAAACTTAAGGTAGCAAATAAACGCTTGAGCGTGGACCGTCAAATTTAAGGACTTTATATTAAATGCTTTTCGGCATGACGTAACGAGCTCGCTTAAAGGAAGGACACCTTTCGAATAAAGAAAAAGAGGTGCTTTGAGGTGACACAGAAGGGCTTGAACCATTCGCTTGACTATATTCAGGAGGCGGAGTGCTCATTTCTAGATTGACGAAATCAAACGGCAACTCGTCCTAAAATCCAAATTTTCTTTTATATGCGGTCACCCTTTTGTCCCTTTTGTGTGTTTTACTATCTTGCCTTGATGCTCTCTCTACTTATTATTCAGATAATAAACACGCAAAGAGTACAAAAGGGACAAAAAGGTGATCGCGTTCCTTTAAAGGGATAGGTTTCACCTCGAATTGTACCTTTTTTATAATTTCTATTGATAGCATGACCTACGACGGTCAAACTGCGAAAATTGCAGTAACTTTGCTCCTCGAGTCAGGATCAGGCTCGAAAGCTAAGCTACCTCGACTTTATGAAACAACTGGCATACCGCAGCCGTAGTTAAACGGTACGCCGGTAAGACCAAACTGCTTTACAGGTGATAGGGCTGGAGACGCTAGAAGAAGCAGGGCCCTTATATTCACCCTCTGTCTGTCACAACACCCTCTGCACCTCCAGAAATGTCACGCTATTTCGCGCTTGTAATTTCTATTGACAGTTTGGCGTATCGCTTATGATCTTTGTTTCCGAGCTCGGCCCGCGGAAAAAAACGGCTAGTTTTTTACTAGTTTCCTACTAGGTTTTTAGACGGAAAAGCTCGGAATACAAAAGTTTGTCGGGAAAAGCTCGGGAACTCCACGGGAAAAGCTCGGAAACGGAAAACAGACTGCTTCCGAGCTCGGCCCGCCTATTTTCCGAGCTCGGCACGAGAACCTCAAAGTTTCCGAGCTTTTTCCGAGAATCTTCTCGGAGAATACTCGGGAAATACGCGGAAAAAGCTCGAAGTTTTTCGGAAAAAGCTCGGGATTCATTAACGGAGTAGCTACGGCTGCGGTATGCCAGTTGTTTTATAAAGTCGAGGTAGCTTAGCTTTTGAGCTTGATCCTGGCTCGAGGAGCATGGGAAATTTACGGCAATTTTCGCATTTTGCCCGTCAAAGGTCATACTATCAATATAAATTATAAAAAAGGTGCAGTTCGAAGTGAACCTATCCCTCTAAAGGTAGTTACATTCCTGTGTTTATGTACAAGTTTCACATAACAGCGATACTCGTGCCACGAAAAGCTTGGTTTCGCTAATAATTTTTGAAAATGTCCCGGGTCCGACTCTGCATATCAATAGAGAAATTACGTTTTTTAAACTGGGGAAGGTGCGCGGCAGAGTTGCAACTCACCTTCATAGTTAGCTCAGTGTATTCGTTTCTGGGACTCATTTGAATCCATGAGGAGTTTTGTAGTACTCACCTGTATTGCCGGTTCGGACTGATCGAACATCTCAAATGAATCCATGTCAATATCAGTCGAGTCCACGGTCTCATCTAATCGCAGTCTATGAGACACCTTTTGCCATTTTGTGTCGACTTCTTCCTCATCGTCACTCACAGCTCTTTTCCTGTACAGCGCAAATGGAAGTCGGATATTTTGCATCGCCTTTATTTGACTCCTGGTCAATGGAGCTGACCACTCTTTGTCATCCGAGAGATCAATCTAAAATCCAGGTGTTCAAATAGTCATGTGTTGACCAAAAAAGTAAAAGAAAAGTAAAATCCTCATTCATATTCCGTCATAAAGACTTATTTTTGGGAAACTCAAACCATGAATTCGAAGAATCTCAGTATTGGCCGACTCTTTGGAAAACTATTAAAGGGATAGGCGCACCTAGAGTTTCACCTTTTTTATAATTTCTATTGATCGAAGAATCTCAGTATTGGCCGCCTCTTTGGAAAACTATTAAAGGGATAGGCGCACCTAGAGTTTCACCTTTTTTATAATTTATATTGATAGTACGTACCTATGACGGTCAAAATGCGAAAATTGCAGCAAATTTCCTTTACTCCTCGAGCCAGGATCAAGCTCAAATCTAACCTACCTCGACTTTATAAAACAACTGGCGTACAGCAGCCGAAGTCAAACGGTAGGCCAGATGTGTTATATGTGCGAAATAGCGTGACAGGGCTAGGAGAGTGAATATAAGGTCCATGCATACCGTTTAACAACTGCTGCGGTACGCCAGTTGTTTTATAAAGTCGAGGTAGCTTAGCTTTTGAGCTTGATCCTTGCTCGAGGAGCAAGGGAAATTTACTGCACTTTTGGCATTTTGACCGTTATAGGTCATACTATCAATATAAATTATAAAAAAAGGTGCAATTTGAGGTGAACCTATCCCTTTAATAACCATTTTCGGGTCTTTTTTGTAGGATAGTGCTTCTTTGCAGTCCTATGTCATTTTTTTTATAAAAGATAATCTGATAACAGGCCAAGTTTTATCACTACTGAAGACTGAGTATTGGTCTTGTTTGCATTTGATAACACTTTTTGGGTCTTGCGGTCGCCTGCCGTTGGTTTACATCAAAAAAGCTAGTAGACCTGGACAGACCTCCGTATTTCAGGCACACATCAACGAAATTGACCAAAATATTTGAAACATATCCGTGGTTTATAGTTTTCGATCCCATTCTGAACCCTCTTTTTATTTTTTTCTGTGCAAATGTAGTGGCGCTTGAATGCACGCAAAGTCCATAACTTACACTAATTTGAGATTAATATGTACCTGAAAGTGGTGGCTTCTCTCAATAGTGGGACATAATAAAAAAATGCTACAGTTTTAAAATTTGGGTCGAGTTTTTAAACGACCGGTAGCTTCATGTCTTCATATAGACAAATAGCGCGTCCCCTTGGCCAAAATTAGCGAGCTTACTCTTCTATATGGGTTGTTCATTACAAAGTTTAATTCCTTCGCACACGCCTAAAAAGACAAAACACGTTGTCAATTTTCTTTTATAAAGATCACTTATGCGGCCGTTATTGCAAATTCTTCAGCTCACCATTTCGTCAGACAGGGACGTTTCCTGGACGATTCGGGACTGTAATTTCCCTTCAGGCGCTTGATTATTGAGTGATTTCGCATGCTCTGGCTCGAATGGAAGGTGGATAGATCTAAGCCTGTCGATCTCTTCCGGGCTTAGAGGAGCTGAATACTCTTCTACTTCGATCAACTGAAAAATGACAAGTCTTCATTACATTGCAATGTCAACTTGCATCCAGTTCTTTTGTCACAAAGGGTCAGGCACACGAGACCAAACAATATTTTTTTATATGATATTCATGTTCTCCATACCAGTTAACACATGGGTTCATAACTTCATTTTAAAATTTATTAAATATGGCAAATTGCGTTTTCCGACATTCCTTTCTACAGTATTCTTGCCCTTTTAATCAAACTAATCGCAAATTGAACGTGAAACACGTGCTGGAGAGGCGAGATACGAGGAAGTTTAAGACAAGCGCGCTAATTCAAATTCGAATATACTGTGGAAATGAATGTCCGAACACTTTATATGAAATTAGGCACTGATGTGTTAACTGGTGTGAAGCATAGGAATATCATATTATAAGTATAAAAAAAACTGTTTATCTCGTGAGCCCGACCCTTTAAGACACGCCTGCCATATTTAATAAATTTTAATATGAAATTAGGCACACATGTGTTAACTGATGTGAAGAATAGGAATATCATATTACAAGTATAAATGTATTGTTTATCTCGTGAGCCTGACCCTTTAAGGCAACAGAACTGGATGCAAGTTGACATGACTAAAATATTGTACTATTTCGGACAACAATTCACATCCTTCAAGGGCAACAATAAAATGACATTTACCTTACTATCAAGGTCCATTCAATGAGTACAGTATTGCAATATGATTTGTATTTTTGCATGTACTAAGGATAGACTTAGCCTTTCAAATTCGTATTGGTGCTCCAGCTGGAAAAGAATAAAAAAATAGATATGGAACTTACAAGGTTTGAAATAAGAGTAAATTATGATTGAGTTTTTTTTTTTGAATCCAGACGACCTCTCAATAGACAAATACATCAGTCATGAATCTTTAATTAATATACGTCAATCGCGAATAGATTCAGATATGAGGGAAAGAGACTTCCGATTCAAATGAGAAGACTTTTCATTGCGCAAAATTAGTTCTATTGAAGGGGGCAAGTATTTGTTTCTGCACCTCTCTCCTCCCACAGCGTGTCTTCTCTAGGACTCCGCCCTACCATAAGATTGCGCAACGAAAGGTTCCCAGTCAATAATTTAAACTGAAGCAATAATAATGTTTCAAAGGCGCAGTTGTTTAAACTCAGTTGCGATGGAGAATTATTTGAATATCTGCATTTTTTCGAGCTAATTTTCATAGGCACTTTAAAACAAATTCTAACAGTAAGTCAGCTAAAGCGACTTACCAAATATAAAAAAATTAAGTTGCGCCTTGTGCGCGCTAACTTTCCCACGGTCCGGACTTTAGCATGAGGTATTTTTGCGACTGCAATACATGCAATACAAACTGGTACTGCGCAGAAAAATTCAGAAAAAATTCAGAATCTGGGCACTTACTGACTTATCCACAGATGACTAGGATTGCTGATATTTTTGCCGAGCTGTAATATCGTAATCACAACTCGAAGTACCTGTTCTCGGAACGTGACATCCTGAACAAAGTCGCACCAATTAAAGATAGTCGGTTTTACTACAAAAACGTAACACTAAATTTAGCGCGGCAGAAGCAGGCGGTTCACTCGCAAACACTGTGAACACCACAATCCAGATCACCTAAAACATACATTATAATGAATGACCGTGCAAAGATCTACCACACTAGCGTAAACTAGAATATGTTCGCTCGTGAGCTTCAGGACAAACATCTATATATTTGTTCCCTAGTAAGTTCACTCGCGTTGTGAAGCACGGGTTCTTAGGGTTCCCTTTGGATGACGTTCTTTATTTGTATTCAGTTGTACAGATGCACGCTCCATGAAGTTGGAATGGTGTAGATATTCAGTGTTGTGGTGAGCTTGTCATTCCAACCAAAGGAAACAAGGTGTGTTTAGCACATTTACTTTGTTTCCTTTGGTTGGAATTACAAGTTCACCACAACACTGAATTTTATTTGTATTGATTGTTAACCAATACATACACCGTTACTAATAAATTGAGGCTGTAGAATAAGTCGGACTGACTAAAATTTGAAGTGAACACACGAGAGCAGCACTGCAAATCTAATGCAAACAGGAATTTTCGGAGAAATTAGGGGTGGGCGTGGCGGAAAGGTGAATCAAATTGTTGAGCAACGAAATGTGAATATTCTGCACAGCAACAGAATGTGTAAGAAATATCAGTAATAAAGCTTTTCATTTTATTGCAATGCAAAAAAAGACATCGCTCTCTGCGATTTAACATGAAAGGACTTTCGTTACAATGGTCTATTCACGTACCGCTTGAATGAAGGCTCGGGTTCACGTACAACGCTTATTCCCAATGTTTCTAGTTGAACTCTACAAGAAGTTCCTCATGGAAAACTATAGGATTTAGCAGTTTCATTGTCTGTTATCCGAAGGTCAATGTTATAACAAGCTCCTCAGAAAACGGGCAGCGGTTTGGTAAACGAAACACACTTGGTCTTTCTTTAATAGAAGACATCATGCTATCCATCGAAGTTAGGGGTAGCATATTTTCTGTAGTCAAATAAAGACAAAGGGTTACTTTATAAGCGACTCGGAAAGCTTAATGAATCAAACCAGCACCCTTCCAGCGTATTTATCAATGCTACAGTCCATTTCCACAATTTTTGAGCAACGTTTTAACGGACCTTTTTCCGTTAATTATTTGCAGGATAAACATTTCCGAATCCAATGGTTTTATTTTACATTGACAATGTGAAATTTTAATTTTAATTAAAAAAAACTCCGTCAATTAGAATAAGTTGGAGTTGGTTTATATTGTATACGTATTGGATGACACTGCTGTTGACACACACAAAAAACATATCAATGAGCATAAGCTTTATTAATTAATTAGAAAAAAAATAAACGAACAAAACACTGTCGTCACAGAGTATATGACCAAGTGAACCGTACTCACACAAGATAATCAATAAAATATATTAATCTTTTTAGAAGAATTGATGGTTTTATGTTTCACGGATGTATGATCTTTCATTTCGTTGTATTGGACTTTTGATGACATATTGAAATACTTTTGTTGACACTTTGAAAGTGTACCGTCAGGGCAACTAAACTAACGAAACCCAGAGTTTCAACAGAATTTCATTGTAATGTGAACAAAATATTATTTTCTTTTTCTAGGCTAATAATAGAGTATATGACCAAGCGACGAAAGAAACGTCATAAATAACAAACTGGTGTTAATGGAAAATCTTGGGGAAATTTGTTCTTTAAAATTAAAAAAATGTCTAAATGTTGTTTATAGAAAGTGAATGTTCTTGTTATATTATTATTTAAATTCTCAGATAAACGGTGAAATAAATAGAGCATTGAATGACCTAATAAGAACGCAAAATGCGTAGTTCTGAGATCAACAGAAGGGCGATTTGGGGTTTAAAATTGCCAGGAAGTGTTAGTTCCTTACTTGAGCAACAACAACGGATATTGAAATGGTTAATAACAAAATGAAGTGAGACAATGAAAGGTGAATACAACAGGCGAAGGAAGTATCGAGAGAAAAAAAAAACAAGTTGACCACCAAAATGATAGAAATTTAAGACTCTTTCCTTTCTACAAAGTCGATCATTCGTTGCAACAAGTTGAAAATGTTTTTTTTTTTCGTATTATTCACAAATCGATAATTTTAATATGTTTTATTCGTTCTGATTAGTTGCAAAAAATAACCGATGTAGCAAATACATATGATGATAGAATGAATAATAATGCGCAACCAATGGGAGACCGGGGTTGAAATGTGGCGAGTCGGAGGGCAGTTTGATAATCAGATGACATTTATGATATCATTATTAGGATTGGGCAATGACCACCTTGTGACCAATCAGACATAATCATGGAATCGATTATATAAGGTGGGCGAGCTTGGCTGTGACTATATACAACAAACGACCGATTTAATCGGTACCCGTAGTGGATGAAGTTCAGACCTGCCCATTGCGAGGCATACTCTTGAAACGAGATGTGGAACGAGCACCGGCATCATCTGAAACAATATGTTTAACATGGTCAGGCAGATGAGTTAGTATTCCCACCAAGAATTTACAGGAAAGCACAATGCACCCCCCTCCGCACAATGTTTCGTATATGTTTTTGTTGTACTTTTTTGACAGTATGATTCAAGTAACTTTTCTGTGAGAATAATCAACCTATGTACTGTTTCGCAACAACAAGTAAGAAAATCATATGATAGGGAGTTATCTCGAACATGAAAGGAACGAAACAACTCACAACTGCTCTGCGATAGAGCGCTGGCAGATACCCCCATACAAGGAAGTCGTCTTCGCCTAGGCGCCTCTCCGTCGGATGTTTCCGCATCGGCATCCGGACTCTCCTCCTCCATCAGTGAGGAACGCTGACTATCGTCGTCACGGCTGCCGCGGGATCGGTTACCTAGACAACTAGAAATTTGTCAAATGCCAAAATAAAATCGAACTGTTCTTTCTCATGTCCATCTAAGCGGTTACACCCGACCTTGAAGTTCGAAAAAAAACATGTTTTATCTATGTAATTCTCACCGGTATTTCGATTTCTACTTGTCGGTCTTCCTCCCATCCCCTCATACTCTGTGTCCCGCTGTTCTCTCGGATCCCTGGCCAAAATGGTAGTTCCGAGTTTTTGATGAAGGAGAGCATCGGACACACAGTCATATGTGTCGTCAGGACGCCTTCTTACCTGGAAATTAATTTGTTATAATTTATAATAATAAGTTTTGACAAACGAGCTCTCACCAAGAAAAAAAAATGGAAATGCAAATCATTATTGCCTTAACGCTTGGTTTAGATTAAGTTTTTGTTCGCAAACTTAAACTACCTCATATCCATCATTTGGAGGGTTACCCGGTGGCGGAGGCGGAATGAAATCCATTAGATTGGCTTTTGGAGGCGACCGCCGTCCTCTACCCTGAAGTTATTCACATTAATGAAAAAGGAGCGGACTACTCAAACAATTACTTGGTGATAACAGCTCTCATCTAGAAATGTGTACGATTTTAAAGGAGATTTACCTTTAAAAGTGGATATTCAATTTAAATCCAACCGCAGCAAAGTTTACTTGAAGGAACAGGTATTGTCCAGAAAAGGAGATTTAATGCGAACCTGTGAACTGCCTCCAGTCCCATCACTACTCTGAACGTAACTGACATCTGTATGTGGGGGACTGTCACTTTGTTGACTTGCCAAGTGCCTCTCCGATCCTCGCGATTGTCTGGATCGTCTGCCGACGGTACCACTGTTTTCCGCATACCTGAATAAGCAGTAGCTGAGCCACGAGCAGTTTTGTTTGAAATAAATTATTGAATAAATGACAAAAGCTACAAGGAACATTGTACAATGCAAACTAACAAATATCTTGTGCAAAACAAACCAACAAACTTGTATTAGTATAATTCGGAAAATCAATTCAATTTCAGCCACCGTCAGAATATCAATTAGAGAAGTTACATGAATCGTTTATCATTTATTCTCTAACCTGGCAGGTGGTCCGGGTGGTATGGGATTACTTGGTAGGGCCGGGCCTCTCAACATCCTATCAGTCAGCCACGCTGGTTGTTGACTCGACATAACAAGTGTTGTTGTTGCGTATGGGGAGGGATCGTCTTGATACTGGAAACGAGGGAACTGTGCTTTTTAGCAAATATATTTTCTGAACAACACCTTCGCCGGAAAATCAATGCGATTTTTTATACTTACTTGACATAAACAAGAGAAGTTGAATGCGAAAAAGCCCAAGGCTGGCAATGAGGTCAAAGCAAATTTCACACAGATGATTGGTTAACTTATAAATAACACTCATTTTACCTGTCCACCGTAGAACGTTGACATTGGGTTGCCGGGTCCTCCAGTCAATTGTGCATAATGGTAATGATGTTCCGAGGGTGGTCTTGCCAGTGTTCCTGTCAAGTATTCATCTCCGCAGTGAGCACCATAGAAGTCGTTCTGGTTTGGCGTCAACGAATACAGAGGCTGGTTCGGAGGGCATCTGAAGGAAACAGTCAATAGGTGTTATTTTACATTTATGCTGGACTTCCAATCAGCAAGCAAAACACAAAGCAACCAAATCAGAAAGGTAGAACAAAATGTAGACAAAGACCGCGCTGAATCATGTACAATCGTAGAAATCATTAAAGTACTAAACATAACCAGAGACAGCTTAGAGAAGAGGTGACTCTTGAGGGGCACTACAACTAAACTGGAGAACATGTCCAGCAGAGGCCAAGACGTCCTATATGCAAATATGTGTCTTCGGGCTCCGCCTAGTCCCATAGAAATCAGAACTCTGCCTCTTACTCTCCGAAAGACACCTTTCCTATCTGAGTGACTGAAATTTACATTGTGGTTAAATAGTGCAATAAATGGAGTAGAACAATGGGTTACTTTGGAGCACAACAATGGGTTACTTCCAAAGAATATTCTCTATTGAATAAGAAGCATCAACGTTATAAATAAATGAACAACATATTACCTCTGAGCAATTGTCATCCGTTGCGCTGTGTTGTAGGGATTTCCTTCCGGCCACAGACCATTCATATGCACCGATCCATCGTTGATTTTAATAAATGGACCCATCCGATCCTAAAGAGAACGAAGTGAGGATTCAATTTCCCTTGCTCCTTTACGTAAATCCGATGAAACCCAGTTCGCAAACGAATTAGGATAAGAGTCTAACCTTGCACGACTTGCTCCGTTTATACCGCAAGAATAGGAAAACCGCCAATGCTATTAAGAAGATCCACACAATGACGGTGAGAAGGACGACGAACCAGGACCGATGTAGTAAAGAATAAAGGAAAGATTCTGCATCTCCGGCTGCCGCCGCATGCTGATCCAGGGTTTCTTGGTCTGAAAGCAGCACGGTACATATTATATTCTCCCACTAGTAGCGACCAAGCTCTCATTACGAAACCTGGCTTTATATTAATTTGTTTCCGTTACGTTCGTCTTTTGTTTGTTTCAGTAAACCACAATGTACAAATATGTTTATAATTAAGGCGTACCCATAGTAACAACATCTGTGCCATGAGCAACTCCAATTCCAGCATTTGTCCTTGCGGCCACTCGTATTTTATAAGTCATTCCGGGTATCAGGTGGAATAGAGTAACACTGGCTGCTCTCTCATTTGTGGTGATGTTTCTGTTGAATTTGGTTCCCTTTCCAAGGATGACAATCTGGAATCCCTTCAGAATTCCGTTCATTCCGTCGGCTGGAGGAGCTCTCCAGGAGATTCGAAGGGTCGTCAAATTCAGCATTCGAATACGAACGTCTGAGGGAGGAAGTGAAGGAGCTGAAATTCACAAATTAAAAGGGGTCTGACCTTTATTCTCATCCAACTTGAAAATGTAATACTTAGTGTAGATTTTGGGTTGCGACGAATTCGAAGTCTGTTTCAGAGGCCATTTAATGTGCAAAAAAAAATACTGTTAAGACTTACGCGCTTCTGCAGTAAGAGCATCCATTGAATTGGAGGGAGTTCCCTGGATCAACTTGTGATATGGAATGACAAAAAACTCGTAGTTGGTGAATGGCAGCAGTCCATTGACAACGAATGATTCCGTCGTAGCACCCGACACGTTTACCCATCTAAATATTTATCATACAATGGGAGTAGGGAATGGGAGTGAATATGCTTGTTTTGATTGAAGCCCAACCTCATGAATAATCTTAAAACACTCCTAAATTAGATATTAAGCGAGGCGTCACTAATGGCTTCAACAATGTGAGAAACGCTTACTGGTTGATATTGGACCTCGGTGGTCCTCGCCACTTGATGTAGTACCCTTGCACCAAATCATCGGGTCGCCTTCTCTTCCAAAAGAGTCGAACGGCCGTGGAGTTGATTGTTTTAACCTCTTCCAATTTGATGAATTGTTCAGATGTAAGTCGGTTCCGGATAAGATCGAGATCCAAAGCCTCCGAACGGCCCTCTGCAAAAAAAGAGACAAAGGTCAGATTCTGAATTTATGTTTACTAGCATTCGCCCGAATAATACATATCTGGTCACATATAAATAAATAAAAAAACATTGCTATATAAACATTCTTGCTCTCTTTTAGTTAAGTTGAGCATTGAACATCTGTCAATAACACAGTCACTCATCCTCACCCATTTTCTTCATGTCCTTCATCTTTGCTGCTGAACTGATTCCCGACGGAGGCCCAATGCCCTTCTCATTTTCGGCCCGAATAATAAACACAAATGTGGACGAAGGAAGGAGTCCTTTCACTCGATGATGAGTACCCGACACATAATCACCCACATTGAACCAGGTCTGAAACGAAGATTTTGGTGGAAAAAAAACTTCCGATATTAGGGTCAGTGAACCCATAGCGATCTCCGCTCAGCCAGATATTGACAGGGCTTTTGTCTAGAAAATGAGTTCGTGCTCACTCATAAAGGACGACTCCGGATAAATAATCAACAAAGCTCAATAAAAAATAAAGCTACAAAAGCATACCTCTCCCAACTCTGGACTAAAGTACTGAATCATGTAACCAGTCACAGGAGAAGCGCCATTCTTTTCTGGAGCTTTCCACTCGAGGTCGAGCTAAAATAGAACAATATGAATTATTAATATTTTGATAAATATAAAAACTGATTCTGGGCTCTCGAAGATGGACAAACAGTATTTGGTAAATTTGAATGTGAAGACAATACCTCAGTGGCACTGATATTTGAAACATTGGGCGTGGAAGGGGCCGACGGAAACGCAGTAGCGTCAGGCATTCTGGAGAACAAGGCGCGAGGATTGGAGTGTTCTGAAAATGGAACTGTGTATTTTAAGTATGACAGTTGAAATATGCGTCGGCAACAGTGCAGTAGCACTCAGATTTGTGGCAAAATCCCAGAGTTTTTCTGGGCCGTATGCGTCGTGAAAGGGTCTTTACAAGATCCACAATGCCCAAACAGATTCTATGCTTACCTTCTACTGACAATGATGCAGGCCACGTGCTCTCTCCATCATCGTTCTTTGCTTTACATGTATAGACGCCACTGTCAGACTTCCTAGAAAGCACATAGCAATATTATTTGGGTAAACAATTTTATGCTGAACATATACATTAATTAAACGGAATGAGAGTGGAAGCTGAAAAAGTTTATTTGGATGAAGCCCCAAGCTATGGTACCCATTCGCGCTATGCGCAAACAAACAAAACAATTCCCAAAACAAAACAAAAAAAAAATATATATATATATATATATATATCGAACACCTACTTTAAATCTGCAATCTGAAGACTTCCAGTTGAATGTTGACTGAAACGATCATCGGAGGAGACATCCAGAAGAACACCATCTTTGAGCCAAGAAATCGCCGGACTAAGACGGCCGGATGCCTGCAATATTCCGCTTGAAAGACAAGGGGGATTTCCACGTATCTGTTTTCCGCTACTTTTATTAATAATTGTTTGTAATGTCTATGCTCCCCCTCATTAACTGTGGACGAATAAATGCGCATCTCTTGAAAGAAGAATCGGAAGCTGGAAGCGTTCAAAACAAAATTCTGATCGAAACAGTCAGAGAAAGAAGTCATAGATATTTACTTATGCTCACCTGACAGGGCAAAATCGCAGAAGATCCGACCATAATGGTTTGGTTCATGTGGCCATATTCGATAATTGGAGGCGGATGAATGTACACTAAATATGTAAACGTTATTGCTATTATTTATTACCTTAATCAAACACCATTACCAACTACGATTGCATTGAATATCACTAATCACACTAGGCATTTGTTTCCTAAACCCTTAACGTTCACACGGCACTTGATCGTAAAAAACTATAACTAAAAAGTAAACTATTCAATTTATCCGAATCTAAAGATTCCCTACATCCATCGATACAGTTTGTTCCGTTGAGCGAGCATAGGTTGATTGCCGAAGTGAGACTGAGAAAAGTACCGAAAACCATCACTGTGCGAGCCAGGCTCACATGGAAACCCTGCACATTAAATATGGCTGTTACAGACGATATAAACAAACATACATAAGCATTACGAACTCAAAAGAATACGAGAAAACATCAAAAGAGATTTGAAATCGAAAGGATCTCAGGATCACTACTGGCGTCGGCGGCACCAATAAACCCGCAAGGGAGTGGAGACATAAAATTTCGACCCGACGAAATCGAACACGACAGGTAGAGCAATTAAGTGTATGAGGAGTAGGGAGGGCAATTGACCCAAGCAATACAATACGGTTAATCTAATAGTGTTTACCGTACGTATGAGTCGAATATTTTAGTTATTCATTAAGTAAGAACCTTAGCACGCGGGCAAGGTAAGTTGTTACATAAAGTACAAGACATCTCATTCAAATAGTCGACTTGTGCCAAAAAAGGCGCCAAACTTGTGGGAATATGTTCTTCCTGCTCCCACGGAAACAGTCTACTCATTCGGCAAATTTGCTAATGCACCATTGAGCATTCAAACCTTAACTTTTTAGAAAAGTAGGAGTCGTTCCAGTCTTTTGGACCATCTACAGCCCTCCACAGGTTCATTGGAAACCAATTTTTAATAGTGTACTGACGCTAACTTCTCATGTCGTTATTATGATGCCCACTGTTGCTTATGGATTTGTTACTAACATAAAGCATTGAAGATAAAACGAAAGATAAAGGGAACCATGACTATTTCAAGGAAATATTCTTGTCTCATCATCAACACAAAGGCACAACCACGCAAACGCTGTCGGAGCGCAATTACGCTGTGCTTTAGATTGAATTACCGCTGGATGTTAGTTGCGGGCCCGGGGTCGCTTTAAATAATAGCAATGAACCAACGGAAGCGAAAGAGAATATTGTCTAAATATGGCGGGAGTAAGTTCGAACACGAATTCTCAATTCTTCTGTACTCGCGCGAAAAAGTATGCGAAAATCAAGATTCAACCAGTTTGGTTTAAAGCTACTAACATACAAATAAGATATCATAGGCACTAGAACATTAACAATGGAATATTTTAGACAATACATGTATAGCGCCACATTATGATATTCCAGATATACCAATATTTATTCATATGGATGTAATTAGTGCAATTGTTATGGTTGCGGAAGATTAATATGAAGAAGGTGCAAGAGCCCGAAGGGTTTCTCAACAATTTGGAACGGGGGTATGTTGTCGAATAGGAGCGGCGTAAGGGTGTAAATCACGGAGGGTAAACATGCGTAGCCGGGATTAAACCACATCTAGTGAACCTATTAATCAGGGGAATCTCGAGATGTTGTTGAGCTAAAACCATAACATATGTCCAAAGAAGTGAAAAACATTGTTATTATGAACCGAACGAAAGAAGTGATATTTCTCCGCTAAGCTCAAAAATTCATGGAAATATGAAAGCAAAACGACCCGCTCCGTACTACGCTTACGCTTTTAAGCGTTACACATTTTATATCCTTCGACAAGGTATTATATGCATCCAAAGATATAATTAACATAGTAAAAAACTAACTATGAATCACAAATTTGTACAAAAATAAGTACTTTGTTTACTTGTTGTTAGCAGTTATTTTTCAGGAAGGAGTGAGAGTTTATATAACAAATGGTACACATTCAAGAAATAAGAACCGACCAAATATAGAATAGGGAGGAGACGGGAGTCTGCGACGGTTTTATGCTACTGATAAAGGCTGTACAATAAGTGTATGCAAATATGGTGCCCAAATAAACATGACACGCAGAAAATTGGATCGCAAACATGCCAATATATGGTAATAGGTGAAGGTAATGGTGGTATTGTTTAAATGGGTGTTTGGAAAGCTGGAGCAAAATAGTAGGTAAGAAAATGTGCTGCTTAATCGTAGTGAGCAGGCGTATTGAACTCCTGTGGTAGTTCGGGAAACACGGGTCATTTCAGTCTGTCCAGTTGAGATGGATGAGCGGACTTGTTTTACAGCGAACACTACACGCTCCGTTATGTGGAGGAACGATGCCAATTGCACACCAATATTACCCCACTCTGTCTCCCTCTTTCTCACTCACTTCATAACAACTGCCTTGTCTGCTCAAGACGAGAGAGAGAGAGAAAAATGGAGGTACACTAAACTTATCCTAAACTTTCGTTAGTATTGTAACGTAACGCAAAAACAGTTCATTTCTGTGTTTACTAACCTATAAGGTAAAAAAAAACTTTTTTTTTACTGAAGTAGCAAACTTTATTGTGAACCTTCGGTCGACAATTCAAAAAGTAGAAAGTTTCTGATGAGAACTCGCGATACTGTCAGAAAGGTCTAGGTTTGGCTCATTGGATTCCACCAATATGATGTAATGAGAACGTGCCACTGAGAGCCAAGAGTGACCAGTGCGTTCTCTCTTAAACGACCCTTCCGATCTCTCTCACACTATATTGCTTACTCTATCTCCTTTCCTCCCTTCTTCTCTCCATCTCATCCTCCTGCTAACAATTGAAAGAACATCAATCAAAGAAAAACACATATTGAGGCGGGAAGGACCTGTATAAAACGTTGAGAAGCTGACCTTTGATAAACTGTGGATAATATCTAATTGAAAGCATTGTCCATGTCAGTGTCAGTGTACCGACCAGTCCAAACTGTAGCAGGTAGATTTTCATTCTAGTGGTAGAAATAGAGCGTAAGTAAAATACGAGCTTCACTGCACAGGGAGATAAAGCAGACAGACGGATAATGTCGGATTGAGAACCACTCATTTGTGTTTTGTCAAAATGAGTAATCCAACAGTCACGCCTCTTCAGATACAATTATGTGTAATATCAACTGATGATTCGAACGGAAAATTTACATGTTGATCTATACATGCAGAAAGCTGTATAAAGACCGAAGAAGATGTTAATAAAAAAAGTGTTTCTAAATTTTAGTGAACTTTTTTAGTGAAGCAATTTTTTTGCGAGTTGGTACTTTAGAGTGAGTAGAGACAGTGAGTTGTTGCTTAAGTTTTTCAAAGAACCTTGCGGATGTTTTCACATTGCATGCTCGATTCTAGGTCTAAAATGGGTGTTGTTGGTTGTACGTGAGAGCAATCTGAGAAGGTGCTTCTTCCTTTTCTTTCCGTTGCTTCTCACCACCCCCATTGAATAACACACACATCCTACTCGGCAGATCACAGGAGCTGGGAGACTATACGAAACATGAGACACCAAACACATGAGATGAGTAGTCAAATGGGGTGGGATTTAAGCCCTATGCGTTAATCAATTCATAAGGCTACATAATCGCAACGGTTGGATAAGGAACGCTTGCTGCAGAGGATCTACGTCGCACTAGCATCCTCATTTGAAAATATCAGTCATCAATTCAGCTGCGGGTAGAAGTAGAAGAGCGAGGTATTAAAGCCGCACAGTATGGTAGGTGAAAGTGTTTCGAACTAATAAAATATTCGATCGTGGCAAAGCGGATCTGACAACGTCATCAAATCCAATAATAAAACAAACAAAAAAGCGTTCTCGCGGGCAAAACATTCGAACGGCTTTCACACGTGGAAAATAGCTTTCGAGATATGAAATGATATTTGCAAAGCGGTAACACCTCGTTGAGAAGCGTAGGGACATAATTGTATGATTTTGCACTTACGCAGCCTATCGTTTTCTTTTGTAAACATCGAAATTTTTGAGGTAGCCCGTTTGGGCGCGTGAATATGTTCCAGAGGCTCATAATCTGCTTAGATTAATGAAGGCGATAAGCCGAATCGAGAGATAGAGAGGTGCGAAAATGGGGGATTCATCACTGCGCGCGCATCTTCGACACGCCGCACACACAAATCAAGAAGAACTATTGAAACATCTGCTCTTCCAACGAAAGACAATCTACCGCACATGCACAAAAAGAGGGCCCCTGTCGCACACAGAACACTTACACAATGGCGGTGTGAAATTACGGCTTTTGTTCGGCTATTCCGCGGGCAAATAAACGAATTTACTCCCATATTGTGTTATTACTTGGAGTCAGACGTATGCTACAGTTGCTGGCAGCACTTGAACTAATTCTAAATAATTAACTAGTGAGCGTTCTTATATCAGAGTTCATTCATGGCATGAAAAACAATCAAAAGATTTCCCTAAGCCTGATACTCATTACTCATTCTAGATAGACACGGGCCCGGACTACAGTATATATTTCGAAAATTTAAACTAATGTTGTATGTATACTGTGTGTTGTATACATGAGTTTAACCGCATGATAATGAAACCTTCAATAACCTGACGTATACTCGTACAGTATTATCAAAAGGGTGTGCTATAGAATACAGTGAGTGATTCATGGACGAAGCAGCAAACATTCAATTTATACCATCAGCACACATACGAGATAACAGTCACCAACTGGTATGGTGGGTTGAGCAATAATATGGCATTACAGCAATTTAAATGTCGTTGTAAAATCAAAAGACCAATATCACTTGGAGTCACTTGGAGTTGAGTCATAAGGGTGGAAATCAAGCAAAGTTTCCACTAATAAATCAGATAGGTTGCACTCGTCGGGCTGTGGGGGCATATTATTTATTTATGTGACGGGTAGGTGCATATAAGACGGATTCAAGGTTAAATAAAATATTTTGGTTTCATACTATGTTTGGGAAGAGACGGATTAAGCGCTAGCAATGGATCAGTATATAGAAAGAAAAGGAGAACTAGGGGAAAAAAGAGTGACAGAGAAAGGAAGAAAGAAAGAGAGAGAGAGAGAGAGAGAAATTGAAACAATGTGTAGCTTTTCTAATTCTACAATTTTCAACTCTGATAATTTGTTGATGACCATTATAAAAAATTCGAGTGAAAGGCATGCAAAAATCTCGACCGCTTGCCACAAAATATCAATCTCTAAAGGAAACTGTGAGTATTCATTCAGTCAGTGTATTGATGGTCAAGGAATATATGAAGATGATCGTTTTCTATCTGTCTGTCATCGAATACGTGAGAAGAAATCCCTTCTGACACCCTGGAGAGGGTATTCAATAGACAAGTATAATGGGTGAATGATCAATTATGAAGAGTTAGAGAGAGAGAGAGAGAGAGAGAGAGAGAGAGAGATGGAAGAAAAGATATATGACCTGTGACGGCAACTGTACACGTTCACAAAATTGTTGGCATGTGGCTAAAAATGCATTGAAGCTCACAGCGAAACACTGAGAACTAGCGAGTAATACGCAGTAAATAGTGGCAAGAAATGTGAGCTTGGAATTAATGACTATTTCTTCAATGTCACAAAAATATGCATATGAACTAGCCCCCTGCTGCACCTTGACTAATTGCAAAACGATCCACTGTCTGTTTGGAAACGCGACTAAGTGATTAATATCTTATTTAAATCAACACTTCGAAGAGAAGATTTACATCGAATGAGGCATTGCACTCGGTATGACAGTAGTACCAATGGTAAGTCCACTTTCCCAAAGAGTTGTACTCGAGGAATACAAAGAAATCCAAGCAATTTGTTCTTACGTTTGTAAAATTCCCTAGTACGACCGGGATTTTGTGGGTCTTGTGAAAAGTCGTACTAGGGAATTTGACAAACGTACAATTTACTGAAGGCAGATATAAACATGAGTTTCAATTGGTTTGAAGAAGAAGAAAGGAAGTGGACTAGTGGTGTTAGAGTGAGACTTTAATGAGGAGTGGCGGGACAAAAATGGCTCAATTACAGGGGAGGCTTTCGGACGGAAAGAGATAGAGGGAGAAAAGGTAGAGCGAAAAGGGAAAGAGAATGAGAGAAGAAAAGGAGAGAATGTCGACACACATTCAGTATTGTACCAGAAAGGATGGACTGCGTACGAAGAAGTTAATTGGGTTGAGGCAGCCAATAGAAAATATGCAAATTCAGTACTGAAAGCATACAGTCTGAGACGAAGAAGTGATGCACATCCAGAAAAATGGATGCTAAAGTGATTTCAATGGAAAATGATAAATACGAAAAGGGTCGTTTAATCCGTTAATATCCAAAGGTGAATATACCAAATAGCACAGGAGAGCTTGCTAAAAACTGTGAGGAGAGACGAGAGTACTGGGTGTATATCGACTCAATGCTCTGTACTCCGCAAATGCGACCTGTGGGAGGATGTCAGCAAATTTGCATAGGCTTCTCGCAAGACAATGTCATCGGCCGGTGCGTACAGGGCAAATGAGGTGATGCGAGGGTATGTACACATCAGAGGTAGGGAGAGCTTGGGAAAGCAAGTGGGAAGAACCGTCTGATCCAAAGGAAAGCAGGCGATTGTTTATTGACATGGTGCTTGCCATGCGCATCGCCTTTGTTCTACAAGTGTCGGGTGAGAAAAAGAGAGGCTTAGGAAAACAAATGACATTGACTTGTTAAGAAAATTCTTTACAGTTCTGAGCTTATTGTTTAAAGTTTTTGCCCTAATGTGTTTGAAGACACAGTTGAAGAGTCTAGCAAATCTGGAAATGTCCACCTTGAATCAAATGCCTTGCTGTAATGAAGAATGGGCTAAATTGGTATGTTTCTGCGTTAGAATAGCAATTCTGCCACCTGAGTGAGTAGTGAGTTGTTGACCCCGTACCGGAGGGGATCGTACTGCATGGATTAATACCGCCGGAAGTCTCCACTCAACACTGGCATTTAAACACTACCACCTATGCACACAACTGGGAGGAAACTTTGCACATAGACTACAAAATAAAAAATGTGCTTACAATTAGTAGTATCGTAAGATATACCTTGTGTACGCAAAGAAAGAAAGAAAGTCACATCATCTCATTTGCATTCATGGGATAGTCGAATTTTCACATAAACTTGCATTGCTAGGAAACGGGGAACTTGACGAAGCAATTGCGCTTCAATTTAGTTAATAAGCGAGAAGTGACGAGAAAGACGTTGTCCGGTTCGTATATATGTTATTTACTCTACTATTTCAGAAGCAAGCCTCGGCAACTGACCTGGATTGTAATATAATAGAAAGGTTTAATGTTTTAGCTTGCATCCTCAACTGCGTAAGTCCACTTGCTCACAATTTAATTGGGATTGTTTGTATTCACAAAAAAAGTAGCGTAAGTCTTGCCAATGGTGAAAAGCAACTAAAGAAGTGTGCATAGCTAATTATATTGGATGCTTCAGCCTTTCCGTTTTCAAAGGCACAAAAACTAGAGGGGTTGCAATTCAAATCCCAGACGGATAGTCGATTTAAATTCATGAAATGTGGGACATTTTAGCATGAAAAAAGTATCGGCAGCGATGTTGTGAAGACCCACGTTCCTTATGATATGTGGTCAGGTTGTCAATAACTGGGTCACAATATCAAGATACAAAATACGGTTACTCTAGTTTCTCAACCGTTGCCGGTATAAAATCGATATTAACCTTGACTCAAGTGTAAATATCCCCAAACGGTACCCTATCATTAATAGTGCGGTGAGTTGCAACATTCAAAGGTAAATCGCGGTACCTTTGAAGATAGAATTACAGTCCAGTTCAGAATTAAAGAAACAGAAAAAGACAAAAGAACAGAACGGTGAAAGATGTCATGCAAGTGCAAGAAAACCAAGGAACTAGACTCGTCTATTATATCCGCCCTTGATGTTGAATATCAGGTTGTTATTAACTGTCTATATAGTAGGAATATGATACGACAGGTCTTTACCAACTGAAAAGCCGTCGATTAACCGTCGATTAACGGATACAATAACCCACCAAGAAAATGACTCATAATGGCAGCTAATGACCGGGCCACTAACACGAATGATTTAAATGGCAACACTCTTATTTTATTTCTCAATCAAGGTTGCATCACCAAAAGGCAAAAGTGGCAACTGTGTTTGGATGGTATCATATCAACGACAACCGATAAAAGCCATAAAAATGAAGGGAGCGATGTACGGTTGGGGGTTTCTTTGCCTAAACACGTCAAAAGATACATAAGTGGTATGTGTCTGTTTGTAAGACGAACGAGAATGAAGGGTCGTAAAACGAACAATACCACACACATTGAGATCAAACACACATTGCGAAAAGAACACATGTTGGACGGCACTAAAAAGTGAAAGAAAACTTTACAAGCAGCGGTATTTTTAGAAGAAGGACTCAGACTAGGACAATTTTTATGCGCGACGAAACGTAACATTCGGGGTTTTGAAGAGAACGATTAGAGGGCCAGGATAAAATTATGAAAATATTCAAACAGCCGTTTACTCATTCTGCTAAACACGACTTTGTCTTGCAGTACATATTCATTCGTCGCGGGTTCATATGCTGCATAACAGAACAACGTTACGACAGAAGTTTCTCATGCTACTGCTAGGTGATGAGAGTGTTTTATCTAGCTTTTTCAACAAAGAGAAAGAGATGTGGAAAAAATTGTGCTAACTGATGTGAACACCAGGATAGCAACAATACTGTTCGGGTCTAGTAAAAGGTAAACAGTGTGCATTTCCAAATGGTTGGATCGAAGGTCACTTTCATTCCGAGAAGAAAGGCTGCCGGTATCAAATTTGCATGCGGGAGGTGTCGGCTGGAGGCAAATTGCATGCTCATTAAAGGACCGATGCCGTAGCCAGCCAGCCGGTTGAGTAAATGGCGGGAATTTGAAAAGAACGGTCAAGTACTGTGGGAATATACACCACCATTGACAGGTGCTCAGTCAGTGACACTAACGAGTTATAATCGCCAAGGATCACCAATTAAGTGCAGGGCTGCCTGGGAAAAAAAGGAGAAAATCACACTGTCAGTAATACATAAGATAGTACGATTTCTCACGATGCTTCGAATGCACCTAAATAGAAAACAAGATGTTGGGTTTTATTGAAAGAGGTACTTGGGCGAATCGATTGACATTTGGTGTGAGTTTTTGCATCTAAGACACGTACTTCAAAACCAGCCGCCGGATTAGGGGTATGCTGAAGAAGGGGTGGAAGGTGCTGGGGGTTTCTACACCACGAAAGAATGCAGTAGGATCTTTAATAAAAAGGGTTCTGATGACGTAACAGCATGAACAAGAATAAATGCATGCATAATAACGGAGTTCAGAACCAGAAGGTTTACGATGACTACAACAAAACAGAGAAATTACCGAGGTAAGTCTGATGTTAATAATGTTTGTTTATGTTTTTTAGATTGATCAAGTGCCCTGTGAAATAAAATATATGGGATCTGTTACAAACCTATTCTAATCACATTTTAACCAACCTCGGTTGTGAACAATTGTCAGTGTTGCCTTTGAGAGACTGCTTCCGGCGCTGTTCATTGCTGCACAAATGTATGCCCCTTCATCAGCAGGTCTGGAATCTGATACAGACAACTGTCCAGTAGAGGAGACCTTCAGACGACCATCAGCAGATACATGTCCGGGGAACAACAGGTTCTAAAATAGCAACTTTTAGCTCACTAACTTGGTAAGGGTAGTTCGAAACGCCACAGAGCAAAATGCAAAAAATTGTTTAAGTCATGATACTGCGCGGTACAGCTGATCTTGAGGAAGCTTTGATTGACTCATAAAATAAAACAAGAGCTTTGGGGGTTCCACACCAAATTAGAATAATATAGAGACTGTTAATGAGCAAGGAAATCGAAGAGTTGGGTTTTGGGGGGACACACTAAATTGATACTTCCTCGACTGGAAGTCGCAGCAAACAAACAATACCCCAATTGCCTTTTGACGAAATTTCCCACGTTTCAGCATCAATTGCACCTGTCAGAATTACGTCAACATTGATAAATCGTCTCCTAATGAACACTATCTTTATACTTAATGACTAACTTTCTTTTAGGTTATGCTTATATAATAGCAGTAATTAATAGCCATGTACAAGCTTGCAAAAAATGAACATTGGGTAACCATGACTATGCTCACTTGCTGTCCTTCTCGACTCCAGAAAAGTGCGGGTTGTGGTTGACCAGCTGCTGCACATTCAAACACTGCTTCTTCTCCTTGTTTAATGCTAACATCAGAAGGTTTGACACTGAAGGTTGGCGGCGCTTGGACGCGCATTCTGAAAGAGAGAAATTGTAAGATGATGAAGAAAAATACTTACTACAAGCAAATATCAAATGATGATCGATTCCAATCGTTCTATTCAAAACAAACATAGTTCTTTAACGGAAGCACCGTAAGTACCTCGCTGAACTTTCGATGGACCCTGCAGGGTTTCTGGCAAAGCACACGTATTCTCCTTCGTCGGAAGGTTGTACACGATCAATTCTCAGTCCTCGGTTATCTTTTGCTATGTAGGCCCGATTCACTGGCATCTGCTCGTTGCGCTTCTTCCAACTAATCTGAGGTTGTGGTTCTCCTGTAATGAAAATACATAAGACTGAAATTAATTTTTTGAACTGAACATGTTTTCAGAATATTTGATTCGGAGTTATTCTCTGGATTCGAATAAAGGCCTGGTAGTCAAATACAATACGAGATATGCTAGGAAAGGAAATAAACTCGTTGTGTGTAAAAAAAAAACAGACCGGAAACTCTGCAGTCAAACAGCACTGATGCTCCGACTTCCACGGTGATATCCTTGGGCTCTTGCTGAAATAATTTTAGTCCATCTTCATATATTCAACCGCGTACTTTTTTGTCAAACCACAGAAACTGAATGGGAAGCTTGCATGTGAAAGTTTTATTGCAAAAGTGCATCGAACCCACCAGGAACTTTGGTTTTTCATAAACGGAGAGTCGCGCTGGCGGGCTGACCCTCTCGCCAACCATATTGGCTGCCACGCATTGGTACGTACCGGAATCAGAGTGTTGCACCTAAAAGCGCGACTTTGCATTATTAGCTGTTTAGGCTTCATTCGCAATGTCGCTTTGATAGTCACGCCAATAATTAGTTTGCGAATAGAGATGACACATGAAAAAAGCGACAAAACTGTTTAGTTTAAAGTACTTACCGGCTCGATAATCAAGTTCCCGTCGGGATGCAGAGAAAGACGACGATCGTCAGTGATTTTCAACTCTTGATCGTCCTTTTTCCAACTGACCACCGGATCAGGGAAACCTTTCGGTGGTGAACATTCCAACACAGCTTTCTCACCAGATAGTGCCTGAAGTGATTTAATAATGAACATCCAGAAAAATGGAGAATGATGCGAAAAGAGCCAGTCTGAGCATTATACATTATTAATATGTTATGGATTTTACTCAAGCGTTCCTATTGTTGTTAGTTAATAAAGGTTTATATAAAGTAGCTAGGTACCTGGACGTTCTTTGGCCTCGTCCTGAATTCGTCCCTTAACATTGCAATCCTTAGATTCGCTTCCCGTGACTGTGCTTCTCCAGTTTCAGTGCGAGCCACACAGTGATAGGAACCAGAATCACCATCCTTGCCATTCTTCCCTGGAAAAATAATATTCAATTTGTTTTCAGGTAAAAAATAACAGAGTCAATGTTAAAACAAGTGGTTGTGTTCCCTGTGCAAGGTGATTTCTGAAACTCACCACTGCTCACTTTCAGCAAGAACAAGGCACCGGTGTCGAGAATTATTCTGTGCGAATTGACCTGATCCTTATTCGTTGTCACCTGAAAGAAAATAGCGTATTTGAAAATAAAAATGTTGTCAGAAAAAAAACAAGTGGAAATCAATGAAGAGCTCTCAACTATATTGTTTACCTGAACACCATCCTTGTACCATGTGATATTTGCTGTAGCGGGTCGTGCTGCACAGTTTAATGTGGCAGGCGATCCTTTTGAGACAATCACGTCAAGGGGATGCTCGATAATGATTGGGGTTTCTAAAGAACAAACATTAATCAGTATTTGGTTTATCAACAAACATTAATCAGTATTTGGTTTATTCCTCAGTGCACTTTAAACGACTCAGAGTTTAATAGAGTTTATTAAAGACTTCGGCAAGGATCAAAATGTTTTCAGAGACTCGATTACTTTTACTAAGCCGATGTTAATATGCAGTATCAAGTATTTTCTAAGAAATGCAACCCCTCCCCATTTCAGTATGGTTTTGTTTTGGCCACCCTTCCATTTCCACTTCTCTTAACGCCTGAATTTCCAAAGTGTCTACAAAATGGGCCATAAAAAGGCGTTAGCGCTAGTGTAATCGAGATGTCGGTGTCCTCACATCCAGGTGTCCAAAACACTTTAAATGATTATAAAACAGATCGCAAAATCAGGAAATTCACTGTTACACATATCCAATGAAATTGTACGTAACTTGCTTTTCGCTAATGTCGGACCAGTTAGGAGGTATATTTTGAGTCTATCCAAGCACTTCCGGCGTAGTTAGAGAGCAAGTATACCAACCTGGTTCATTTATGCAATTAGGTTGTAAACGTAGTAGGGATAGTGCTTAGGTTCAGGCGACGTTTCCACAATCGTTTTTCTTATTCTATTAACCAGATTTAAGATTCGTGTTTTAAACAGAGCACTTCGTTCTCATCCCCGCTCTCTCCCAGTACCCCACAATTAGTTATTTTATTCGAATGATCTAGTGTGAGAGGAAGTCAATTACACCGGTCGGTCAATGGTGGCCACTTATCCGTTGCTTTGAAAAATCACGGTCTGCCAAAGCTGGCAACCCTGCAGGTGCCATGTGGATTAAAGGAAACAACAACAATGCAGCTGCTTTTGGGCATATAAGAAACATTGATCTGTCTTCATAAGAATAATTGTTCAGCCCTTTAATATGCCCTTCAAATGGTCCACAACCAAGTTACTTCCTCATTTGTTCGTGATCTGCGAGTAACCATGACAGGTGTGCGTGGGAGAGTACGCCCAAACATGAAGCAAGAAATTTGATCTTGCTCGGTTGCAATTACCCTGAGTGCTCTCGTTTGGTGGTGTGCTTAACAATAAGTGGCAGCCATATTGGGAGATTGAGCCAAGCAGAGCGGAATTGTTACCCTCCACAACATGTTGTGCGCACTTCCAAAATTATCCACAAACTTCATATAACTATGGAAGTTTCCTGACATCCTTATCAAGAACTTCCCTATGGTCGTTTGTTAAATCCGCATATTCGTGAGGTAACTGTTCAACCCATGAGCACAATTAGTTCCATCCTGAACACAGCTCACGCACAGCCCTTTCTCGTTAAGTGTATGCAAATTTACGTGTGACAAGTCAACGCATAGAGGCAGAGCCTAGTTCCTGAGTCAATTACTCAATTGGGATCCTCCCCCTTCGGAAAGGGTGCTAAGCGGAGAACTCCCAGGAGAGTTGTTCAACATATAGGATAAGAATAGAAGAAACCATAGGTGATTGATTTCCACACTAAGAAATAGTAGAGAAAATAGAACAAGTAGTATGTCAGGATAACCGGCCAATACTAGTCGATCCTATAACTTGACGACGATTTCGCTGGAGCACGTTCTTCACGAAAAAAAATTAAGACGCGCCCCCGTACATTCTTCTCATTTCCGGAAGATACACCTTTGCGCTTAATCTTTTTAAGGTAAGACGGAACTTTGAGAACTTCCAGGAAAAGAAAAATTCAAAGAGCAAGCATACGCTCCTTTTGCCGAAACAGATAAAAGAACGTCAGATGAGATTGCCGTTGCCCAATTAAAGATAATATATGCGCATTTTCAACGAGCATAAAAAATTCAACCCTGATATTTGGAATACATCAGCATAGCTGTCTCCAGCCGTTCACTTGTTCTTCGAGTTCGAGGTCAAGCACTGGTAATTAGCAGCGAGAACAGCGTGTGCACAACACGCAAACACTACACGATAATTATTGTCCAATTCATCGCGATAATTAATCAGACGACGAGGGGATATATTCAGGCGAATACCGCACTACGCGTGGACAACAGAAAAGCTACAACAAATAATCAAATTCTGTGTCCCAATGCGCTAAAACCCGATATTTGCGCCAAGTTTAAGAAAGTATTATTTCAAAACATTCAGATCAGTCTAACAGTGTGCATGTCACTGCGGGAACAACGCCTGACGAACGTTCATACGTTTTTAGCGTAAATTCACAAGAATCAAAGAACCAAGGGTACCAACTATCCATCACAATATAGTCCACCTTTTCTAATTGGACAGAAATCTTTCCTTACGTATACGCCACTTTTACTATTTTCAATATGAAATTGTCGACAAATGGAGGAAAAACAATAATTAGCCTAATTATCTCACTTCTTTAGATAATTCCCTGAAGTGACTTGTAAATGGTAAGAAGAGAGTCATTGTTCCCCACACAGGCTGCCACTATGTCTCTCTCTATACCCAGCCACTTCGTATAATCAAGAACTGAGAGACGGAGAGAAAGAGACCCTAATTGGCCTTAACTCTCGAGAAGACGATAGGACCATGTGCCAGATGTCCTCAGTGCATTTATGTACACCAATTCGCCGTCCAATATCGAACACGACTAGAGCAATAAATAAAGCCGCAGCGACCGCGAATAGACCTGTAGTTGGCCTCTGACATAGGTAAATAATGCCCTAGAAACACAGCCGTATGCTTTACGATGAATGTTGTGCGTTGCAAGATTTCCAAGTCTACCAAATTCTTAATGTGAGAGTATTTCCTTTGATGTTTTATCAGTTCTAACCCCTCGGTGCTTCTACAAGGTGAACAATGATAGATTATCCGGTAAGTGGCATGTTGGATGAGCCGACTACTCCCCTATGCGGGAACTAGATATGCGACTAGATATTGACCGGTAAGAGTAGATAATGGGACGAGATTTGACGTGTATGAGAATATCCGAAGGGAGCGAGTAGATGGTATCAATCTGTTTGAAGGGCGGCAGTCACTCAAACACCTTATGGCATACCAGCGAAAGACGAAAGAGAGAACTCGGAGATTATGAACTGAGCGTATTGAGATGAATCGACCGCAGAAATAGATGTCGAGTAAGACAAAGTGCTTTACTAGTTAAGTCAAATGGAAAAATGATCGATCTCTCAAATTAACGAACGTCAGAAGAAATGAAGATTACATGCACAAGTCTTGTAAACCGAAAGTTAAAAAAACTGACCTGAGTGAACATAACGTACAACTCCGAGTAGTAAAATACTTATATATAGCCCATTATATGGGACATTCTTGAATGTTTTCATTGTCAGTTGACGGGTCAGTACCGCATTGTAGTACGCACGCTTGAGAAAATCCCTGAGCCTGCTTGTTTTGCCCTGCAATACACGAAAATATAATAAGAAAACATAAGCAAGAAGAAAATCTGACAAGGTATGCGATTCATCGAGAATTCTAAATTGGAAAAGGAAATGTACATCAACTAAAAAACAGGTGTATTTGGTTGATCGCCTTAAATGCACGACGCATGGGCAAAAATATGCGGGTTACGAGAAAATTGGATGAAAAAGAGGTGCATGCGAAAGCACAAATATGGCTAGTACGAAAAGGACGAGAAAGGGAGAACAACAAACCAAAAGGAACAAAAGTGTAAACAACGAAAAAATAAAACAATAAGCAAACAGCTATTTCGATAACCTAACGAAGCATATTGCCAGGCGAAAAAGTAACTTTTGGAAGAATTTTTAGTAGGATGATAGTAGCGGGACAGCTAAATCATCAACGCATGAAAATTTCCACAAAGTGCAAGTCGAATCTTTTCTTCAAATAAACTCTCAAAGTGGGAACTGCTGTTTGAGGAAAGGAAGGTTCAATTCGGCTCGTTAAAAAAGCTCATCAAACTCAAAATGATCTCCAACACGATGCAATAACGACCACGTAAACAGAAATAAAAAAGGGTATTTCAATTCTGAAAAATTAACTATTTTAATAATTGTATAGAAGAATAAAAAATTTTTTATGATCGTCTCAACCGTAAGAATGCAAACTTTAGCTAGTTTGGAAAATGTATTGTGTTAAACGTAAAAATTATTCGACTGGTGAAAAACGGAGGAAAAATGCACAAAAGTGTTGGGTAACCGCATGAAAGATATGCCGCAAAGAAGACGAGAATGCATAATCAGATTTGTCGAGTTTTGAGAGCAACACGGGAATTTTGCGAAGAGAAAATCAGTAAAAGGATGTTCAACATTGGAGGAAAACCAAATTTGCGTGGAATTCTGAACAAAGGGAATATGGTAACTGAAACGGGAACTACTTGCATAAAAAGCTTGCGAGTATGAAACAGCTTACTCGAATGTATGAAAAGTAGGTTCTAAAAATTATACGAGATGTAGTTTTCTCTATGCGAAGAAACAAATGCCCATAATAAACTGGAGAAGGTTGAAATGCAAGCATATTACGATGACAGAGTTCTTACGCAACGAATTGTGAGGACGGCACGCATTCAATCAAATGCACACGGCAAAATCCAACGGCTCGACCCTTTTTAGCCGTTTCAATTATAGGAGAAGTGGGCATATGAGATTATGACTTGAAGGATGAGGACATTCCACGTATACGCAAGTTTATAGCTTTGCTCGATAAAAAGAACTATTTCTACAAAACGACCATTGACACCGTCGCTTGAACACTCACTCCTAAATGTAAGTTAGTGAGGAACTGATGTCCCAGTTGCATGTCCAAAATGTTCCCCTCAATGCGGGTTGGCACGAGTACGTAGTACATTCATCCTAATGTCGTTGAAATGTAGTCGTTTAGTGCGCGATTGCTCCGTTTTCTGCCAATTGCTTTTCAATGAATGGCAAATGCATCCCCAAACAAGGGGATCGCAGGGGTATCTCCTCCGTCCATGTGGTGTTGAAAATGAGGTGATAAATCACTGGTTCAACGCTACACACAACGCAGTTACACACATCTTGAGGTTCGAGGTTCATGATTAAAGTCCTGGAACTGTAAGAGGACGTCTGTGGCGTATAAACTAGAATGGAAGCATAGTATTTCAGCTTTAGGAAAAAATATTATTGTGAATTCAGGCATAGAGTTCATAAAAAATGGCAGGAGGAATACAGGGTAGCACTTGCTAACCGCCATCCTGTTAACGAGCCAATTCAACATGTGTTTCCTATTGAATGGACAATGATTAATGAGTTTTTGGGGAGATAATCGGTGTGCTGGATTTCTGTCAAAATATAAATTGCCCAATGCGATCATATCCTATCTGTTTCTTTGTCAAAGAATATGGGAAAACACTAACACTAAGATTTTACCTCCTGTGAAAAAACACTCACAAACACTCACATTTAGAGCGTCAACAAGGAGAAACAAAAAGTTGATCTACATACAAAATTCCCAAGTAATTAAAAAGAAATATACGATATGAGGTATGTTGACCGTTGCTAGGGATGTTATGTTACAAGATCACTGAACTGGAAAGAACAGTTCAAAACAATGGAAATAAAAGAGCCGAATAAGATAGCCAAAAACGGTCTGCAAGATTGAAATTGTGTCGGTGGGTAACCAAGCCCATGTTATAAATTTGGGGTGCTGTTGTGTGAATAATTAGTTGGTATGCGAGGGTAGAAGGTGAAATTAGTGTCCAGTGGGGCGGGGATCGATCGTGGCAGAGTGCCCAGGGAAGGTCCCAGAGTCCCTTACTCCAAAAGGAGCCAGGTGGGGGAAACCATACGCAGGAAGAACATAGGGAATGCTCTAGGAATAAGATTTGGCGGCTTACGTGTTGGCACAGCGAATCGGCAACAAGATTCTTTTATAGACTATTTACACTTAACTAATACCCGTGTCTAGCATTCACACAAAAGCGGAGCTATGCTTACCGAAATGAAGAAGCGGCTACTTTGCTGCATTTCAATAAATACCTTTCAAAATAAAGTTTCGCGATTCCTTTCTTAAGAATGAACTTGAAATGAGTTCATTCGTTTACAAACAAGTTTAGAAGGTTATAGTACGTTTTTCGTGAAAAATTGTCATTAGGGTGTCATGTCATTACATACTGGCGATATTATTAGTTAGGATTGTGTGAGTATAGGCATGCCACCCTCAAAAACACTCATCGGTTTCCCAGAATAAATAAAAGATTCCGGCTGCCGAGACCCGCTCTTTTAGTAGCATTTTTAATGAAGTTTGGACGCATTAGTGGGATTAAAGCCCACAGTATAACTATATATGTATATTTGCTTGGCTTTGGGTAGAAACAAATTGTAGCAAAGTACAAAAATAAGAACGTAAATAATTGAAGTTTGCATTATAACTCGCGAAAACTGCAACACCTCCAAAATTGCTAATCCGTGTTTTTAGCTTCAAACCGATCACTAATAAAAAAATAAATATAAATTGTTGCATCTCTAGCAAGTATGGCAGATATGCAATATTCTGAACATTGTAAAAATTCCTACTCTCAAACTAAGCGTTACGTGCACTGAAAAGAAAGGTTCGTATTTACGAAGAGTCAAATAGTCGAGTACTGGTGATTGGAGGTTACAAAGCAGTCAGTCCATGGGGAGAATTATGGGGTGCAGATCTTTCCTTCCTTTCCCTGTATAACCCCCACTGAGCCGTCCATCTGACACCTTGTGCGGACTAAGAACGGCTACTTAATCACCGGCTATGCATTCTTAACGGTTGACATTTCCGGATATACAAAATCGAATGGCACATCCTACTTAAGTCAAGGAAAATGGAGGTTAGTTGTAAAAACAACTTCACAGCTCGTTGAACAACAGGAACATAGACATTGGGGACACATTTACTTTGGGAAAAGCTGTGATTTTAGAAAGGTAGTGTTTATGTCTGGGATGTGTCGATGACGTGTAAGTCTATTTAGTGTGACAAGGCGTGACGGACTGGGATTTCTTTCAACGGATATAGTCGAATGAAAGAGATGTGCAGTGAAAAAGGCGCGGGAATTAACAGGCTCACACTAATCCAACGCTTTTCACACACACTCGCAAAGGTTGAATGGGATTCTATCAAGAAAAAATCTGGAAGGAAGTTTGAATGCAACGCGAGAGCAATTTACTTCGGGTATCAAATGGATATACATATTATTTCAAACGTGGACCGAAAAAGAGGAAACAAAGAATTCCCCTGATTGAACGTGAAAGGATAAAATAACAAAAGAACAGTGAACGGGACAGAATGCGACACCGATATCTGTCTATTCATTTGTTGTAAATTCGGTAATCGAAAAAAGAATCACGGAGATACGGAGCGTTTTAAAAGACAAAGAGTGGATATTAATACTAAGTTGGCAAACGGTAAATTAATCCCAATTTCGGTGGAAGCGCTTCCTTCGAAATTTAACTCTGCTCTGAGGCGAGGCGACATACCAGAATCTAAGACTAGCAACGTAAGGCCAGCAACGTAGTGCATATGTCAAAACATAATATGAATTGAATGAAAGCTGCAGCGAAAACAAGTGCACTGATATTTCGTACATTGGAATTGTTGGATTGGAATGGGTGCTCTAGCTGTCAAATACGGGGGGTATTTTTAGTGCAGCGAACTGTGAGCGGCCTTCACTTTTACCATTTACAACTGGCGCGCGAATGGGACAACCACACTGCAATGAGTATTAACGCAGGATGAGGAATGACTTTGATCAATATTGAAGCAAACAATATTTATATCTATTTCAGAGCGCAGACCTCCAGAATAAACATATTAAACAACTAAATGCAACGAAGGCCAAAGATTACCAGAACCAGCTTACTGTCATGATTTAACAGATCAGTGAAGTCAAGTTCGTGGAATGGGAAGAAAAGATGGAGAGGAAGCAGAGATAGAAAATAAAGCACAATGAGTGAAGCAACTAGTCACTCTTATTTACCTCAAGAAACCGCATGGGAACACACAAAGAGCTCCTCGAACGAGTAAGCTTGGAAATATGTACTCACTATAAAGTTCCAAAAAATCATTTGCCATTAGCACGGAATCACTTTACGCTAACTGAAAACAACCATTGTACAAGACAAAAAAAAGAAAGCGCAACTTTGCGATACGCAACTAAAATACAATACCGGAAAGGTCAAAAGCCTTTTGTCAAAACGTAATTTAACAAATCTCGGTGTCGGCTTTCCCCTTGATTGGCAGTCTTGAGGTGTGAGCACCAATTGTCATAATCATTAATCATCGAGTGGCCGATTCTCCACTCGCACCGATAATTAGCGGCCGATTCAAAAAGTTGTACTGGGCACTCTTCGTGAAAAAGAGCGGAAAGAAGGAATCAGGGTATGCGGAGAGGAGAAAGAGAGAAAGCATTGGACACCCTCCTCCTGGAACTATAGAGAATGGTCATAAAATAAGTGAACGAATAAAGCGACCAATATTTATGGGGTGTGTGCTAGAGGTGACAGGTGGTACTCGCTTGTACAATAAAGAGTCAAAGGCAAATTTTGCCGAACGTAACGCTTTTGATGCATTTATTAAAAAATTGTCTGCTGTATTCATCCAGAACTTGAAATACATCGAGGTTAAAAATAACTTGTGAGTTTATTTACACCTATAATTTGTTGGCCAAAATGCTGCCTTGCCCTACAACAAGTTTGTTTGTTTTAGACAAATGGACATATAAGGTTGTCACTGGCAGATGCCATTTGTCTGTGCCCAGAAGGAGTCAAATTCGTGTGTCCATAAGGCCATTTGGGCATTACATATACGGGGGAGCGCATGGGCGACGGGAATACATACAATGGATGTATGTATACAAGACACCTGATAGGGAATGTATTACCCAGTCAGGGATAATATGCATCAAGAGAAGACAAATGGAAAGGTGCATTTCTATAGAGCTGACGAATGAATAGTTAATCCGAAGAAATACTTGTGAAAACCCATGTCAGGAAAGTAAGATTAGATAAATAAATAAATAAGGTGACAAGGTAGATAAACAAGATGTTACTTAAAGGTAATTCTCACAGCATAAAAGGGATTACTGTTCGAATAGTGCCTACAACTTGGAACCACTGAAGCATATTAGAAAAACTAAATGATGGATTTACACGCTTTCAGTTCTCCTGAAAATTTAATTGGTCTATGTCTCAAGGAGGAAAATCACAAATATTTCCTATCTTGATTTGTAATCTGAATGAGAAGGAAAGTGTGACACCCGATTGATATCTAGAAATAAAGGAACACAATGGATTTTAAAGAAGATTATCACAGAAATTGGATTCCAAGTGCATTAAGGCCCTCATGGGAATTGTTCTAAAAAACTGCACGCAAACAGAATACACTAACATAGTGTGAAAAAACAGCTGACCGTTTATATTGAAAGCCGGCAGTAGATGAATTCGCAAAACGAACTAAATGATTAAACAAACACTAAACATGGGGCATAGCGCATAGTCAGAGGAATAATTTATTTTTATCGGAAAACAATAAAAAAAATAAGAATTTGGGGTTCCAAAGGAATGGCGTTGGGGTGGATATATATTGATAGAGATGTACACGCAATCGATGGTTGAGGGAGAGGTCACAGTTGAGAGGATAGAACTGTAAGGGGGATAGAGATTGCCCCTGGGTTACGTAGGGGGAGGGGTGGCTATTCACCGGCTACTCCGCTGTATATTAAATGATAGTAAAACAACCAAAAGCACGTGAAGCCTCAGAAGGTCTTTCAATAACAGCTAAACTCACAGCCCACAGTTGGTCATGGAAAAAAAACGGAGTTTGATTCATTATGGTATACTCGGCAAAATGATTTGGCATTACGCGTATCTAATTGGGTACGTATGAAAACAAGAACAGTACTTCAAAATTAATACGGAGATGTGTGCGAAATATTCCAAATGGGACATTTTAGTGAAAAAAACGAGTGGTATTTTTTTGGGTAATTTACTGGGAGGGGAAATGGGAAGTGGGTTAACAGAAATATGACCCCAGGGTATATGGACAGATACGCAGGGTGGGGGATGTGCATAGAGAGTGCGATGTCCGTGGAGTACGCTTGGAAGGAGGGGTGTGGATTAGGCTGCTGCTAAGCGATGCTTAGAGAAAGAAAGCCAAGATTATGACGACTAGAGAAAGTTTCTACATCAGCTGTTTTCTGTATGAAATTGAGACGTATTGAATGACAAAGCATCAACAAATAACCCACGCGAACCCATTTCGGATTGTCAAACATAAAATTAACATTACAAAGTTTCTTGGAGTTTATTGCATGGAGCCGGGTATAAATGGAAGAAACCAGTTGATACAATGGTTCGATGATTTTTGAGAGTTGACAGTAGTCTTTCGAAAGACTACTACTATGAAATACATAGTTCTGCCTCTCGGTAAAGATCATCTGAATAAATTAGAGTGCCACTATAGCGAATATGCAAAAATGCGTCTTCAGTTAGTTGAAAATGAAGGGTTTCTTTCCTTCCCAAAAAAAAAACGAAAAGAATAATGGGGTTTTTAGCGTGAGGTGGCAGATGAATACTCATGCGGTCTTTTGAGGAAAAGAAACCGGAATAGACACCCCCTTTTCTTTCAAGTGTATAAAATGTGTCTTGGACGTAGTTGGAGTAGATCAGTATTTAGCTATTTAACTATTTTATAGTATATATATATATATATATATATATATATATATATATATAATACATATATATATACTTGAAGCCTTGAAGGTAAGTTGAAGGAATTTATATGCATCAATTCCATCCAATCTACAGTGCCAATTTGCAGTGGCAAATTGGGGTAGTGGAACGGCGGATGGGCTGTGAATTAACGCATTAGAGATGGCTTGAAGACGAAGTCTCCCTTAAGAGTTACATGTTAGAGCAGATTTTTATGCAAGGCTCATAGTTTTGTGTGATAGCCAGTAAGAAATATTCCTACTGAACGATTTTATATATAACTATCGACAACATAAGCTACCAAGCAAGATGGTGATTGCAAATGGAAGGTGCAAAATGTATATATTCTCGCCCGATGTACCAATTTTGTTTTGAAATTCTCGACCTTCGTAGTGATCGAATCGGATGGATGAGCGAACATGTGAATATAAACAAATTTCACATTGCGCACGATCGATTTGCGAAAGTATTTGCCGTAGCTAATTCTTATTTGGAAAAATATGCTAACACTGGAGTATTGAAATATTACAATATGATACCTAGTCTATTCAGTTGCTTCGTTTTTTCAATGAACTGTAAATAATACAGGGAAGAATGTAATGCCTAACCATTAGCAGGGATCGCAACAATAAACAGCAGTGGGAAACTCATATATGCGAGATTGCCGATGAGGAAAGTAAGTCAATAAGTCAAAATATTGGCAATTCTGAAATCATTGCGTGTTCTCGAAACGGGACGGAAGAGGTAAACATGGTGAGGAGTTTTGAATGAAAGGAGGTGACGGAGGTTGAATATAGAGTCGGAGGTCAACAAATAGATAAGCGAGAACCTCACTGAGAATTCAGAACCCATTTCGCTCACTTACTTGCAGATCGAAATTGTATGTTCAGTTATGAAGATGACCGTAAGCCTCTTAAAGGGGGAGGACGGCAGCACAATGAACTTGCAAAAGAGCTGACTTCTTTAAAATGAGAGCTTTGGGTACTGCCACCAGCGGCCTTTGATTTGGGTCGGCCATCTTTCAAGTACTAGGTGCGCGAGACGCTAATATTTCCCAATAAAAACTCGAACGATGTGAACGCGCCAGATCCTATTGTTAGAACAGTGAGATGGAACGATCGGCGCATTGAAAAGTCTCCAAAATTCAATGTGAAAAATGCAAAATGTTTGCCCCCTTATTCCAATTGAATGAAAAAGATTCAAATTTAACAGAAGAACTAGTAGATTGAAAGGTGATCGGGACCAAAATTCAGCAGCTCATTTTGAAATGCGCAGCGGACGTTTGATGATCGTAGCTGTATGCATACTGATATCCTTGTTTATAAACCTTCCGTTGCATGGATATCAGTATAATGATCATGACGAGGAAAGCAGACAAATCATGTGCAAGACATGCGAACATGGCAAGCTTGATTATGAAAAACATAGCTGATCATAAAGAAATCAAAACAGTACAGTAATCCAATCAGCCATTCTCGCTTGAGTCGTGTTATCAGATCGTAAAAATGTTATCAAACATCCAAGCGTGCGAGTATTTATATTTTGCGGCGCGTGCCACTAAAAGGTCAGGGGTCAGTCAAATAGATTTATCAATGTCTGACAAGGCTTACCATTAGCAAAGAGACGAGTCCGGGAAAACGATGCTTGTGTAGCCTCTAGAAAGCATCTGCTTGATTGGTCTCTGCACCTGATTAGAAACTAAATACATTCCAGGTAAGCGTAAAAGAGTAAAAAAAACATTACACTGTATTTCCTCATAAGCACAAACGACTCTCTTATGATTTGTTATATGTATAATAAGAGGTGGTCAGTCTGAGAGCCATTCGCATTGAATCGAATCAAGGTCACATGTAATTGAAATATGCAGAAAATAGTAACGCGGGGAATTTGAGGCAAATCCGTTGTGTTGAAGAAATTGTTGAACGTGCGGAGTAAATTACGGACGCAAACTGAAAAGTGTAATTGTTTAAATGCTTATATGAAAAGCAAGTAGGCGAAAGTAAAAAAACACAGGCAGAACGATAAAATTGCGTAAGAACATTGAAACGGCAACGTGTATCCTCAACTACGCGCTTGGAGTATTGTTGATGGTCAATGCGGAATATTTGAATCTCGTTCTTTCCAAGTGCGAGAGACGAGGATGAGGGTTATAAGTGCCTATTGTCGATTGAAATAGCCGTGTGAAAATAGATGGATGTTCACACAAAATGCACCGCACCCGCACACCAGTCTATTATATTTGGAATGCGCCGAGCATGGCAGAAAACTCGGAAAATAATGGTAAAAGAGTACTTACTGTGCGCCGAAACTCGCACACAAAACTTGCGAAAACAACATTTTTGAAAAATGTTTTCACATGTAGCATGTAAGAACTGCTGAAATTTGATTATCACCTGTTAGCTGTTGAGTCATAGTTCAAAGACCTTATGATAACTTCCTAAAGCATTATGCATGAAACACATACGTTATGTTGTTGATAGAGTCGTATTAGACTCGGCGTCAGTAACAATAAACAATGCGAGGATTAGCTTCTGCCGACGGCGTTAATTAGTCCCTACTGAATCGTTTCTACATTTCAAAGGACAAGCGCTGACAGCGGAGACTAATTTGCATATAAAAGTACCAGCACTGCTTATGTTAGCTAGAATCAAATATAATAAGAGTAAATCCAACCTTTCGAACACATTTTGGGTTGACCATTTCTAGCTGGATAGTTTATCTCCATGAAATTAATTTAAAATAACTGAATGTGAAAAGTAGGAAATAGAAAATAGGTTGTTTCATTGTCTGTTAGTTATGTGGTACATTGAAAGCCGGCTTGGTTTCCAACCATTGTTGTTTAGCCATTCACAAACAGACTAGAGAATGAAAAATGAACAAACACAGATCTAATCAGAGACAAGACTAAATTATAAAATTTATGTGACACATTTGCCAAGAAGTATACAAATGAAATATGTAAGCAACATGATGGTTGATTAATTGGGCAGTGAAATAAACAACATAATAATAATAACACAATGAAGCCCGTTCGATGATAGTGAGTGTTAGTGCGTCTATATATATATATATATATATATGAACGGAGAAGACTGAATAATATGGCGATTGTCATTGGAACCACTGTGCTCCGAATTTAAAGTTCCAATTTAACATGGAGCGCGGCACATCGTTAAAGCAAAATTTATGTTCGGTACATGGTGAATCCCATGCACTTTTGTGAAAAATTCGGGTTTTTTCCGACAGATTTGATTGTACAAAAACGCTCAGAGTGATAACATGCTAATGATTTAAATAATATTGACTTGAACATTGAACGTTTCAATCGATATTACAGTTTCCCTACAAAATAGAACACTTAAATGAGCGAGGGTCAGTAAATTGTTGGTTTTGAATTCGAAAAAGAACGCATGGGGGTCCGTAATGGCCTCTCAACCCGCCTCGCGCCAAGCTCCATAAAAACCGATTTTATGACTTGAGAATGTCTATTCTTGGTTAGGTAGCCACCCTCTTAAATACAGAGAAAGAGAAAATGCTAATTTAGAGTAGCGAGAGGTCATTGGAAAGGCAAGTCAAACAGTGTAGGATTGTTCAATCGTAATAGACCGTTATCATGAGTTCGACTTTCTCGTTTAACTATGTGGGGTATTTAAAAAAAACCCATGAAAAATGATAGTTGCGTGTGTTGAATTGAATGACTGGGCACCAATCTGATGTTCTAGAGATTAGAATAGGAAGTCGGCTTCAGTCCCTCTTTCCGATGCAAAAACCGTGCACTATAGTCGAATCGGAAAGCAAACAGGAAATAAGCCAGCCGCCGACATCGCCTCGAAAACAGAAACATTCAGATTATTTTTTCCATCACCATTTCCTGTGGAAGAATCTCAGTTGTACCAATATCAATGCAATCTACCAGAGATGCAAATCCCATTGATTGGATCACTTACTCTTTGTATTTGACCTAAACGTTGTTACGATGTTGTTGGAAAGAAACAAACAATGCTGGTAACATATTTATTTTCCAGTCGGAACGCTTTCTATTGTGCATTTAGGGTCGACATATGGTACTTTGTCTGTATAGAAGGGTGCTGATAGATGACACCAGATTAGCGCTAGTTATATACTCAGAGCGAACAATGGTGCGTAGTGACAGAGGGAAATTAGTTGGTATGTTGTGAATTAGAAAATATATGTTACTCACATTTGCAAAATCAAATATGCAAGAGGCATATTTGTATCTTCCAGCCTCAGTTACAAGATTGATACGCAAAAACTATCGCGAAAGAACTATGTGTCGAATAAATTCTTCAGCAAGTATTTTTCGTCTGAGCAACGGAAAGACGCAGAGCAGTACCAGAGTTGGATAGAAGTTTTGGATCAAAACCCAAAAATAGCAAACGCACAACATTTGGAAAGTGGTATTTACCAGTGAAAAGTCCTTTTTTCCTGTCTGAACTAGTTCCTCAACTCTGTTATAAAGCTACTCCATGGTGGGCAAATGCTGCGAAAATTGTACTACACCGGCGGGGCGACCTTGGATTGTTGCCCGCTATAAAACAACCCTATAAAACAACTTCCCATACGGTACTACCCGCTTTTATGGCGATACTAAATCACTAAAACTTGTGATAAAATCGCACGTGCTCAATCCCTAACAACACGAAATCTATTTGCTTTAACAATTGAAAAGTGAAATCCTGAAAGTGTGACTGCACGTATATGCACTGCATAACAGCGAAAGATTCCATATGGTACGGAAAATACATTACAATAGTTCATCAAGCATTACTAATGCAATAAATTTCTTCGTATTTGCTGCTACAACATCGATCAGGTGCTCCGATGGAATTGTTCTTGAAGTAACAAGAAGAAGAAGAAAACAGGGACATCTAGCGGATCTGTCACATGGAACCTCTTTATTTGAGTGATACTTTAAGAATAGGACGTATCTACTGGAGACACCATTCACATATAAAAACCACAGAGAAAGGAATACTCGTGTTTTGTATGAAAAATTTTAACTTTATAAAGGCAATCCGTGCTGCTTCTAAGGGTAAATGTAGGAAATACGTAGGACACTATCGACGGCGTTTCCGTTTGTGCATAAATGTAAAAATGTATAATAAATATTACAAAAAAACGTTTGCTGCACCGCTTACGCAACATGCAGAATTTCGTGCTCAAGTTGCAAAGAAATTTAATGACTTAGTCCTTATTTAAAACAAGATAAAACCCCATACACTGCAAAAAATGTCTACGGGTATTCAAAGGTATTCAAATAAATGTAAGAATTGAGAAGTGTAACATACGTTGAGCAGAAGCATTCAACAGACTGCTAATGTTGCGAGGAGACTTACAACTGAGTAGAGCTAACAGAAGAATGTACGACCTTTTATTGAGAAAACATTCATTCTCGGGCACTATGCGTCACGTACTGCGCACAAAACACTAGATCAGTAAGCAAAATTGAGATAATTTGCCTGGACACTATTTTATTTCTTCACTGGCAAATACCTTCTAAAGAGTACGCATTGGATATGTGTAACTACAAAATACGGAACCCAAAGAAAATATAAAAGTTAGAAGTTATAAATTAGAAGAAGATACAGAAAACATGATTGCATAACTTGATGATGAGAAGTTTATATGCATCATGCTTATTTGCATGTCTCATACTGATATTTTCATTGTGCAGCGAAAGATTAACTGAGATTACTGTAGAACTTTATTATTTTGCATGCAAATGATGCGTGAGTCAGCGTCCAAGGTTGCGAAAATGCAATTTCCCTTGAATGAAAAGTATATTCGGCTAGAAGACAACGTGTTGAGAGCCGCATTCATTTTGATGGAAAGCTGTTGCGAAAGCCCGGGGCTCTGATGACAGGATTTACCCGTAGGGACGCGATCAAAGAGACATGGACATGTTCTTAAAGGAAGGCAGTCACTTCAAAATCAACTTTTTTATTCGATTTTTATTAGATGCAAGCAGATTTATAAAACAATATGCAGCCCATAAAAATCCACATAAAATGGAACTCAGGGAGAGAAATCAATGAGAATGAGTTTTGATAAATGACCGACGCCGGTGCATATATGCAATTGCCAGGGGTACTTGGAGAGTGAACAGCCTGCAGTGTTACACCTGGCGCGTGGTTTATCACTGCAGGGTATTTATTATGAAACTCTATACGGGCAATTATAAACTACGGTATATAAGTAAAAGTCATAAACAGGGATTTCTCTCCCTGAGTTCGTTTTGCCGTACTTTGGCGCTGGAATCGTCGTTTTCTTCACATACTTGAACAATTAATGAAAAGCGAATAAAAAATACGAATTTGTAGTGACTGCGATCCTTTAAAGGAATTCGTAGTTCAAAATAATATTGTAAATCAGGTAGTGCGGCAAAGAGCAAGAGGACGAACGTCGAATATGTGCTTGAAAACAGTCACACGGCACCCAAATTGTGAAAGCTAATTCGTGCGGTCCAACTTTTCAGAACATATTATTAGAGGTAAACCAGAGTTGGCGCATCCTCCCTAAGGTAGTTACCGAGGCTGGGTGTGGAGGTTCTTTCATTCGTGAACATATGCCCGGTAAGAGGGTAAGGGGCGCTAACGTGGCATAAATTGGGCGGAAAGTGCCTATGAAAACGTGCAAATGTGAGACGGTTCGAGGCTGTGAAATGGATCCGAAAAAAGCAGTGAAATAATATGGGAGGAGGATTGGGAGATACCACCCACTGCGCACAGCAACACCTGGCAGAACGAAAGGGCGGATGAGGGTAGATGAACCAATCCGGGAAGAGGGACAAAGGCCTGATTCAATGAAATCCACTTGAACAGTGACCGGTAGGCTGTATGTGCAGTGCGAATTAATAATGTTTTACTGAAAAAAAAACAATGGAGGAAAGAATAACGAACATAAAGAAAACAGAATCGCTCGTATCTGCGTATGTATATACTAAAATTATAGCTATATGCATATTATGATAATATGCGATTTTCAGCTACTTATTCGGTAAAAACGCACGGATGGGACGTTTATGTTTCTGGGTGCAAGTAGTGAAAGCTCATGGTTGTTCTACTGCTCTTAAAAAGATATGATAATGGTTAGCGTAACCGCAACACTTATGGCGGCACCATATTCCCCCATATTGGTTTCTGGCGGATAGGACGGACAGATTGTATGAGCTCAGGCGGTCCCTTTCAAATAGTCATAGAGTAGAGGAATAGTGCGCATAGTCAAGAGAGACAGAGACAGGTACTCAACCTGGATTAGTGAGTATACAACCTAGTAGAAGGGTCAGCCTGCACATGTAACCACTAGACCAAAGACTGGTAACCAGTAAATAAGGGAGCCGAATTCGTCTATTGTGATAAGAAACACACGTTTCACTTTATCCCAACTTCGATCAAGGGGCTCAATGAACAGGCAACTAATTCAACAAACAATAGTTCTTCGTTATCATTGCCTGCAGTACAGAAAAGTAAATGGAAGAACACCTTGAGCTTTTCTATTGTCGTATTTTCTAAATAAAGATCAACAACGAATATTGTTGCGTTTACATATTCACAAGTATATGCAACAATTGGCAAATGCTGTATACACCATGTTCTCGTCATTTGCATATCGCCTGTGTATAATAACGGTCAGTATAAAGAATGTGGAAACCGGAAATGTATCGAAAAGTGTGCGGAATAACACGCGCGTCGGCAGCGGCAAACATAAACAAAATGGACGGGAAAACGTCCGTTGCAGAAATTCATTATAATGCGGGTGGCCGTGTTTGCCATCACTTCAACGCAATCCTCTTTCATATATATACGACATTTCCGCAACTGCCCAAGAAATTTGCATACCATGAAAATTCTGAAAGTCGCTGACCTAAAGTAAAAAAAAGACAGAATTGAGCAACTTCGAAGCCGACAACGGAGCACTTTTAGCTTGGCAAGGAGGCACTGAGGGTGCGGTCATTCAGACATGAATTCAATCAACTTGACCACTGAATGGTGACAGAAGTCCGAGTAAATTGAATCTCAGAAAGCTGTGTTCAAAATGAAATTTCATTCTATTCAAAGCCACTTCTACTTAGATGACCAAGTAAATATTTGTTCGCCTAGAACACATCATGTTTACTGAATTGCCGTGGACTGACTAGGCTGTCCCAGTTTATTAGAGCTACTAACATTACGAACACTGGTAATTTTCTACAAGAATACGACTTTGCTGTATTCAAATGAGTTTTCTTGATAAATTAGGCTCTTATAATCATGTATACTGGAACACAAAATTGAGCTTTTAATTGTATGCCCTTGTTAACTGATAGAGAGCTTTCGCTTTTGTGATTTACCGAAAACCTTATGTGATCTACCGAAGCATCATCTGAAACATAAACACAACTGTAGCACGTGTCAACAATAAATTCAATGAATATCTACAGTTGATTTAGAACAAATCGAAGTTTGGTTACGCTCATAAATCCTGAATCGGGAAAGGAGGCCATGTGTGTATGGCATTATGGAGCGCTTTCTCCCAACTGTCCGGTAATTAGCTGAAGTGGATTTCGGTGCTGAAATGAAGGGGGACGGCCATCTATCTCCATCGCCGGTAATGTCATTGGATGGCGGAAAGGGCCCACCGACGGCTAAGGACCCTACCGGATGCCCTCCCAACCAATTGGCCACCTTTGAAGAAGGGGGCCTTGCTTTTGGCCTTCCCTACTTAGTTCTCGTACATTAACTGGAAAATGAATTATGCTTTATTATATTGAGACCCTCACTATTTGCCACGATTAGTGAAAGGGTGCTGTAGATGTCTCAATTTTTATCAGCTTTATTTGGGACACTCGTTATTCCATAACTCTACATTTGTGTGGTTTTTTTCACAGAGAATCATCAGAGTTGTCAGAAACTAAATAAACATGCAAAGATCCGTTCAATTGCCAGCGTAAATACAAAAAAATATATTTATTAATCTGTACTCACATAAAACAACTAATATGTGTAAGAAGCGTGATAAAAAGCGTGTTTGAGCGATAGTTCATATGAACTTCTGACTAGAATTGCAATGGAATAGCACATTGAATGAACTGAACTAAATAAAAAAACGAACTACAAAAATTTAAAAATTACGACTTCAAATGCAAACGCATACATCGCTTCGAATACCCGTGATAATCACTTTTTGTAAAGCAAAGCGGTATGGAAATCAAGTAGAGATATCTTCTCGTTTCGTGAATATACATAAATTTCTTTTTTCGCAACACGATGGGGTTATTTGTAACTGTTGAAAGCTGATCAGAAATAAACGAACATACGCTATTTTCTACACAAAATTTCTCATTACATGAGACAAGTTGGTTACTTGACTTCGTACAATTGCCGCGCCAAAAAAAAAAATAGTTTCCACCTCTCGAGTGCGCGCGGGTCGTGCTCCGGGACTGCACCACAGGGAGTCCACTTCCACTGATTGAGGGCGACGAGACTTCCGCACACTTTTATGCTAGGGCATCAAAAGTGCGTCGAAGTTGCGCCATAGATATGCGACTGGAAGTGTGCATCTTTCGCATTCAGGGGCGCACTCTTTGAGCATCTCTTGCTCATATGGTGATTCCTTTTTTCGGACAGTCTATTTCAGCGAGGCGATTGCACGTAGTTTTGCTTAGTATCTACATATGCGAAGTCAAAAGCTTACCACATGACAAGAGACAGGCAACAGTAAGATGTTGAATTCAACAAATGCAATGACGACTATATCGTAAAATGATTAACTAAAGACAATATCATTATGAATATATGCAGAATTCGCATAAGCCACTCCCTTCTCGTTCTGTTCAATGCTGTACATTCCAAGAGAATGTCTGGGACTGTTACTTGCGGACGGCGCCTCTTCATAGCCAAAATACTTCGGAAGATTTCTGTAAAACAATTTTGCATAAACAAAGGAATTCTGTCATTGTTATGGGAATAACACGATAATTTATCGTGACATACGCAACATCAAATGACATGTGCATCATGTTTAAATTAACGCTCATCATTATGAGCGTCAAACATCTCCAATATGCCAAAAGGTAAGATTTCCATACCTGAGCAAGCATATAATCAGGAAAAGAAAGAAAATGACAAAAACGGCTCCTGCAAGAAGCCACGAATCCATAGAGTAGTTTGGTGTGGACAATGACTGGAATATATTTTGTGTGTATTAGAGTAAGATTATAGTATATGGGCATATAATGGTGCTTGATTTGTGACATTGAATTGAAAAAAAAACGAATCTATTTTTTTCGATAAGAAATTGCTATTTCGGTTAGGTCGAAAATTTGAGTGAAATAAGACCCAGTTCTTAATTATTATATGCATTTGTATTTCGCTTAAAAGCGAAGACACTTTACAAGAGATTTACAACGCAATTACACATTTTAGAATTTTAAGTTTAATGCAAAACAAGAGAATTATAAGCCACACATATTACAAATTTATAGCTTCGCCTTTTAGAGTTTAATAAGCCTTTTAGACAAGGAGCTTAAAAACTGGCATCATGCAGATGGCGAAATAATAATTCCTTCGAAATGGTATTATAAAAAACAGTGTTATGTTCTCGTTGCGTACAAAAGACCTATGCAGAAACCCTATCGCACAAAACAAATATTTTTAATTTTAACTGTTTATTGTCTGTTAGTACTCTCCAATGAATGTGACAACTCCTCAAACGTTGCCGCTAAATAAGATCCAAATTAGAATGAAAACCAAACAATTATCAATTAAAACTAACCCGCGAGAAATTATTGGGCGTAAGAAAGAATATAAGAGTTCGATTGCCCAAACCACGCGGTACCATCATTGCGAAAATCTGAAAGCTTATAAGCATATTAAATAAATTAAAAATAGACTGATTGCAAATTTTTTTTTTTTTGAAAAACCTTGAACAAATGTGAACAATAGCGATTCAAATGTGACAAAAGTAGAATTTTTTAACAGAATTTGGAGTGAAATCTGGTCGCACACCGAACGAAACTGAACGTTATTGATCTGGAACAAAACATGAGAAAATGTGAACACATAATGGATGCATATGTGCGGATGAGCCGCGTGCTACTATTAGTGATTTGTTAGCCTTCCTTTTCGTGATTTATTTGTTCAATATTGGCGCAATAACACATCACCTCAAATGCTTCTATAGTCATTTATGACCAAATACGAGCCAGAAACGATGTTTTGAGAAAGATGTAAATTTGCAAGAAATACAATGGATATTAAATAAACTCCAAATGAGACAAGAAAAATTGTGAACTAATTTTGTGTTTCTTTCTCACAAAAAGTTTGTATAATGATTGTGCGCGGATTTCTGACAGGTTCAAAAGCAAATATAAATTGTTGGTTCAGAGACAACATACTATCAGAGAATTACACGTGAAAGTAGTCAACAATTGAGACTGTGGTGCGGTTATTTGAAGTTTGCTTTGTTCGAAACTTTTATCACATCCGTCGCCGAGGGTCCGTATCAACTTAAAGTTTATAATATAAATATCCCAAAAATGGTAAACTCCAGATCTTTTATGTGAAACAATGAAGATTTGCGGCCTATTGTTTAGGCATATATTAATTGCAAAACATTGTGCTTGCAAAATAGTTATTTGTGTCTTTCAAATTTGATGTCATCGCTAAGAACTAGTAGCTTGTTCTATGGAGTTTTACTTGGTGTAGGCGTTCGTTCAGATCACAAAATAGTCTTTATATTGGTCAAAAATTGAATAAAAGAGGCATTTAAAGAGGTAATGCTTTTGACTGCGGCCAATCCCTCGTAATTGGTCAATTGGAGGGAGAAAAACGAATACAAATTTAAATGAAGAAAGATGGTGATTGAGGGACGGACTCTTACTTTTTAATTTTGCAGTTAAGTTTTCAGAAATTAATCGAAGATATTTGACAATCATTTCAGTCGCTACCGAAATATCTTTCAGTTTAATTATGTTAGTAAACCCCTTGTGAGGCGAAAACACAATATGAAATAAAAAACATTAATATATGCAATATCCATACAGAACCACTTGTCCTTCAATGAGACTAGCCATTTGCATTAGTGACCCTGTCAACAAGCATTTAGTGCAATTTAGTTATACAACGAAATGTTCGAAAAGAAAAATATTTCCGACAATTAGAGGAGCCGTGAATTTCCTCAACTAAGAACAACAATTTTTTCTCAACAATGAATATATTGACAATTATTTACTATACTCACATGTTCGCCGTTATGGCAGCCAGCAACTATTAACTGGAGAAGTTCTAGCCTCATTATCATTAATTAGCTGATAAATCAGTGGGCTGTCACAGCGAAAGATTGATTTCCAAATTGTGAAGGAGGAAGTTTTAACGATGAGCCATATTTGTTGAAAAAAAATCCGTGTTGCATCTCTTCCGAACTGGCTAGGCAACTTGCAAATTGAATCAGTAACGTCGTAGCATAGTTTAAGAAAGATCTCTTTGTTAGGAAGAGCGAGGGTTGTTGTGATATGAACTTGTACTTCCCTCGCTACGACTAGCTTAGCGTACAACAGAAGACTAATAAAAACAACTTAATTGAAGTCACTCTGATGTTACGTTTACCTATTTGTTTTTACTTTAAATACAACCGAGACAAAACACGCACCTTCTTGTTGACAAGTGTGCCCTTTCTGTCAAATGTGAAATTATAAGTATGTCCAATACAGGAGTCAGTAATTGTCAGTCAGCATTTTTGTGGATAAGTGTTATTTGTGGTGGCAGTTATGTAACGACTATTTGTGCCCCCCAAATTAGGGACCCCAAAATCACGGTTCATTGAGCTGACCGATAACCGCTTATAAAAGGAAAGACAGAGAAATGAGGCGTTGTTCCTTATATGGTGCTTTGAAATTCAAGATCTGTAATTCAAACGTAGTTATTTTCTTCGAAATACAAGTCACGTTTTCCAGGCAATTTTACTCTTTCACGCTATGTTTAATGAGAAAAAAATTCACGCGAAGCTACAAATAGGGAATAACGTCTATACAACTAACAAAAATATATTAGTATGACGAAGCAAATTTAAAATATTCAGTCAGTGCCATATGTGCTAGTAGCTGGACTAAGTTCTCGAGATTGTCGATGGAACCTCACATAACACTGGAGCATTGCTTCTAAGTTGTTAATGATCGTTGAGTCCTAATCTAAATTTCTAATGTTGAGAGCGAGACATCCTTGCTCGTCTGGCAACAATAATAACATATAAAAAAGAGTACGTGCATGTCTATTATTGTTTCTACGATAAGCGGGTAAACAAAGGAAACATCAGGCTTCGAAACAATAGAAAAAGCTCCTAAAGGATGCGGAAGTATTCTAAAAGTGATAGATTTGCAGGAGAAGAGCTCTAGCATCTACTCTTCCACGAGAGAGAATGTTCTCCCAAAAGGCTTGCGACATTAGGGCTAAATTTTGCGTACTCTAATTTCACACAGAGAGGAAATTTGACCCTAATTAACCATCTCTCGTTTCTGGAAATTTGGCACTTGTGCTGGGTGCATATCTAACCTTCTATTAGAAGTAAATGCGTAAAGAAGTTAGAGAAGTCATTTAAAAGCAAAAAAGGACTGCATTTAGCTGTTCTCTTCATGATTGTTTCACATATGGCCTCGACAAAAAAGTGTTCTTCCGTATCTAATATGACAAAAATAGGCAATGGTTCCGCACTCTCATATGTGTAAGATGAAGCGATTGCCATAAATAGGCGCAACACAGGAATAGGTTTGTTCTCGATGGTCGCTTTCCGTCTCAGAATGCTCAAATGCGATGAGAGGATGTGTCGTTAAGGAATTGATAAATTATTCCGTGTTTACGGACTGAATTACTGTAGTGGTCAGCGGTCGTGAGCGAATTTTTAAATATTTACAATGCATGATTTACGAGCTTCACTTCAGACGAACGATTTATGTATGTAATCCCAGTCGTTAAAGAAATAATGATGGTGTTCTCCATGGTAGCAAAAAAAACACATAAAGAAATAAATTATAGCTGGTTTTTCAGTGCTTGTCATTTTGGATAGAAATTCTCAGGCGCACTAAAAACTAACTTTTGTTCACAACAAAGATATCGGAATCACCAAATGATGTTATTATTTTGATTTTTTTTTAGGAATCATAAAGGTAGAAGGTAAAATGATGAGAGACTGAACGAAGGGTCTACAGGGAAGAAAAAACACCTCTGCAGCAGTCTCTGAATAAACACGTCATCGATTTTCTGTTCACCATGTACTTTTGTGTATTGTGCCGTTCTTGTGCGAAATGCAAAAGGGAAGCCTGCGAATTAATATTTATTAGTCATTGAACACTTATTTATTAATATAATTCAATAATGTTATTTACACGTATTTCGAACAATCTTGACTGTTCTTCGTCGTACGGATGAACGGGCATTTCTGAAATGTTTTGTTTAGTTTTCTTCTTAGTTAAGATTCCGAAACAAGGCAAATGATGAAAGACCAAACGTGTTTATTCAGCAATTAGTGCGACTCTAATTTGGCTCCAATTGCGAGTTATTGCCATAGACTTATATGCTATTAACACAATATTTTTACTTGTTTTATGTGTATAAAATTGCTGACCGGGTCCGGACACGAAAGAGGGAGTGAAGGTGAGGATAGGTCCCCTTTGGTCGTTTTCTTTCCAACAGGCTCCAGCATATTCTTCCACAACCAAGTGGACACAAGTGCGTGTCCCTTCTGCGAGAAGTGGAAACAATCGGGAGCAAAGAACGACAGATCGGGATGACCATCCTGAAGGAGAAACAATTTCTTGGAACGTCTTTATTGACCAGATGTGTTTAACCGTTTCTTATACTTAGTTGCAAGGCTTGCAGTGAGCACTAAGTTTTGATCACAAAAAAGGAGAATACGTAGAATGCAATTCCCATCAAAGAAGGTCAGTATGAAAGCAATCAAAGCAATAAACGCATAATCGTGTCTGCGCTAACTGACCGCCCACGGTGCCTTCGTGATTTCGTTGAAGAAAGGCTGTACGACGAGAGTGAAATCGTCCTTTTTGTCAAATATTCCCTTGGTCATTAATTGTCCCTCGAGTTGTTGGTACTGAGTGCAGATCTAAACTTAAGAAGTTGCGAACACCAGTGTCCCATCAAATTAGTAAACTTTAATAAGCAATATGTCAAAACTCAAAACCTTTCCAATATCAGCATTTGTGTAGTTCATGTTTTGCTCGCATCCGCATTCCTTGCTGTAACATGGTTATTATTTACAGTATTGAAGTAATGATAATTACTTAAACGGGTGCGTAACCCCACGCCAAGATACTGGAACTCTTACGTATGAAGGGCAGTGCAGAACATTTTTCCGGAGTCAACATCTCTAACAATTTCCAGATGAAGCATTGAGACCAAGTTTACGAGTACACGAGGAACACGGTCATAGATGTATTGAATCGCCTCCTGGATCTCAACCACGCAATTTGGAGGATCATAACTCTAAATGCATTCTATAGATTATTAAAATGATCAAAATATACATACAATGTGTCAACCAATGCCTTTTGATATACAATTATGTGGGAGAAATTATGACGTCGCAACTTGTGGAAATATTGTATGATTACATTTATAATGGAAGTTAAGGAACGGGAGTAAAGATCTATATTCGGTAGTAGATCAAATCAATGACTTCCGAAACATACTGGGTGCCTGCAATATCCACAAACGTCGTTACCACCGATAAAGATGTTGAGTAGTTTCCAGTCGTTGGCCATATCCACATCCTAAACTTAATTAACTTGCACAAGTGTGATGAAACGTCGAATTGACTTCATGCGTCTGATTGTCAAACAAAGATGTCATGCCATGATTTACGTGTAGATAGAAGAGATGGCGGAAAAATAGAAAGTGAATTTCTGGCAGCAGGAAAGATGGCTGCTTTTCTTGGCCAGTTCTAATACCAGTTCAAAACGTTATAACCTCTGGGTGAGCGTTCAGCCTATTGACTAGATCCTGCGCTTGACTAGGAAGATCCTTTGCATTCGCACCGGGAACAGCCACGTTTAGTTGTGCATGCTGAAAATAAATAACATTATCTTCCCTTATGATTTGCATACATATGCTATAGATCTTTTGGTGCTTGCATACAATTTTTCTTCGATGTAGCTTGCGCACCGAGATAGCTTTTTTGGCACTGCAGTGAATCATGATCACAAAACTTCTAATACAACTTCTACTATTTATTTTTATGCAGCTGATTGTGATTTTGTGGAAAATTTATGGCGAAATCACTAATAAATGGTAATAGTAGTCAAATAAACAGCGTACCTCGTATACAATTTCGCCACCGATTCCTTTCGAATATCCGAACAACTTCGGGTTATACTTCTTGAGAATATCTGAAAACCAGTTTTTTTTGTATAAATTTTTGTATAAAGGGGGCGTCGTGGCCCACTTTGGGGGCGTCGTGGCCCACTGGCAAAGTTCTCGTCTCTCACCCATACGACCCGGGTTCGAATCCCGCCCAGTGCTACCATCTTGCAAACATGCCACGGCGTCGGGAATAAAGTTAAGGCGCTCCCCTTGCCTAGCCTTAGGACGGACCTTTCGCTCTGTATTATCTTCTGTGCCGTCTTCTACCGTCTACTTCACTCTATGGAACACATCGGCTAAGAGACACCGCCTTGGGTTGGAGCTAAAAATGAAGATCCCCGACCTCGAGAGCAAACGGGACCCTGGATTCTACATGCTTAAGTCTATGTGTGATGATTGTATGTCTGAATAAAGTGGTATTCACACATTTATAAATATAATTTCTCCTTAAACGAGCACAGAGTCCAATAAGTTGAATACCTTGCCTTATCTCGGTTTGTTTACTTGCTGGGGGAAAATCTCTTATCTGAGATGACGTTCCCAAAAAGGAGAAAGAAAGTAAAACTCTTACTTGGAATGGTGACATGTTCGTCAAGGGACTTGTCTCCTCCCGCTAAGAAAGCCAATCCTCTGTACTGAAGAATTACAGCCAAAACGTCTTCCGCGCCAGCACCATTGGCTGCCTAAAACCAATTGAAAAATGCCAACCAAACAAAAAATCCAACCGAACGGCTCTTTGGGAAAGAGGAACAGTTTGAGCATCAGGACTGAAACTAACATAAAGAGTGAAAAGAGAAGTGCGTGGTTAATTTTGCAGGGAATTAATAGAATACATACCGTGAGTGAGTCTCCGAGGGCCATTACAACTTTGATATCAGCTGGTCTGAGTGCATGGACACTCTTTGGTATTTGAGGGGAAGGCCTCATCAACTGAGCATCACACGAATAACCAGGAGCACCAATGTCGGGTAGAACACTAAAATGATTTTTTCGTCCAGGCACAAATTCAGGGTGGAAACTGGGAAAAAGGGCTCTCTGATGTAACCCAAACTATGTTAGCGCTATTGCGCTAATAGTAATTATATAAGAATATTTAAAATTCACATTAATATCGTGGTGATTTTTTATTAGATGACTATTAAGAACAAGCAGTGTTTTAGATACACAAAAAAATATGATTCTGTGAAAAAAAACATACCCGAAGACAGTTGACACACAGCATAGAAATCCTGAATGAAGTATGTGTATAGTCAAGTCTTTTTATGGTAAGCTAATGGTGAGAATATAAATAATACCAAAAAAAACCCAAAGAATATAGGATAAATTGACCGACCTAAAAGGCGAATCATCGCGGGACGGTGATCGACTGAATAATTGACTGCGTTCTTATCTATGTCTTTACTCGGGAAGAATGTTATCAGAACGCAACAAAATATGACCGCACCAAGGGAAAAATGTGACTGCAGCACACGCTGTTCTGCATGACGGAGGGAATTTCCAAAATATATTGGGGTTTCTAGGGCAGATTGTCCTCCAGGTATGATAAAATCCACAGTATTCTGGAACTAGATCATTCTATTTACGGTTAACGGTAGTTACGGTACTATTTGTTTCATGAATTTCTCCAAGCTTGGAATACACATGTACCGTACATTAACATTATATGTACACATTTAGGTAACTGAGTTCGGGCTAAATATATGGAAGTGAAACTAGTTAGTGCAAACAAGTACATGGGACATCCTTTGGAACATTGGAAAGTATTCAACAGTTTTCTCAAAAAAAAAACTGCGGTTTATAAATGAACGGCTTATTGTCTGCAATGGAATCTAGATGAATTGAACTGTGTTTGTAACAGCTCCGAATCAGTTTAATGAGCTGTCTATTCAATATGGTAAGCATTTCTATTCAAAAGAGAAAAGAAGTGCGAATGAACACTACGCCTAAGTACAATACACAGGTGCTTATGGCGGGAGTTTAAATTGCCTATTAAATGTCCGACACCTCGGAATTTTTGCCAATCCCCGGCAATCGGGCTAGTAGGATTTTTCCCATACGAAATCCGAAAAAAAACGTGCACTTATTTTTTTTCGTGTGTGAATGTTCTTGAAAGATTTTTGTAACAAACCCACCAAACAGAAGAGCCGAAGAAATATAATTGTAAAAAATTCGAAGAAATATAATTGTTACACCTCTTATTTCATCGTTACAGGATTTCTGATTAACGTCTTCTGAGTGTGCCGTCATCTACCATGCTAAACAGCTGTTATTTAGTAGGTGTATGAGAAAACTACGGTGACCGTATTTTCCCAAATCGATCGTAACGATGATGATATGTCGATTCCAACATTGGATTAGTTTTTGGCTCTACATGAACTAACATTTCACAAAAAAGATCCACATTCCTCCGTTTTTCGGTCTCCAGTACTCCAAAATTTGCATTGAGCGATGGTTTTGTTGAATGAATGAAAATGACCTTGTCAAGATCGGTCAACTGCCCCATTCAATGTTGCATTTTGACACAGTTTTACGATCAGTTACACAAACAGTGTGACAAGTACCTGCGCGGCCACTTTACCCTTTCTATTGTCGTTTTCATTGTTACTGCTTTCTGGAAATCCAGAGACAACACAATTTATGTGTGCAAATTGTCGCTTTATGTGAACAATAATTTAATAAATCACAACAAGCAAAATGGTTATTATTCATTAATTTCCATACCCAATTATAAATTCTGTTCAAGTGCAAATTCGAGTTATTATTGGTTTCGTAATTGTTTGTCTAATATTCACTCCCAGCGTGCATGTGCATGAACAAATCTGGTGATCACATATTGATGCTAAATTCCTTGGAAGAAATCGCGAACAAAACGATGCGTACAGACGAAATGCATAATAGGCAAATATTAGCTTTTCTTCTGCAGAAGTCACACACAGGGAAACCGGACGCAGATCTGCATTCACGCTGAGATGGCGATCAGTGCAAGTAATTGTTGGAGATTCATATTTGTTTATGCAACATTTACTGTATTTTGCGATAAAAGATTACATCACTCGCACTTTATTTCGTATCATGTGTTTGATTGAATTGTCATGTAAACCAACGTTATGTATTCATAGTGGTGTCGTTTGATCACTTATCTTACTTGTAGAGCAATTAACTATGGTCTGCATTTCATAGGTGTAATTCAAAGCTGGGGTGTTTACCAGAGAAAAGTTACCGGGCCATGGGCACATCTTGCTTGTTCTTGCGGCCCACCATTTCATCCGCTTTTCCGAGCATAGAACTGCGCCTTTTCCGCTTACGAATCAGAGACTAGTATAGTCTTACGCATAGAAGTGGCACCGCACTGTTTGCACGCAACTTCTTGCACCCAAGAACAATCGCCGCGACAACAATTTGGCCGACTACAATCATTTTTTTTTGTAACAGCTCATCGAATTACAAAACACTCAAAGCGTTGCTTTTCTGTTCACTTATTCGTTCAACGTCGACTTCATTTTAACTAACCGTTCGTCTCTGTATTCAAACGCGACTATATTGAGTTTTATTTAGAGCGGGACTGTGTTCGTAAGCTACTCCATAAGACTTTGCAAGTATTGACACTCCTTGTTCGGTATCAGCTTGAGGTAAAACTGTGATGGTCAATCTGGCAAGACCACTATAAAGTTAAATAAACCATTTTGTCGTTTTTCTCCCTACAAAATATAAAATATACTTTGGATTAGATCGGGTGAATCGTTTTCATAATTATTAGACCGTGCTCGTCATCCTATTGTACTTCTTACGGGCAGCCGTCCTTGAGACCTGTAATCGATATACCGTTGTGGTTTTTCACACTGACAAATTGCTTACTTTTGACATTTCGTTCTCGACACAGTTGTCCCTCAACATTTAAAAATTGAGGTTGGCATTTTGTATATGTTTTGTTATTTAAAAAAATCACCTTTCTTTTGCATATGTGCTTATTTACAAATACAGAAAAGTAGCACAACAAGGTGATGTTACAGGCAGGATAACCTATCTAGCATAATACAACGGGTTATGCTAGACAGTTGCTAGATGCTATGGAATAGATCTCGTATTCATGCCAATCCGGTATGAAAATCCAAACTGCCTTTGTTACCTTTGTTTATGCAACGGTTGCTGTCAATATGTATCCCTGCACTGTGCAATATACGAAGTGTGTGATGCATGCATATATTTTGTTTAGTGTTTTAGAATGGCACTTTTCGTCGCCCAGTCTTGATTTGTAATTTAAATGCTTTCGTAGTTTTGATTCTTGACTGTTTTCTAGGAATAAGAAAAGCTAAGACTCATGTCATGTATTTGTCTGTTATGACGTGCAACTGTACATTCACTGTACTACCGTACTGATTCAGTCATGGCTCTAGGCCGACAACTTAACATTTCTTTTGTTACGATTGTTGTGCGTAATTCACGCTGCATCGCTTCCGAAAACTTGCCCTTTCAAGCCGCCGACTAGGCCGTATTGCTAAGACGTTTTCTTATTAATGTTTTCAATCGTACCAGTGAATCAAGAAATTACCGTAACACAACATGACTTTGTCTGTGTGAGCGCCACCTTCAAAATCAGTTAGTAGCTATTTATCTACCAGTAACAATCCCTGGCCGCTTCTTAGGCTTGCTACACATTTGGAACATTTTCCTTTCAGCACATAGCGCATAGAGTTTAAATATGGAAATTTATCAATAGCCACATATGAATTTATGAAAAAAATTGTCTTCTCTTTGATTTATGTTTAGTAGGGATAATAAATGTATCTATATGACCAAATCGTTAAAACAACTACCAAATCTGAAGTATTCGTTGATTAATTCGAGATTTATGATTGTAGTGATCAGTAAGTGTGTGTGTCAGGGCGCGGGAATAGTTCGACTGGTTGCCCGCACTCCAAAGTAAACATCGGGTCGCTTGTCACCCAACCTCTTACCGGCAGCCACAGTAGCTACTCATTGCGGGGAAACATCCCCGCTTATATCATTTTATCGATCGATAATCAACAATCTATCGATCAATAATCAGCATTTTGCATGCTAAATAATCAAGCATTTTTCTTAGACAAAGTCACCCGGGTCCGCCTAATTTTCCCGTTTATGTGCCTCTATTTTCTATATAGAAATACTTGTCATACTAGAGGCTTTGAGCGAAGATGAATTCCAAAGTCACACTCTAAACTTGACAGATGACATACGCACTAAATTCCATACAAGTTAAATTTGGTTGAATTTGTTGGTCTAGAAATCAAGTGGCTAACTCAAAATAGTGCCTTTGTAGTGTTTGTGTTTAACATTGGCACACCTACTGACCGGCGGAATTTGAAGCATGTTTTATACGAAATCTCGCCTTGCTTCCGCCTTCCTGTTCTAACCCAAAGCGGTCCTGTTTGCCAGAGTCGCGAGTCCGTTATTCGGGGGGACTGAGTTTGTTTAAGGCCGCAGATGGACCTCTCGATATCGATTCCATAATCTGACACTGAAAATTCGCTCACTATTTAATACTACACTTTTTTCTTGTCCTTCCTTTATAACCAGTAAGCCAGCACATGATGCATATATACATTTGATTATTCTAAACGAACATGTTCCACTACAACACGCAACAAAAGACTATTGATATGCGCTTTTATTGGACATGCAGTCGAAACACCAATGATTGTAGTATACACTTTGTTCGCTTGTTTCTTTTTTTTAGATATTATTACATATTGAGCAAACTTCGATCGCATAACAGACATTAGCTGTATTTAAAAAAAAAGTAATAATTAACAAAGTACATTTCCTCCACACAATGCGACGATTAAGCAATGATGATCACTAAATTCATGATGCTAGCTTGACCATATTTATATCCCCTCAAACAGTATGACCGAATTAGATACGTGAAAATCCTTTGTATGTGAAAATGCCCGTTTTGTGGTCCACTTCAAACAACGCAACCCCTCAATGTTCTTTTTGTGTCTTTTTTGAGCATCCTGTAAAAAGGAACTGACTCTTGCTGGATATCGAGTGCTTCAGTTCGCTCGATATGCACAGTTGAATAATTCATAAATTTTTGTGATTTATTGTGCGATGATTTCTTCTGTGTAGAGCTTTTTTTTTACTTTTGTAGTTCTGGTATAGTTGCGTCTAAATTATAATCTTAACTTTAGGATTTGGTTTAACCTCTTCTCCCAGGGGAGATGTCGGTCTCTTTTGCTGAACCGAACCGTGTCCCGTCCAGTCCGAGATATGTAGCGGACCAGTTGCGACGATTTCTACAGAGTGCTGAGGTATATTATATTTTGTTTCATACCTTATTGTATCTCGAGTTGAGTTTTAAATACCGTTTCTATCTTTTCAGGCTCCTCTCTCGGCACAAGGATCTAACCTTTCGGATGCTGGATTTGTTTTGTTAACAATCAAAGATCAATTGTTGTCGAATGATTCCAGGTAAATTATCACATAATCAGAACAATGTGCTTTGCAAGTGTGATTCCGAGGTTATGGCATTTTCAAATATTAAACGGTTGACTTTCTTCTGATTAAAATATTTTAATTTAATTTTAGATCAGCATTCTTTTCGCAAGAATTCGTCAACAGACCAATAAATGGAGTAGATTTGTTACTTAAGGTACGTTGTTCATCTTTGTTTATCTCGTAGTCCTTTTTCGAGCGTTCAGCTCATTTTTTACAAACATGCATGCTTTTCCTTTTTGTGTGTTTCAAATGGAGTGTTTATTTCAAACTTATATTGAGATGCTGATCTTCCACAAAGTTTAACCATATTTAGGTAGTTGTTGTTTTGCAAGGCATCGTGAACTCTGCAAGGGAACAGCAGTCCAAAATTTCGACTCTTTTGACGAGAAACAACTCAAATAACACAAGCAGGAAGAGGAAAGCAGCTGTATGTTTTCTCTTGTCTTTCAAAACAAAGTAGCTCTTTTTAATGCAATTAACGTTTGACCAATTTGCCAAAAATCTATATAGAAGCACAATATCAGTGTACCTAGCGAGAAAAGACTTTATCGATTCTTCAGGTAGCTGAAGCCGACTGCATTGAATGCATCAAGATACTCCTGGAGAAAAATGTAAGTTAATGTTACTAGCGGATGTTTTTTCATTGACTACGCTAAGCTAAAAGTCTGAAGGTTTTTGGATTGTTTAAAGCAAACAGTTTTTTAAAAAACGTATGTTTAGCAGCTTGCTTGGCGGTCTCTGTTGGAACAACCTCAAGGTCTGGAAGTTCTCCTCTACTCTGTTAATAGTCCACAGTTGGATTCGAAATGTTATGCATTGGAGGTATGCTTATCTTCTTATATTATTTACAGTTTTGTATCGTTTTCACGAAAAGCGACGCAGATTTCTTCGAACAAAACACCCATTCTTTCAAGTAACGAGGCTGCCATTTATGAACAATACAATTTAAAACCAAAATGTTCTGCAGATCATCCTACTACTTCTCGACCAGCCACAAGGCTTCATTGTTCTTTTTCGGGCTCTGTCGGTGATCGCAGCGAGGACTAGAGACTATCTGAGACTGCAGATATTTGTTTCACAATTGAAACATGGCCTGCACACTCAAAAGCTGCACATTCAGGTACTGATTGGTTATTTGCTAAATTTCTGCAAATTTCTTTTACGGTTTACCTATTAAAAATGTCCCAAAACAGATTTAGTTTTCAATAAGCCGATTTCTTTCATATATTAAATCTTTCATATATTAAATCTTTCATATATTAAATCTTTCATATAGTAAATCACATCTAAGGTGGTTTTTTCGCTTGCAGATCCTTGTGTGTCGCCTGTTCAATAAACTGCTGGCGCAAGCCCCAACTCCCAACCATCGAATGCTCGCACAAATAGAAGCAACCCTGGCACAATTTTCTGCCGAATATGTTGAAAAGGCAAGATTTTTTGGTACTACAATCTTGAAGTGTATATGTACTAGTGCGTCTGAATGATGAATCAGTTATTATTTCGATTTGAACGAATTATTCATCATTCATCGAAACTTTATTCACCATCGATTTTGCAGCTTGTTCTTGACGTGAACAGTCCTTTGGGTGGAATGGACACCCTATTGGATGAGCTGGCATTGTGGAGATCGCAATTCACTCCAATCACATTTGCCACACAACGATACGCGCCAGATGTTGGAATGAATACTAACGGACAAAATGCAATTTATGGGTGTGTTGGTTTGATCTGTTGAATGTGCCATAGTACTTACTAAACGTGCCTCGTGTTGGTACACGGTTCCCAAAGTGGTTTTGCTCTTATGGTTAATGTCTAACAATGTCTAACAATTTAGCTACAACTATTCGGAGACAGAATCGGATACGTCAAGATCAGAGCGAGGGCGAAGGAGGTCAAATACACAGAACAAATATCCGGTAGGACAATTAAATTCGTTGTTTTTCGCAAAAAAAATTTGTGACGGATGGCTTACATATGTTGGTACCCGGTTATTGTTTTGTGAATGCTTGAAATTATTAGTTCTGGAAACAATTCAGCCTACAACCACCGTGGCCAAGAACGTGGAGCGTGCGCGAATGAAGCGACAAGGGGTCGGTTCAGGAGGCAGAGCCGCAGGAACACCATCCACCAACTTCTACCCACACAGAAGTGCTCTGACACTCAATAACAAGTCGTGGGACCAAACGAATGGTATGCATAGTGTTGCATTGCATAAAACCCCGCGCTCTACTCATTATAATAAGGCCTACTGAAAGAAAATAGAAACCATACAAGTGTATTCATTGCATGGCTCGCTTAGTCATGCTGTATGACCAGTTTAAGGTTACCGGTGTCCTTTTTAGAATAAACCACTTACGACTTTATCATTTTGCAGACGACTATGGTTTCCATACCGCTGGCAGAGTTAATGGAAGATACTCTCCCAGTGCGCCTTTTGAGGGTGGAGGAATGAGAAGAGCGAAGAGTGAATCTGCAATGCTTGTGGAAGCTTCCCTTGATGACAGGTACATATATTTGCTTTATTTAAAACATGCTAATTTTGTACGAGAGTAATTAATTGAGTAATTCCTTGATGCCGGCCTGAGGAACGTGTCAGGCTGCGATCAATGAATGTTAGCTAATTGACACAACACAAAAATAAGACAACTGATCCATGCATCACCCGATAACTCAAGGCAATTTAGGGACACGATGGTACGTGGTCTAAAGCGAGTGGACCCTGTTTCTGACTATCATCCGATAGAAACATCCAGGGGACTCTCCAGATCAACACACGATCTAAGCCGATTGGCGCCTGAGGAGAGAGCAGTTGATATACAGAGACCTGGTTCCGCCGCCGCGCATACGCGGTCACTTCAAAGGTGAATATACGGATTTCTATGCCGTTTTCAGGTGCACGACTTCAGCCCAGATGCAATACACTGCAACATGTTGCATGTGCAGAGTCGGGCTTCTCTAAATCATTTCTTGCAGAACGTTGTCGCCAAACCGAGCTAGGTTTGCGGATCCCCCGGTAGAAATTGATAAGCAACACCCACATGGCGGGTTCTCCTACCTCTTCCCACAACAGCCAATGGTGGCAAATGTGACGAAAAGGAATGTGACTCCCGAACCACCTTATATAAGCAAGGTATGTACCAGCGTTGTTATTGGGGTTCCTTACCGGAATGTACCTATGCTCATTTAGCGAGTTTCATGTATAATATCAGGTTACAAGTATAATAGTGATTCACGAGATAATTTCAGCCAATGAGCCCTATCAATGGCACAATTCGATCAACTTCACAACCCTATGATAGTCCACGCAGTCCTATGGGGGTGAGCATTTATTCTCTTAAATTTGAATATGCTGTTTTTTTTAATTGGTGGTTTATTCATTTGACAGTTAAATGACTGCAGATGCTGACAGGCAGCTGTTGACAATGCCGCAGCTAGTCATACGGATGCAAATTAGGTAGAGATGTGAAACGAAAGTAATCAAGTCCACAAATATGCACAAAGTTCTTGTTAGACAGCTTCTCGATACACGACGGAGACGAGACCGGACGGCCAAGTGGTTTATATTCCGATAAACGTGGAATCTGAACGAGATAGAAGAACACCGAGTAGACTGTGAGTTTCCGCTTTGTTCTTGCACATTATGATTACATCCACATATCTCGTGGAATTCCATTTATAATGCAAATGTATCCATATATCCTGTGCAATTTCGCTTCACGTGTCCAAGTAAAATTTAACAGTTTACTAGTTTAAAAATCAAAATATTGACAGCGTGGACAGACGAAACGAGAACGATTATTCACTGGATAGCCGAAGCAATTCTAGGGCGAAAATGCGAAGTCCGTCAGTCACCGGAACTATTGGTGAGCGGGTCAAATTCAATCAAATTCGTAACTTTCATAAATAAAGAAAGAAACGATTAATTACGAGACCTAGTTTTTGACCCGGCACCTAACATCGACTTTAGGTGATGATGTACGTGATGCACTTTCGCAATTCGACTATTTGAATGATTATGATGCAGCAAGTTTGCGTGGTAAAGCCACCACGACCACGACATACCATTTGTGAGATGTAAGTGGTTTCGATTGTACCAGAATCACTGTTTTAGGGCTTATACTTAAAAAAGGAACAATTATCACAAGAAGATTGTCGGTTTTTTCCCGTTTTTTTTCCCAAGAGTCCTAAGTTTTCAGCTTATTTTTGTGCTCGTATCTTATTTTCTTTATTCAATGATTGAGAATTTAAATTGCACAGTTTTGGTTTTTTTAGAGTTTCTCTAATAAGATATGGGGGTGTGGCTGACCCTCTCCATCGACCAATACTCAGCAAGACAACGGCCCAATGCAAACATTGTATGACGTCGAACTCTCTAAATTCTCCAAAAGATGCTCAACCCGCATGAATACCCTGTAACAGGAATGCGGGCACCCATTGAATACAAAAATGACATAGTCAAACAAGAAAGATTAATTTCAGACCAAAATTATTATTAGTGACAACGTGTTCCCTAATCACAGTAAAGTGACGGATAATTTTGAAACGTCCGATACAGTGTGTGTATCTAAAGGTGCCTTCGTCGTCTTCCTACCATCATTTCTTTTCTTTTATTCGTGCTTTACTTTAAAACGTACGCTTTATGTTTGACCGCTCAATGTATCACTGTTAAAGAAGGAAATAACTAGCCATATTCCTGCATAATTATTTATATAACAAAACTTTCGTTGTATGGTGCATAATTGAAAAGTTTACTTAATATTTCTAGATGCCCAATCTGCGCGTGCGCTTTTGTCAATGTGCTCAATTTCTTGAAATAAACCCGTCTGTCTGGCTATTCCACTCAAATTGCTTATTATTTTTTCCGCGTACTATTTTTTTCTGGTTTTTGTGTCGTGACATTTTTGAGACAAATATTTTATTGGATAAATATGACTTGAAAGCAGTGTTCTGGTTTTCTGATTGAAAAACATATGCCACTATGTACACAAAACAGTCACATGGATAAATATATGCACAGAAAAAAAAACAATTCTTTGCATAAAACTGAATTGGCGTGAGTATCAGCACAATAAATTAAAAGACAGTTGTGGGGGTTTCAGTTAGCAACTGACGGGTATTGCATTTAGCGACTTTGTTTAGGTATTGCAATTAATTGAAGATGCGACATCAGCAGGAGAGGGCCTGTCTAGCACGATTACTTCATTAATTTCCCTTAGAAGTGCACGATCGCTAGTAGTGAATTTATGATATGGATTGACAATGATCAATTTAGTGAGTGCGGGCTGAAGATATGAGAGATACTGGAGCGGCCGTAGTAGTGGAGCCGCATTCTCGGAGATGAGAACAATCTAAAAATTAACTAATAAATAGAACTATTAGTTGGCTTTATCTTAGATTATGCGCCTTGCTTTCGCTTTATCTAAATGCTTGGTTATTTCGTGAAATCATTGATTGATTGATCTTGATGTCTCGTGAACTATTGGTAGTTTCACTCTAGTCAGAAAAATAAATCACCTCTTTTCTCAAATTCCTCTCACTTGCAGCCCATTTGAACATCACATCCTCTAGTCCATGTTCTCCATTATAATCAATGGTAATCGATCGATTGTTGCCAATTTCAGCTGTATCCACAGTGACATAAGATGGCATAACGTTGACGATATCAGCACCGAACTTTCGCGCTCTCAGATTATTGATTTTCTTCGACCACACACGATCCATTATAACCAAGAGATTTATGCGACATTCACCTGGAAAGGGTAATTGTGAATTAGATTGCGAAGGCAAATATTTCTTTGGACATTTTGCATTCAAACATCACATAATTGTTATCGAATGTGGTCATTACGGTACGATCGAAGTGTAAGGAATGAAACAAAGAGAGTTATCAAAATAGCATCCACTAGCTAGCTAATCGTATTTAGTAATTAAAGGGAACGATTCTGAATTGACGCTGTAGAGTGTACCTGGATACTTCTCCTGTTTGGCCACAAATGGCGGTCGGAACAAATCGCTCAATTCATCATTGACTGAAAGGGTTCGTTTTATTGATGACGAATCGATTCGTCCTACATTTTTGTTACAAAAAAGTTACACGTGCTCAGTGGGAATTTAATGTGATGTTAAATAAGCATACTTCAACTGCAGAAAAATACTTACGTAGTTTGCGACGCGCCGTAGGCTGAAATAAATACATCAACGTTTAAAAAAGACACATAATGAGATAGTTCATCTAATACTTCATGCCCAAAACGGTAATTTGATGAAAAATTAATAAATATCTTTTATTTCTCAACAATATGAATAAACAAGTGTGAATTGTATTGAGATCTTTTCTTATAGCACAACAATATGTCAACAATGTGAATGGCACTCTATGCAAGTAAGTAAGCATTAAATGAAGCAAGGTTAAAATTGCGTGAGCCCTTTAGTAAATAAAGATGCACGGATTACAAAATAAAATGATGAGCGTGTCGTGATATGCGAATATGATTATGTAACAAAAAAGTGAAAATACTTATTTTATTATAACACCACCATAAACTAGGAAACAAAATTAAGTATCCTGTCTAGAACGAACCTGGTTTTAGACCTTCTAGAAGTAAAGACCCATAGATAAGGATGGATGCATGTCGTATTTATCAAAGTGTATAGGAGGTGTTGGTTGGGAAATTTCGTCATCAATGTAGGGGATGCTACTCCGACTGTGCATTTCAATGGATATGCTACTTTCTGGGCTTTCATGTTGATCTGTCAAGGAACACTTTTCTGTTTCGCTTTGAGCGGGGGGTCGGTCCGGTATTAAAGAGGCAGTGACTGAAGTTGAACCCCGGTTTTTAATCGCAGCTCGCCGTCGTCGGTCCGGGAACAATAACTTGTAGCAGACGAACCCAGCCAGTGAGACCAACATGCAAATGAGAAGCGGAACTACGCTCCACCAGTCGGATGAGCCGCCCATGACTACGCGTGGAGTGTCCTACACAAAAAGCAGGTTATGGAGGCAATGGGTTAGTGACAAGTTAATATTATTCTTCAAAGCCATTATTGTGTTTTGTTAATCGATTATGTATTAGTGCTTATAGTTAATTGAAAAACTCGAGAACATAAAATACTTCCTTCAGCTGTGGTTGTGAGTTGGCGGAAAATAACAAAAAACTCAGTTAGTGTTTTAGCACACGAATGAAAGTTACTGATTAGACGAAAAAAAAACTCATTATTAAAATAGAATAATATGCACTTACAATTGGGTCATCTAATAGGTCTTCTTCTGCTTCCGAAAGTGCCTTTTCATGGCCATCCAAAACAACAACCATTGATGTTTGTGAGGTGACCAGTCCGTACTAAAGTAATAGCGTGCTCGGTGATGATAAATACAAACATGGCTTCGATGTCACCTGTCTCCCCTTTTGCTATTTAGTTTTTGTAGCATAATAAATAATGACACATGCATTTATTTTCTTACAACCAAATGAAATCCAACCTTGAGAGCTAATCTCTTGATTCTCTGCGCGACATTTGTTTTCTCTTCCTCTGATTGAGCTGATGTTTCGAGCAGTTTCTCATACTTGCGCAGACTCATGTGAACCCACATTCGCTCGATGAAATTGGTCGCTGTGCTCGTTTTGCCACAGATTAGTACACCTAAATGTGATCATGAAGGCAAAAGAACCTTAATACTATTGTGACCCATTAACAAATGGGATTTGACGGTTATGCATTTTAGATCTATTAGTTTTCTAGACTTTGTCGGTATGGTTTTGTCTATTCTTGACAAACGTGTACTTTGTGAAGTTTATATTGACGTAATAATGATCACTGGAAACGCTTCGCACTTTTTGGACATAAAAGAAATTACAACCGGTAAAATACAAACTTGTGTTTTCAGAAAGAGGTGCCGCATCTCGGAGAAGAGTTTCGTCCACGCACGGAGTGCTCGGAATCACTTCGTTACGCTAAAAGGGCCAATATTGAGAACCTTTGGGAACGAGATCGATAGATCAACGTTATGTAAAGCTTCAATTCCAGCTCTTAGGGTTCCTTTGGGTGGTTCGAATTCAAAATCATTATAAGGGTTTATATGCTGGTCCAACGAGGAGGTTGATATATGTATGGTGTATTTCATATTCACAAACTAAAAGAAACCCGACGGAAAAGAAACAAAATAGAAACACTCACCACAACTTGCGGTCCCATATCTGTTTGAGCTTCAATTTCGGTGGCAATTGAATTCGGATCGCTCTAGAAAAACACGCTGCTAATATTTTACATTGCAAAATCAGAAACGGCAAAACCGAATGTCTCTGTAACTGCTTACATCACTGCTCAATTTGCCGATTGTGATGCGATCTGTGCCGGCAAAAATAACGTCATCATCGTTGTTTGATATCAGTGAAGAGATATCAACATCCTCATCCAGGTATTTCACTTTAACATCCTTTAGAAGTGGCACGGCTATTTCTTTATAGAGACCTGTAAATGATCCACAAAAATCAGTAAAACCATAAATCTTTTTCGTATATTTATTCCAGCAAAATATACGCCACTCAACTATACTACGGCTTTGTTTACCTTCAATCTGAATCTCGGCATCGGCTGATTCAAAAATCCTTCGTGCCAAACCACGGTGCGCGGATGAGATTTTCTTCAACAATCTAAATTTTGCATTTTTGAAAAGTGTACAGTATGGAAATTGTATTGCGTAGGATTTCCCACCGAGTTCACATACTTAAACCCTTCCACATTTTGTTGTTTTTTGAATGCAAAATAAAACAGTATAAGAACCTTGTACAGCGGAAATTTAGTTAGCTCAAAATTGTATTGTATTATTTACGAGTAATCAGCATCGTTTCCGAAGGAAATGGTGTGAACGAGGAAGTCCTTGTTGTATTCGGAAATTAGATTCAGCAGATTGAAATCATTCTGAAAAGGGGTATAAATGGAGACAAAATGAGCTGATTTTTTTATGTGTTTAGTAATGACATACAAAGTAAACAGTAAACATGTTAACAAGCAACGCGAACAAAATACTTACATTTGAACAAAAACTTACCTTTTCTCCTACAGTGGCCCTTCCGTCAGTTAGAAAAACAATCATTGAGACGAACGACGGATCCTAAAATATACGGGTAAAGCACTATTTTAGCCCTGAAGTGTTTCAAAAAGTGTTTTAGCGAATACCGGCTGCCGATAATGATCAAAAACAAGTTCTTCTTACAATTAGCAAATTACTACCGCAGCGTACCTGAGTCGCTGCTTCGTTCAACTTCTCCAAGGCATCTTTCATTGCCGAACCGACATCGGTACCGCCATGGGACTCCATTTTTTGTATGAACTGTAAAATAGAGGAGATTATTTGAGAACTCCGGACATGATGATAATATATTCAATAGGCACATCACCTTATTTTAAACAATAACTCTTCAAAACACGTTATATGTTTCTTTTTATGATTTCTCGCAAAATCATATGTGAAATGGTTCCAGTATCAAATTCCACGCGAGCGAACGCGGTAAACATAACGTCTTTTGTATTAATGCCCTTTAAAATGCAGACATAGTAAACCAAGCGATTACCTCTTTTGCATCTTCTCTCGTTGATTCATCCAACCGTACCATCGATTCCTTCCAGGTGAATACTTGACGATCGAACATTAGAATATTCACCAGATCAGTATCAGAAATATCATCCAACACTTTTCCCATGGCTGCCTTGAGCTAAAACATGAACGCTTAGGCTAGAAAATCACTGAACCACAACTATTTTAAACTTAAATTTGAGTTGGCATACCTGTTGCATCTTCGTTCCCTTCATTGAGCCACTCTTGTCAAGAACAAAAATGACGTTCTTTTTCCCTGTCGGCGTGTCTTCTGATGGTGTGAATTGATGAAGAAAATACCCGTCCACCTGAATTTAAAAAAAGTGAACGAAATAATCTTTTTGCACATCTGTCAAAGTGCATGATTACTTTTCTTACTATTATATATTGATTGAGATGGCTCACCACTTTAATAACCTGTTCACCAGATGAGCGGCTATTGTTGAAGAGCACAACTAGTTCACCTCTGTCGATATTCTGAAAGGATATTTTCGTACCAGACGAAAAGCACACTCAATAACTGACATCTAATTCAGATATGACCAGCCTATCCACCATTTTGTTTATTTAATAAAAGGTTCTGAAATGCAAATCAAAAACTGACCTCGGCCTTAAAGTCAACAAAAGCAATCGATCCATTAGTTCCAGTTCCGTTACGCACATCAGCACGCGGATCAGCTGAAATTAATGTGGTGGCACGAATAAAATATGAAATCTGACTGCACATCAATTATTTAACAATCATCTAATTGTATATGAAATGTGTTCCTACTTCCCATTAGTGTTCAGAAGAATATAACCCTTAAATCCCACATTCAGCAAATGATCCAGTATGTGTATTGTAATTCTTTACAGTTACAATCTACCTACCTTCCCTGTGTAGTAGTTGGTCATTGGGAAGTTCGGCAATACCGACAGCCATTTCGGGAACGTGAACGATATCGAACTGTGAGGAATCAACCAACATCACGGTAACCTCGACCTCTTTGATTGGCTGGAACAAATTATTGTGGTAACACGGACAATACAACGGCGGGCATTGGCGAATCAGGCACATTATCACCAGACAGCCAAACTATGAGGATCCGGGCTCTTTTTCCGTTTCAGGGAGAGTTCCGGCCAACTTCAGCTCCACAACTCAAATTGGTATTATTGGGATCTTTCACTACTAAAATGGCTTGAAACGCCCGGGCTAGAAACTGCTCTGCCCTAGACAGCGGCTACAATTACACCCCAATGTGGTTAATCTTCAACCACAAACCTTATCCGCAATAATTTTGATCGCATGTTTGTACAGGCTCTGTGATTTAACCAACACTTCTTGGTATGTCAGATTAAAAGATATCTCCGATTGAGCTGATACTTGGATTTCCAACTCGAACTTGTTGAAATTGCTGGAAATGTGACGATATTAGAGAATTCACTGTCAAATAATGATATAAGCAGAATTACGCCCCCAATGCTATCTTTCCTGGAATTCTCTGCATCGCATGTAAAGTGTGCGGATTAAGTGTAAATCGAATGATATCAGTACTCTAAAATTACAATGGTGTGGGTTTAAGTATTCCGTTTACTAGGTGCAGATGAAAAAAAGGATAATACAAAATTTACATGCAGCTAATTCAATAAATCAGCTCCGCGTGATGTAATGTCGTGTATTAATTTGTTTACTGATCCCTTTAAAATGGCGTAACTATAAATTCGTAACTTGGATCTGACATATTTATAACAAATAAACAGAAAAAATAGTATTTTCCAAAAATAATTCACGAAACCCTTCCAAATGAATGATCGGCTAAAGGGTTGGCTGGAAGGTTGGTGTGGTACAGAAGGAGTTAGCGTTCCATTTAACGTTTCACGTTAACATTTAATGATTTAACGTAGTTTGAAATGTAGTAACTTTCGTATGTTATGAGGTCGGTAATACTGAGAACTGACCTGTCTCTAATATACGCAGCAGTGTCTCCTTTCTGAACGGCTGCTTGAAATTCTGCTTCAGCTGCTGACTTTTCCTTGATTGAACCATATACATGATCTCCATCACGATCCCTGAGAAACAACTATTAGTTTCGATTGCGTGAACGTATATATCTTCTTCAAGAAATTCCTGACAATCTATATGCACAGGTGCCAATCTTTTCATCCATGAATGTATTCTTGCATAACTAATACTACCGAGAGTTTCTTATTAAAATTACAAAAGAAAAACTATTAGCTTACAAATAGAACGATGTTATGAAGGCGTTCGGCGGTATCTCAGCTGTGATTAGTGTCTGAAAATAGCGTCTTTCGGAAGAATGCAATGTATCTAAAAAGCATAAGTTGCTTTAAAAGGATGCGCCGAAATTTTTCCAACAAATGAATTCGCTTGAGACTCACTTTAGCGGCAGATCGGTCTGGGTTAGCGATTACTCCTTCTATGGTTGTGGTTGCAAAAGATGCCTGCACTTCAGAGGTAACTTGTAAGAGTTGAAATACGGGCTCAGCGCTCTGAAATGAACGCAGTAGCTTAGAATAATGCTAATTGTAAGCGTGACTACGAATAAAGTCCAAATTTACAAATAAATGTTTTACAAAAGAGTCTAAGAGCTGGGGAACTAATACTTTTGGACGGAAAACACATCACCATACTAATAAGTAAACATGTTTTAGGTCTACATCTTACTCAACACTTCTTGATATCATATCGCACTGATATTTATTTCTTTATGAACAGTGCGAATGCATTAATGATCAGGTATTCAAAGCAGACAAACAACATATAAACAAACTCACATATAATTGTAGAATTGATAATAAATATATAAGGTTTGCTGTTCCCATGACGATTGTCACGCACACTTTCCCTCACCAAATGCGGGCAAAAGTGCGGGATTGAATTTGAATAAGGCGGTATCTAGCGATTTGTAGCCCAGTTATAATTACCAGGTGACGTGATGCACGATTCAATCCAACTTTTCTTTCGGTTAGACGACCACTAAGCCAAACCAGGTAGGAGTTATATAGGCAGAGAATGTGGGTTCTGATCGAGACTCCCGCCGAAGGTTATATGCCTGCGCCAGCGAAACGGATACTAAGGTGCGATGGCAGAGAACTGGTCCGGTGACTCATGCATCCCCTGCGGCGTATTATCTCCGGCTTCTCTCAAGTTTGCCACGTAAAGACTCTCTCCCTCGTGAGTATAACACTGTAAACAGAACATAAAAGACAGTATAAATGAGTCAAATCAACCGTAAAGCAAAGGACGAAAAAGGCTTAAACGAGAAGCACAAATAACCAGTCTATTGAGAGCTAAACTCAAAAAGCAAAACTCTTCCAAAATAGGAAATGAAACGCGGGAATCTAGGAATACCGATACGCAGAAAGATTATTAAAAGTCATGCGCAAAAACAGGCGCGCACAAATTGAGTTAGGAGTTTATAAATCTGGTGCGTGTGTTTTGGATTTGCTCCCTTAAACTGATCTTTCTCCCTCTCACTTGATTAATAACTATATGCGTCTATAAAAATCAGCCCTAACTGGAAAAACCCCCCAAAATCCATGATGTATCTCACAGAAAACGTAATTGCTTATTGTTAGTGCATTATGTGATCTGCGGGCGAGTAATCTACATAGATATACCGCTCAAAAACAGCTTCATCTTATGTGGTATCGCTTCATCGACAACAAATACACTATAGGACGAACACATAACTGCCTAAACGTTATTCTTTAAGAAAAGAAAGATACGAACAGCGAGTGTGCTTCATGTTTACACAAATCCTTTGTGAAAATTATTCGCGAAGCTGCTTTCCTGTAAAGCACCTGTTCTAAATCAGGTCATTTCTATTTCAGACAAATCTTTTGAAATGAATCAACAACTTGATGCGCAGGTGAAGAGTGATTTTACCTACAAACGAATTTTTCTTTCAGCGGGTTTAAAATAATTAACAGGCTAAATTTTTCACTAGTGCGCAGCTAAATCGGGAATAAAATTTACTGAATTCTATTCATTAGAGCTTCACGTTTTGTGGCAAGGTAGAGCAACCACACGGAAGTCACGTGAATCAGTTTTCCTTTGCTGTTTAACTATGAGTTGAACTTTACTACGAGCGACGACGTATGCCTGCTCATCAAGAGTGTACCATCCGCGTAGTATTTATGCGTTCCCTCATCCCTCGAGAGACAAAAATACATATAATTTCATATTCAGATAACTTATTACTAAGCTTAAGGGACTCTCGGGAATACTTCGCCCTACTACTTTACTCATTTTTTGAATTATCAGGTTGTTAATTGTCGTCAATTGGCATATGCGTTAAAAATAAATAATCCACAGTCCTTGACATTTGGCTTTTAACTATGTACATCCATCATAGATAACCACTGTGGCGCTTCATCTGTTCATAACAAAAAATAAAAATAAATAAAGCAGCCTACGATTTTACTCATTTTCAGGCCAAGTGGCCATGCTATGCTTTTCAATATAAGGATATTTTTTGTGATTCAATGTATCTGCTACAACTTATACTGCTACAGTATTTGTACGTGTATGGCACTACAAAACAACAACGAATCGTGATCCAAATGTATTTCAAACTCTTTTTTTTTGTGAATTCACTTCTAAAGAGTTGATCTCAACAACACCCACGGCTATATTACAATCTTTTTGTATCCAACTATACAATTCTATAGGCATGACCATTTGAAAGAAAATCAGATGATGGAAAACATTTGAATTGCGAATTATTTAAAACAAAGGGAGAACGAATTTATGCAAGCTAGGCGTCTAGATTTTCATAAAGCTAAATACTCAAAAAAACGTAAATATTAAAAAAAAATATGTGTAAGTATGCGTAATACTAGTATTCAAAAAAAATAAAGGTAAGGAAAACAAGCATCACAGGGATTTTTTTGGACACGGAAAATTTACGGCTGTCACGTAGAAATTCTTCATGCATAATTTTGGACGCATATTACAGAAAAAGCATAGTTACTAGAATTGCGAGTTTTGTTCAATACATTTATAATACGAGAAAAATGTTGCAGCAGAAAAAGGAGGTAGAAATATTGAGGCAAATAAAAAAAAACATGCACCAAAGTAGCCGGAAATGAAAACTCAAAAAGCTAGTGTTTAGTTTTAGTGTGAAGATGAACGTCTATTTTTGCGCAAAATCGATAATTTCTCTTCTGATACACGCAATAAGGCGATAATATGATTCAGGGTGCGGGCAATGAATGTGTCCAGACGGCGCTTAGAATAAGCAAATAAATAGAAAGTAAAGGCTTGAGACTGTTTATGCCCATCCAAGAAATAATCGAACACCGTGAATTAGGAATAAATTACTATGTCGATTAATAATGATTGCGTTATATGCAATTAGTTTAAGGTGGAGTATGATTTCTGCATAACTATCCTATTTTCGAAAGCAAAGGACATTTCAAATAAATTTACATAAAAACGGTCCATGAATTGCAGAAAGTTGCCATATTCTGATAAAAAGACAAATATAAAGCGCCAATTTTGGTGTGCACAGTGTGAAAATTCTTAAAGAACGCGTCGATTGATAAGGTTTGTTTGCACTAGCAATGAAAATAACAACAGATATAAGTTCCTCCAGATATTCTCTTTATTTCATCACCTCGCTCTATGGCCAACCAAAAAAACCAGTCTTCAACTCGGTATGCCATCAGATTCATTTAATACTAGCACTTTGGTTAATTTATTCCAAAAAAAAAAACTCATTTTATTGTTTTCCCCGGTTGCTTGTCTTGTGATCGGCATGAGCCCGTTGTGTGGATATCATCAATCTTCATTCATCTTGTGCACCGTAACCCTCCCAATTGCCCACTTCTACTCCTTTCTCCTCCCACTTTTGTGGATGGTAATCTGTTCCACATGCGCTTTCCTCATTCCAAATGGCGGCTCCCAATCTACAACCGAGACGCCGACTCACCCCGCAAGGTATCATAAACATGCATACCACCACACTGTTTTCATTGTCATTGATTTGTTCATCATGCATGACGATGGTTGAATGCTGAGTCTAGGCATGTCTAGGAATGTCTACCGCATGTCTAAGACAGCCACATTTTTGTCTAATAAGGTAGCCATCGCTGTATTCGATTCCTGCAAGAATAACAATAAGAAAACCCCTATTTTTTTCGATCACATTATATAAAAGACTACAAATATTTTGATTTTTGTTGCCAACTGTGCAAGTTCACACACCTCAAAACATTTAGTGTCATTATTATTTCGAGTTTGTAAGCACATTTCGCATTGTTTTAGAACAAGAAGATGAGCGCAACTTGAAACGACGTCTTCGGACAAACTTCAGTGAATTGCAGTCACAACTTCTCGAGGAGGCATTTCAGGTTGTTGCTCATGTGTGTTATGTATTGTTTCTCACTAACGTCGCACAATTGTAGGGTCGAGTAAGACAAATTCATCCAACCATGTTGTTTAGGAGTCGCACTATCCGGACCAAAACAGAAAGCGTAAAATGTCCATGCAACTGGATATTCCAGAAGATAGGATAACGGTCGGTTTCGATGCATTGTTCTTGCGCTAGTTTAGACGTTTTGTATCGATGTTGTTGTTTCTCACACATGCTATGACTACAAAGGGGGGCTTCCATGCCTTGCTTCACGTATGGTACAGTTAAAAACAGATCACGGACCTTGATATCCAGACTTATTTCACCGTCAGTTGGTTGACAGGGCTCGATGTAACATAATAAGGATTGCAATTGAACCAACAATAAATTATGACGTACACTATATTACTAATGTGTTAATTCACAGGTTTGGTTTCAAAATCGTCGTGCCAAGTGGCGTCGAAAAGAAACGAGGGAGAAGGAGAGGTTAGTGATGTATATCCAAAGTATTTTATTGCACTGAAGTACTTCTCTTTAATAAGTTGATTAAATTAGAATTGCTTAGACTCATTCATGTCGAATACCATCGTCGATGCTTGCAGGGCAAAGAGTGAGCTTCCACTCTTGGACGTTCTGCCAAACCCAGCTCCGCTTCAACCAGAGTTTCCTGATATGTTCGTGGACTCGTTCACACCGGATGTGCAGTTCAATTCCTACCTTGTGGAACCTCAGTGTCAACAGCATCAACTTCCGCTCCCGTCGTGCAATCAGATAGCATTCTCGAATAATCCTACATACTACAATGCGCCCTACAATGTACAGTATCCTCAGGGACAGTAAAAATTCTACGTATCCGCTTTGTATCTAATTCGTGAATTATACCTATAAGTTTCATTTGTTTACTTCATTTGTTTACACCAGTGAATGCTAAAAATAAGAAAGAAAAGCCGAAATGTGCGTTTATTCAAATAGTTAACAACTTGTCCAAATATGATATGTATGCAATTGATAAGCGAAGAATCTCAATCTTGGACAATTTCTTCTCAACTGGAAGGGTGGGAAGTAGAGCCCTCAGCCGCGCGAAGGCTAGATTGAAGCTCTCGACACGGATGCTGCAACCACTGAATCCGAATAAACTGCCCTAATTTTATTTCATAACTAGATACAATAGTTGCAGTCTCGCGTTATGTACATAGTAAATATATTGTGAATCTGAGATCATGATTCTGCAGACCCTGTTTAACAGCCATAGAAAATAATTAATGTCAGGAAGCTTGAATGCAGCCTACCGTTCGCGTGTTGCATGCAGATTACGATACTTTGGAGTTGCTCGTCGGCGTTTTCGACGCTCCGCCTGGAATACAAACGAAACATAGGTAAAATTGCAAGCGTTGGCTTAATTTTCATAGCGTCATGTCTTGTAGAAACCCAAACCTTTGTTAATTTTCGGTAATTTTCCTCGTCACTTGCGGAAATCGTTAGTGTGATATGATCATTCCGGAACTGGTCGTCACATTTCATTGTTCAAAATACTCTAAAATTACAATAGTTCTACGAACTCCCAAATTGGTTAGATATGAAGCACAAACAAAAAATAAACGAAATATTGGAAGTGATTTTTGTGTGACTGAATATACTACTACAAGAGGGATGCTTTATAAAATAAATTTAAAAAAAAACTACACTAGTGTAACTTTTGTAAACCACCACGGTAATCATTCACAGGGATGAAAGTGGCAAAATGGAATTGGAAGTAACGCAAAATGAATATTTTGGTAGCCACATGCATGAAATGCATTATTTTCTGTTGTTTCCTGCCAGAAGAAAAATTCAAGAGTCGCGCACAATTAGAAGTGAAAATTTATGTGAATGCCAATAAACAAATGATTAGAAAGAAAACAAATTTGGACAGCTGATCAGAATGGCTATGCGATTCGGGAGCTGCCAGCCGACTGGTCCACGAAAGTAGAGAATGTTATTCCCTTTTATTGCCTCTTCAACTAATTGAATCTGCTACATACCATATGGGTACACATGCCTTGTTATCGTAGCAACTAAGGCTTCAGGCTTTAAATCAGCACTGCCATAATTGTTATCTCAACCCAAAATAGGAGGAAAAACACATAAACGCCTTCTCACGTTCAAATGATTAAAACTAGTTGAGTGGTTGTGATCCGTGCTGTGTATAATTTTTTCGTGCCATGGTCGCACATTAAAAAAATACCCCGTGATGGGTAGAGTGTACTAATGAAAAATGTTTATTTTTTCACAAAGAATATTAATGGAAGAAGCCCTTTACAAATAAAAAGTGTACAATACCCGCGTGAATGCGTAAATGCAAAAAAATATATAGTATTAGCCGATTCATTTGAACTATTAAAATGGAAACGTGGACAAATCTTCCAACTTGGAAATAAGACATTGTTTTGTAGCCTGCTAGAACTGAAACGCAGTATTCGTGTACATGATCGAACTACTGTTTCCGGGTAGGGTCGAACTCCGGTTGTGATCCTGGTATTCAGACGTTCGGCGATGAACAAGAGTATTTCCATTTGAGGTTTGAGTGTGCCCATTCGAAATGGTCTTGGACCTCGTAGACAGTTTGATCATAGTCGAGGTATCTGGTTTTGGAACTGGCACATTCTTTCTGAAACACATTTCGATATTAAGTGGAATAAACGTCATGCTTCCACGATGGCTAGCGCCAATACCTTTTGAAAGGCGCCTTATATTTTATGTTTGTAACATTGTTATATTCTCACTTGTAATAGAAATATTCGAATCCGAGGGTGATAATAGAGAGTACGATTCCAGCTAAGATCACAATAAAGACGCCTCCAATATTTTGAATAGAAATTCCGTCCGATTCGTCATTGGCAACAGCGCATACTTGCTGCAAAGATATTAGTTTCATAAATAAAGTCAATTTTATTTGTATTTTAGCGTCTAACTCAATAGATGATCACCTTATTTGGATTCTCATTCCACCATTTTTCCTTTAGTGTTTCCAACTTTCGCTGATTGAGCAGGAGGAGAATTCTGAAAACGTACAATACGGACTTCCAATGTAGAAAGGCTAACTATAGGACATTTGGTGAAAAATGCGCTATCCTTGACCCGGAAGCTAAACAATAATGAGACCAAAAACCTAGAACTGGTCAGTGTGGTTGTTTAGGCAAGACAAAGTGCAGATTTTTATTTAGTATATATGTCAGGCAGTCCATTTTGCTTTCAATAGTCGGTATATTGCTTATGTTTATGTTTTCATTTTTTTTATGAAATAAACGTACGCTGAAGAAATTGGATCTTTGAGCGGATGTCCTGTTTGAACTGCTATTGCATAAGGTTTGCGAGAGAATTCTGTTCCAACCTAAACTTCAATAAGTTATTCAGTGAATCTTATTCATTTATATCAAACATTTTTTTAATAAAATGACGTAAACATATAAGGGACCTGCTGCAGATTGCAATTCGTCAGCACTGCGTATTTGATTTCCGTCGCATCACCTGAATGAAATTTAATTTTCAAGCGTCACAATCAATGATTTTTTTTAGAAAACAAACAGTCAAGGAAAAAATAAAGTGGGAAATAAATCAGTGGGACGGCAATTGAATTACATCTCATTTACAAGGGCGCCTTCTTTACAATGAGCCCATTGAACGCGAGACAGATAGATTGAAAACAGATGCAATGGTTTGGCTAGAACATCGGAAAGAAAGTACGCTGGATCGGCAACATATAAGCGTTCACAAATGGTCGCAACAAAACTCACCAATAAATGCGAAACCATCGGGAGAGCTAAGTACTCTTTGAATTGCAGCGGACATATTTCCAGGTAGTTTCGATTCCTGGAATACATTGTATTTCTATGAATAGTCAAGGTCAAAGACTAGATGTTAGGAGAAAGTCGATCAAATTACAGATGAGAGTATCAGCGTAGGATTGCCTACCTGCATATACCTCCACATATTGGTAAATTTGTCGGAAACAGGGTAATCCCACACAGCCAGTTTAGCTCTTTCTCGCGGGCTCATGCTTTCATTAAGAGACATCTCTTTCCAAATGCTGAAAAGGTGAGAGGTGAGATGAGCAAAACGAATACCTTGCGCGATTCGGGCTAGGACATTAGGCCTAGCCAAGAAATTATTTGTAATATGAACAGGCGAGAAGCTTATCACTATGGCTACAGATAACATATATGTAATATGTTTTTAATAGTCTTACTTGTAAAATTGTTCCTCCACTTCTGCCATTCTTTTGAAATACGTCTCACTAGCACTTCCCTTGATCGGTGCGTATTCAATCTTATACTGCTTGGCAAGGTCGTCCAACGAGCTAAACCTCACGTCTCATGATTACAGTTCACGATAAAAGAATACAATACATGATCAAAGAAGCACATATGAAAATATATAAATCCGGTATTTACTTCGCTTACCTTATCGATGTTTCGAGTCTTGAAACGGTGAGAAACGCGGCCAAATTAGCTGTGTATGAGGCAATTATGATGAAGCCGAACAGCCACCAGGTGGCTGCGACCAAACGTCCGGAGATGTTCTTCGGCGCCTCACCTCCACCTAAACAGCTATTTTATTATTTATGAATCATTGATCTGTAAGAAAATATGCTCGTCCATATAGCATAATAGTAGCTAGAGGTAATCTGAAGTTTGAGACAGCCATACCTTGTGGAGTAAGCGAAGTCATGCAGAACCAAAGGCACTCTTTCAAGCTGAATTCTCTTTTCTCTAGGTCGTCCTTATAGCGATCCTTAAAGAGGATCATTCTTAACAGGCGATTTTCAGCAATGTAAACATAGGAGTGCACAATACTAACAATAATTACCTTATTGTTGGAATACGAATATGGGGAGAATCGGTCAAACAACCATAGAAGGAAGCTAGTGAGAAGATAAGCACCGACAATGCACAACCACACGGGCCATTCGAGCACCTGAAGGACAAAAAATAATTTGCATATCGTTTTTGTTAGAACATTATGCTAAACAACGGCCTGTAACTATTATTGCGATTTGCTCATACCTTCATGAACTTGAACAACGAGTATTCAACGTCGGTCTTTCGCATCAAAATGGTTGTGCCAACGAGATCATAGTAAGGCACTGTGAAGTCAACATCATTCTCCCTTTCTGCCATAACACTCAGAGGAGCCAGAGCGATATCGGCAGCACCGGAAACTAAAACATACAACATAATTATTTTACATTACCAAAAATAAAAGGACAGTATACTCTTTCGCATAAGTTACGAAGTAAGGATGACAGATATCTCTCGTCGAGTGGTTTAGGAAACAATATACGTTTGACAAACCAAACAACACTTTACATAACAATCACCCACCAACAGCCCCGATCACTCCATTCCAGTTACCATTGTCATCCATCGAACCAAAGTTTCCGTCTTCTATTTCATATATTGTATATGTAAAATTGATCTCGTTTCGTATCAAATCAATAAGATCAATACAGTATCCCTGATATCCGGGACCGATATTCACATCGGGAAAGCGTTCCACAAATGGAGGTTGCTAGAAATGAATACGTATATAGCGCTTCAATCAACACAAGCTACTCATTAATACAAAGAACCTTCAGCCATGATGTGTTAAAGAAACGCATACACGACGGACAAATAACATTTTTTGAAATTCATGTCGCTGTTGCTCACCACAAGTGTAACCACACGGTAATGGGTCAAGTCGCGAACATCAACTCCCAAACTGTCATAGAATAGGTAAAGCTTCTGGATCACAGTCCAATTAGCAAGCTGAAAAACAAACAAAGAATTTAAATCAACGCGTTTATTGCAGCAAATTTCCGTTTCAACAGAAAAGAGCATCCTCGTTAGCATTTCTCATCACCTGTTTGTTATAGTTGGCGTCATCCACATCAGCAATTCTGTCAATTTTAAATATTCTGGACGGGACATTCTGCAACAAACACTATATTTGAACTAAATAAATATTTTATTATCCATTTGAGTATATTTGAATAGCAGCGGTAGGTCACATTTTTTCACGTGCCAAAGAAGAAAGTGAGTTTTAACATCTTTGAACTTTGCTTATATGATGCTTGGTCATTTTTATGGTAGGAAAACAGTGCATAGGTAATTCCTCGCATGCTCCCTTATACCAGAACTAACGTAATTTGGAAGCATTTAGGCACAATTGTAGATCTTAATAACTGAAAAAATAGCATTTACGTGTGGTTGATATTTTGAAAATACCTGATATATTATACTCGGGCTATGCTCGATGAATTCTCCATATTCATGAACAAGTCCGTCGAGAACGATGTCGCGCAGGAAAATGCTTTCATTATGTGGAGGTCGATTGCAAGAAAAAAGCGGAAAGACACTTGTATTGTTTCTCTTAATTAGCATTTGTACAGCGAAACCCATTAGGTCATAATAGAAGGAGGTTTCCATCTGAAACAACAACACAATCGATGTTTCAATGTAATTTATGTATTGATGTTGTTCGTTACATAGAGCGTTGGTAAATGCATTCGCTTGACTGTTGATTTCGTCGTATCTTCGCGAAAGACGAATTAATGCTCATTATGTTTCGCTGGCTGTTGTTAGGCAAACTCTCCTGTATTCGGTAGAACTCGGGATTACTTTGAGTGAAGGTAAGTATATAAAAAGGTCCCCTAACATGACCTAGCCTACCTCTTCGGCCCCAATTATTCGATAATCATCATAGACAGCCACTTCACTCGTCGAGATGAACTCTTGAATATCTCTGATCTCCGAATTTTGTCCCGTATAATAAGGCCGAATCCACAACAGTCTTACTTCTCCGCATGTCTCACATTTGAAAGGTGTTATATCCTGCAGAAAAGTGTGTTTTATCACATAATGGGTAAGATCCAAGAGCAAATTGGGGCCATGATTGATTTTCAAGATTTTAATGCGTGTAACGTTTATGTACATATTTTCTATTTTTATTAAAATCCAGAAATAGCAAGAAAATTGATCTGGGGGCAAACTCACCCACCTTTGTTAAAGCGATAAGATTGAAAATACCATTCGCAATGTACGTCGATGACTGCAAATACATTGTTTACTGCCAAAACTAACGTTTTTGTCGAAATGGTTAAAAAACAATCGGCTTACCGCTCTGACAAAGTCTTCAATCGCATTTGTCCTTGCAATGAAAAGTATGTTCGTTGGAGCCGTTGCAAGCCTTCTCGCTTGGTTTTCTAATGCAGAACCATTTCTCTCCATTTGCACGAATCTACTCTGGGGAGCAACGTTGCGAATTGCTTCTTGCCATAACATTAATGAGGCATCTGAACACCAAGAATACGATAATGTCTGAAGTGCACAACAATAAGTCACAATATTTTTTCTGCTAAAAAATTTAAGCGTTCATCTTTATAAAAATGTGCATTTAAATTTACTATGCAGTAATTACTTTCAAATTTCGAGGAAACTCACTGTAATAATCGTCATAAAGAACCGTTAACTCCGAAGTAATATTTAATAGTGGAAAGACGTCGTTGAAAACATTTTGAAAAACGGAAACTGGTGAAATGAGCGTCACATAATTTTCCAAGTTGGTATTTACTGTTCCACCTAAAAAAAGTCAATAAAGGAAAAAAAATCTGTTTCCAAAGTGTTTCACTGAGTTAAGCTCACACTGAATTGTTCAAAGAGCACATCTTAATTATGCAATTGTAAAAATTTACAATGAAAAACAATCAATTAAACAGTGATCTTACCAATGTTGGGAGAAACCATTCTCCAACCGCCCTGAAGTAGTTGTATGGTAGGGATCCTGGACAATTCAGAAACCCTTTTAACAAGTTCAATTAACTGTGGAGATCGAAGAATACTGATATACAACTGAACATTTGTCATGTTGTCGCACACTGAAATACATAAAGAATATAATTAAAAATATGGCTTTCACATACGCTCTGTGCAACACTCGAACTTGGTTTCTAAAATGATCAGACATTTCTGTTCAGTAGTTAATTTATGTAATATCTTGAAGGGAAAACTTACAAATACTGTTATTTGCTCCCATTGGCACCTCGATCTTCTGTAGTGTAACGTTGTTGTAATTAAGTTTGTTACTTTGGTACGGTAGTGAATTGTTAAAATGTAAAAGTATTTCATGTTGAACAGCATCGGTCGGCTCGTAGAGCACAACTGCAAAGTTACATTTTTTATTATCTAGTTTTGTAAATAACAACAAACCAAACAAAACCCCAGCCATTCCGTGAGCCAACCATTCATCTACCGTCTACAGACTCACTCAATAATAATCGATAGCCTTAATTAACCTGTCAACACACATTTTGTTAGTGCTCAATGGGTTGTTTATTTTGTGTTTTAGGAAGATGTTTGCTTTAATCAACAAACGTCTATGGAAATAAGGAAGAAAATCTCCCCAAGCTTGCCTACCTATTATTTGCTGATCTTCCGCTACCACAGATATGATGTATGTAGAGAATAATGAGAAAAACAACGTAGAACCGAGGTGCATGCAGCAGTCTTATCTTGCAATGAATATGCCACAGTAAAGTAGAAATGCCCTACAAGGGCTCCAATTATGTCCGCATATGTTTACCTTTTTGAGGGTCACACACCCACCCGGTTCATGTTACATATGCAAAACCACCGATGGCGATCATCGGCCCTAATTCACTGAACTGAAGCACCATCCAAGTAAATTAGGTCATATTTCAAGGAACACTTCACTCTTTAGTAACTGTCCATTTCCCAGATCATAATGGCTTATTGCCTCTGAAGGGGAACACATTTTCTGCAGTTTACAAACCAAATTTTTATTCCTGGCCCTTCCTTTTTTGGTTTAAACACAAAGTACATTGAGGACTCAAGTTTTATTTTCTAGTGCAAACAAAAGAGGAAACCATAGGAACAATCTGAACTGGGTGGATCTAGTTGCAGGAAAAAACTAACATGTATTCAATGCTCCATTATCAAGTTTCAAACGAAAAACTGAGGAATTGTTTGAGTCGCTTTCAAAAGGAACCTTCATGCTACCAAGTTGTTTCATTATAAAAAAATACTGGCAATATTCATGTAAAAACTGTTTCATTATAAAAAAATACTAAACAATATTCATGTAACAGGCCTAAACAAATAAAACGATGAGAAATATAATGCGTTACAACAACCGTGTTGGCGGATGCTTCGTGTCTATTTCGTTAGATATTGTGTCCAATGTGCTGTTTTTGTTTTGGTTTCGTTGAATGTTTCGATCTCCTGATCGGTGATTGCAGTATACGAAATACGACGTCTGAGGTGCAGTTCGTCTTCCGCGAGAGATGTGGGAGTATTTCTGCCGTTTACTGACTGGAATCAAAGATATGGTACTGATTGAGCATGTGACTGCTATGCCAACCGAATCAAAACAAGCTCAAATTAGAAAGTGGAATATCGAATTCAGCATACATTTGGGATGTTCTCAAGGGGTTCCCGTTGGGTGGTTTTGTCTTTCCTGTTGAATGTATATGTATTTACTTTTTGTCTTCCAATAAACCATATTATTATTATACCTGTTGTGGTATGTGAATAGTTTCTTCATCATCATCTGCTACATCATCCAGGTCAAGCAGATCAGCCGTTGATGCCTCTCTTTTCGAGACTTTTCGACTATCGATCACAAACGTTTTATATATCAAAGTCTAAATTTAAAGTTATACAGTTATTTTTCTTTAAGACTATTGAGCACAAACACTTAAGCTAGTAAACTCTCAAGTCGCTTTTCGAATGAAAGTGTCGCTTTCAGCAAGCGTGTCTAACAGAAAGTAGGGCTTTTTTCCAGCGCAACGGATATCCGGATTAGTTTCAATGATTAAAGGAGCACTACAGAAGTGTCATGTCAAATCATATAGTTTCTCAAATTCATCCATTTGGGTGTGAGTCACCAATACTTGACTACACTGTCAAATGTCAAAAAAAAACGTAAACCTTGACCTTTGTCTCGAATTTCCCATGTACGTGATAGTTGAATACTTCTGGTGAATTATTGTCAAGAGAGTCGATCGTGGATTCAGTCACGAGCAAGGTCATTGGCTGAAAGAAGGACAACTTAAAACATAAGAAAATATTCTAGCACACTTGTTTCCCTTGCGTAAACCCAAGTATTCTCGAAACAGCGCTGAGAAAAAGGGCTGGATTTTTGACATTCTGCCTACCTGAGCCTTCCTTTCCATGGTATTCGCGATTGTTACAGTTTCTCCAAAAATGTAATATTTTGGGAGTTTGTTGCCGATAATCGAGGCAGTGATTAGGCCGCTGTGAGCCCCGACCCTGAAAGGAGTATTCACTAAAATGATCACTTGAAACATTGGATATTGCAGAATTTGGTGTGATTTTTGTCTGATGAGGTCGACGTGCAACTACCTGATTTGCATCTTCAGCTTCTCGTCCTTCTCGCCAATTCCTTGTATGACTTCAATAAGAGCAAGACCGCAGTCCAACGCGTATTCTGCATGGTGTACGGTGCGGAGAGGGGCGCCAGAAACAATCAGGAACGTATCACCAATTGTCTCCACCTAAGACATTAAAAAAAAGTTCCATGATCTTTTTTATGCAAATAAAGGAATTATACCGTGTGAATGATGGAACATATGTTAAATATTTAATGATTCAAAAGTTTTTTAAGGGACATTAAAGGACATTAAGTGCCGCCTCAGCCATGTTTTGAATTTTCGTCGCAAACTAAATATTGGGGATTTGGGGCTTTGGTTTTGGTCCCCCGCTCGACCAAAACCCCAATTTTTCGCATCCTAAATTCATTTACTATTTAACATATGTATCTCTGAAAAATGACCTTGGTCACTCCCGCCCTGATGATTTCCGCATCAAATGAAGTATAGACTTCATTGAGAGCTGATATCACATCAATGGCATTCAGTGCGGCACAAAGTTGTGAAAATCCAACAATGTTCGAGAAGAGCACGGTCACATATTCGATCGTCTGAAAATAGCAGGGCAAACGTAACTAATTTGTCTCTCGATGCGTCCTTAGAACAGACGTGGTGTTGTATATGACGACTGGTTAAAAAAGAGGGAAATCTAACCTCGCAACACGGCACCGCGCTCTCGCCTCCGGCCAAATGTTCGGAAATTGGCTTGGGCAAAAGTTTGTAGAGAATACGATTCGTGCGACGTCTTTCTTTTCTCAGAAGACGCAAGTTTTCCTTCATGTTCCGGGATTTTTGTTCCTCCTGAAATAATATATACAGAAAACAACAATAAAGAATCTGATGGTCTGATTAATTTTTTGATCTTAACGGATGAAAACTCGCCTGATGCATAAGAAGTCTTAGTTCGGCCTGCTGTTGCGTGGACGTCAAAACAAGGTCTCGACTACTATCGTGCAGGGCAAAATCATTGATGTACAGACCAGAGCGGTACATCTGACTTAGGTTCTGCATGCTGTAATTCACTCATTATTGTTTGAAAGAAAGCGCTGATATCCGTATCGAGCAATTTGTCATCTGGAACTCGTCGCCTACTGCTCAGGACCTCTGCGGAACATGTCATAAGCAAACATTGAACCTGTATTTTCACCCTAGAATAAAGGTGCACGCTCTTGAAGTGTAAAACAATTTAAAAATTTTTATTTTCAATCGACAACCCAAGCTACCCAATCGCTATCCACTTACACTGGTATCCCCATAAAACAGATGCTCTCCCACTCCTCCATATAGAACATTTGTCCCTTCAGCACGAGGAATTTCTCCCGCTCTTTGTCTGACATATGCGCTCGCTCTTCTTTCACTGAAATATCACAAATACACATGCGTCGCTTATGTTGTGATTAAATTTGGGTTTTTTAAAGTTGACACTATTGGAGCAAATTTGGTGTATGCCCACTCTGTTCAGGATCCGTTTTGTTGTACGTACTGAACTCGTCATCATCCCAGATTGAACTTGCCGACATCAATTCGAAGATATTATTGGAATGTAGCATGATCTAAACGAAGGTGTAGATGTAAGAAAAGCCCTTTACTTAATAGAAAACTAGGCTCGAAATTGGAAACATATTAGCAACAAAAGAAACGCTCTTACCTCTTCCCAACGCAGTCGTATAAACGGTCGCATGAGGACGAACTCTTGGTTAACCTTCTTTCCGACCAGGTTTGGCATCACTCTGGGATCAGTTACATTTTTGCCAACGCTGGTAATTAATACCAAAAAATATCCTCTAGCTTTAGTCGTTTGTTAATAAGAATGTCACCTCAATAAACCGATTCCAACGTTCCTAACCCGCATTCCTCTGTTGAAAACAATGATAAACGGGAAGATATCAAAGAAGATATCTGAAGTGATTCGGATCTTGTCACGAAGTTCTGGTGTCAGACTTGCGAACGTCCAATTCTGTAAATAATACAGTAGTGCTAATTGTGAAACGAAACATAGGTTTGGAACGAAGTATTAATGACTGCCGAACACACCGTTTTGCTATAGTAAACATTGTTGAAGTGTAGCCTCATGATCACATGCTCCATTGATTGATCAGTCTCGTGATCAAGCAGTTCAATTTCCACATCGGTCTGGAAGAGCTCCTTGCTGATGTTCGTTATCTGCCCTTTCACATAGTGTAGGAAACCGCGGCGACGACTTCTGAATTAATAAATATATCATCAGTTATAAAAAAAGTTTATTATTCAACTGATTCAGAAGGGCCCTCTGTTTTTCATTCCGCCGTCACTTAAAAATACGTACCTTGGCACATTGTCAAATTATCAGAAAGCCGGGATGGAGAAAATTCCATAACGAAAGGAAAAACAGTAACCTGTAGTGAAGAGTGAGCCCAGTTCGACTCTCATGTTCACAGTAAAATGAGGGAGGTTTTAGCTTTGGAAAGGAAAAGCGAAGATATTCGTGCAAATTATCCAATCCATTCAGAAACTCTGGGAATGAACGGCCAAGAACGCGAACGATCTGGAAAAAAACATATTTCATATTAATCCAATGTGTGTGAAATCCTGCTGTCGGCTGTTCAGGCCATTGTTGAAACAAGGACCTTACCTTATGGAACTCATACTTGGCTAAAAATCGATAAAACGAGTAGCCGATGTTGGTGGTGATAATTTCTATCGATTCCCCAGTGACATCATGAGTTGCCCAAATCAGTTTGTGAGGCAGGCCTGGAATTGGATTTCTCACCAATCGTTTCTTTAAAACTAGTCAATCGAACAACAGTTTTTAGTAGATTTACCTTCTGAATAAACCTCGTCCATTGAATAATGGTCCTGCTCGATGCCGGACACATACTGAAAATGTATTACGAAAAATAAATAAAAAATCACAATAACAATAAACGTCTGCATGTATGATGTATGCTGTAAATCATTAAATAAATTCAATACTTAAAGTTAGATCGTCAATGCACCTTGACTTCGATCCATATCGCATCTCCATATTTTTCGCGTATGTAGGTGACAATATGGTCAATAATCAGACCATACATTCCCAAGGCTGGCAGCTACTAAAACTGTTACTTTGTAGTTTTGAACGTATATTGATTATTTTCTAGTAAACATTTTGGACCTCCCTACAGTAAGAAAAAGGGAAAAGGGCTTGAAAATGACTATACAGCCTTGTGGATCAAAATATTTAATGTAACTGATATTGAGACGGATATTAGTAGTCGTAGCACTTCCGATTGCACGCATCCGGAAGCAACAAATTAGTATACTTAACGAATCTTAATATGGTCAAATGTACAAAGAGTTTTAGTTTATGTGCAAAAAAGCAGACCTGAGATCAGAATTTGCAATATTCTGTAGTCTACGAAGGGTCTGTCAAACTACTAAAGCTTGCAAAGAACCTATCCTGTACCACGTTATGAACACTAACCAATTTAGAGTTGGTTTTATTAAGAGTATTCTGACACGCCAGTCATATTTCCTGTTCTATTTATTTATTTATTTTGGCTCTATTGGACGCTAGAACGGACGATTGATATAGTTCTTGCTATTTCATTGAAGCCATATTTTACTACGTTGACAACCCATCATATGTAGTGATATATGTAGTTAAATACATAACTCGAATGTGTTGTAAACTTTATTATTGCCCACTCTCTAGAATCGACCCCTATGTTCACCGCTGTCACTTTTACTACATCAGACAAGTCGGTAATCTCTCATTAGAGTTGCGAGTTGCGCAAGAACTGTCCTGGAGCACTCGAAGATCGATTTTGGTTTAGTAAGTTGACCCCCTCCACCCAGATTATGCAACGCTCACCCTCTAATTTATACAAAACGACATAACGATTTGAATAATAATCTACAAGTATTAGCTTACGCATAGTATAACACATGTCACTCACGTGGGGCGAGTGATTTTATTCATTTCTTTCAGAGGGTATGCTTTGTTTAATAATTAAATCTTATTTCAGCACGTACGCATCACCAGGCTTCGGTCAAGGATAAGAATGTTCAATAAAGTATTATTATATACGCAGTGGATGGTAATTTGAGTAGTATTTCACATATTCTTTTATTTTCGCACGTGAAAAACCCATCGAAAAAGTTGGCAAATTTTAAAATGTAACATAGCGCTAAATGTGTCATTATAAAACTAGTTTATTTCCGGTTTTTGCTTTAAAAAGGTTTAGGTTTGGTTCCTCTTTGATCCGTGTTTTCCCTGTAAATGATAATACCTAAATTGTCCGTGAACATTGGATCCTATAATTGCGATTATAATTAGCATATTATAAATTTCAGTGTACACATTTCCTGATTATGTGCCCATTTTCAGCTCGCTCCGTTTCCTTTCCCCAATAAGCATCCGAATAATGATTGAATATTTCGCTGACAGGGAGACACGATTGCTTTGTCTGCAACGGCACCTCACTTCTCTTTATTGAATATATATATAATATGTCAATCGAGCTTCGACTGATTGGCACAACAGAAAATGACAGAGGTTTCCTCAATAAGATAAGCAGACTGAAGACATCTCATACTACTCAATACTACCAATACGTAAACGGACAATGAATGGTCTAGTTGTGTAACATATAAATCCCCCAATAAACTAAGCATGTGTTTATTTGGGGAACAATATCACTTATCATTTCCATACGGGATTATTGTACACATGCGTTACATAGTGTTTGTCCGTACACTTCGATAATCAATGCAAAGTTGTGTGGTGGACATGTGCATATTGCGCCGATGAAACCACATTTTGTGAGTGGTTTATGCACATTAATGAATTGCGTATGCCGCGCAAATAACTGGACATACAGACAGTACAACCGAAAAATTTTTTGAACACTTTCACACGCAGTTGCACTCGAGCCAAATGAATCTTTAGTACATTAAATAACCGCACCTTCTTGAATAAAGTGTTTGATATAAAGCTAATGGCTTTTATGATGTTGCCTAGTAGAACTACGCAAGGTACAAAAATTTAGTTTTTAAAACCATGCATTCGAATATGTCTCAACCACCGGAAGGAAATAGAAAACGTTTTTAAGTCCATCGTTCCACTGTATATTATCACCCCTTCCTTGAAGTTCCTTCGTTGCATTGCGTATGTGCGGTGTTCCCCCCGGATGTTCGCGATTGCGGCTAATAGGTCGGAAAAGAGGCAAACCGTGCAGGAGCAGAGCCGGTGTTTATCGAGTGCATAAACCGTCGGCCGTTCACCACTGGCTATCGATTGATAGGCTTCTCATTCGTTTACTTTTTCTCTCTGTGTCTCTTCCCCATTGCACGCATTCCTTTCCTCTCTTCTGCCTCTCTTATCTCTTCCCCCTTCTCTGATTTGCAAAAGCCCTCAACTAGTCGCCTTTCTATGAGAAGCTCGCAAGCGATAACGAAAACAACAGAGACCGAGCGAGAGAAAGAGACCGCTAGAGGACAATATGTCATAAAGAGAGTCTAGACGAGCAAATGATTTGCGGTGCAACACTGTAGACAAAGGATTCCATGCACCACATACAATATGGAGAGAATGTATTGGTTACTGTACTGAATATTTACGAGCGCCGATATATACACTTATTGATTTTCATGTGGCAGGAGCCTGGGAATATTCAATCAAATTCAATGAAAAAAGTGGGCCCGCTCCTTTTATCGACGTTGCTAAAGAGTTCCTTAGTGTGCGGTTAAGAACAAGCACTAAATGTCTTTGAATACTTTATCCATGTGGAAACGAAAAAAAAAGTTATAAATCCACAAAATACAAAAAAAATAAGTCGATTATTGTTCACGTCGATTTGCAAGCATATGTAACATCAAAATAACAGTAATAGCTAGATACAAGTGTAGAAGATTTTAATGTTATGTTAAATTACTACGAGGTAAACCGACACAGCTTAAGAAAACATCATAACCATAATGCAATTAACTAAACAGTCAATTAAGATCCGTTGTTACTGTTTACATCGCTTACTATTTACATGATTGAAGACTAATGGTAAGCAGTTTCCGAACGAGAAACTTGCATGAAACCCATGCAAAAATACGAACATGTTTGCTACTGTGTTCACGTCTATTTACAAGCAAATTTAAAGGTAATCGGAAATAAAACCAATAGTTCAGATACCAGTGTGGAACATTTTAATTGTGTTTGGGGAAAGATTACGAGCGAAAGTGAGATACATTTTAAAAAATATTCGTAAGAATGCCATGTATAATCGTTATACTTATACTATCATGCCGGTTGCATGGTTTTATTATTGACAGGATCCATGTGAGCTGTTCGCGAGCATTCAGCCTAGAAGTAGACCCTCAGTGCATCACAAACAGACGACTGTTCCGAACAGTACGGACATTTGAAGCGAAAGTTCCTGAAATTAAAATTTATTATAGTTTTTTAGAAAGGAGTGTACATTTCAATTCAGCGATCTAGATAAATTAGTAATCAACGACATAGTTCTCGGCAATTATGTTTCATTGCGCAGGGCTTTAATGATAAATTAAATGCTTACTACACGACATATGTAAACCCCTTCATTCGATCCAATTCTTGCACATTTATGTCTGGAAATTTGCGTGTTGAATAAACTTGTTTTGATGTGGTCTTTGCAACTAGACTCTTCTTCTGTTGTGTATGGTGTTGACAGTGGTCTATTCACTGCAGACTCGAGCCTAGTTGAAAAGACAGCTCCACCACCCTGTTATATACGGCGGTAGTAAATTTGTTTGATTGCACCCGACCAGGCCCGAGTATGCTAATATACGTTGAGTTGGTAGCCGACACACACGGAAGTGGTGCGCGGACTGTATGGCGAACCACTTGCGCAATAGAATATGTTGACTGAGCCCGAGGTCAGAGGTCACGCTCACGGCACTAGAGTGAATGCACACTTGCACCCGAATGTACTTAAACTGGACCGCGCACAGCCGTATTACACTCTAATTGCGATTGAAACAGTGAGATAAATAGGTATTCAATAGCGGATTTGCAGTAGATAACTTCACTTGTTTTTATTTTGTTTTGTTAAACCACATGACAGGCTCGAGTAATGAAAGAATCCAGCTTCTTTTCCAAAGTACACGCATATTTCCGTGTACCTTTCGGTAATGTCAATCTGCTAAACTAATCAATTTATTCTTCAATAGTGAAATTCCCCGTGTGTCGATGATGTCACCAAAAATCACCAAAGTCTGGGTATGTGAACTGTGGAACGGTTGTTTATTTGAAACTGCGCGCCCGCACTTGCCTGTCCCCCTCCCCACGCGCACACACATACGTTCCCTAAGTACTCCTATACGATTTGGGTCGAAACGGGGTGTCATGGTTTCTCATGACTGTATACACATTGCATCCTTTGTCACTCAACACTTTTCATCTATTATCATTCAATAGATGATACTTTTTCTTCTCATTATAGTACTACTGTTTCAGTTACTCATTTCAAATACTTCCTGATCTATTAAACATTGAATCGGCGCAATGCGTCCGTTCGGCTGAAAGGCCGAAGATCGGCCGTGAAGTACACAATGTGGTCTGTATGAGAAATCAATTCCAGAATATATCTTCCTAAGCGCACTACGGAACCTCCACATTTCTTTTTTTGCTTAACCATCCACTGCTAAACGAGGGGTAATCGATGTTGGCGGTAACAAGTGTAAAGTCTCCCCAATGCACCCATATTCTCTCACCCAATGCAACAAATGAAAGGAAAGTCCGTACAAGAAAAAGTCCCCGATGCTTCTCTCGTTGCAACACTATTGCTTTGGAGGAAACAAAAAACAACAGAAATGACTAACGACCGTACGTTATACAGCGCCCCTTCGCTGTGCTTCGACGTGATGGGCTCCAGCCACCACCAAAAAGCGTACAAAGAAAAGAATGCGGTCAGGAAAATATCGAGAGGGGCGAGAAAAATAGAGATGAGAGAGATGAGAGAGATAGAGTGTGGGGAGAAAGAAAACTATTCAACACTTGTTCAATCAATATATGCACTGAAATACACGGGAATATCATGCTTGCTCGTTGGGAAATGAATGAGCCCAGCCTTTTAAATGTTTTTGAAATTGGAAATTTTCCCTAAGTCCTAGATCAAATATGTGTTTGTTCACTAAGGTGGCATTTCGAAATAAAATGCGGTGACTGCAGCATTACTGCATATAGGCAACCGGAAACTGCTTCACTTGAAATGATTAAGCTGAAAATTTGGCAATTTCTAATTTGTTCTCAATAACTTCCTTATTGGTGTCTTGATTCTTTGCCGCTAAGATCCAATGTCCTTCAATCAGGTCACTTGAAATCAGATCGCAGCGAAAGACAACTGTCGTAAAAGAAATAACCTAATTTATAATGGCGAGCGAGATGCCCGCCGCTCAGTCAGTAAAAGAAAACAGTCAGGATGTAGAGAAAGCAATTAGGAACTTCGAATGCAGCCAAAAGTTTAACAGGAAGTGAAAATCTTGCAGCAATTCCCAAGAATGCATAGTTTACTATTTTCACATTACGAAAACTTACATGCACTAATTGATTGTCAGGATTTACGCGAGTTAATAGTGATTACCTGGCAAAGTCATTCAGGTCCATTCCTTCTCGAAAACGAAACATCCCAACCCTTAAAGCATCGGTTAAGGCTATGGACATATAATACCCCCTACGATATTTTGGGGCTTGACGATCTCGCATGGAAAATTATACCAAATACTGGGACATTTCTCAGACATCTCAACGTAATTATTCCTTATGAGCACCAGTCGTAAGAAGATGCAAAGGATGGGAGATATGTTGTAAAATGCACAGATCGTAAACTCTGTATTGCCCCCCTCCTTTTTAGTCCTAATAGAGTCCTAATATGCTCAATTTGCACACCCGGAACCCCGTCATCGCATTCCCCCCAATCACAATGTATTTGCTTGAATGAGTGTGTACAGCAAATCTAGTGGATGGTTAACGGACGGTGAACACATTTGTTGACACAGCGACTTACAAGAGAAGACCGGCCACCTTCAGAAAATCTCGACTACCGAACCGTTCACTGCATATTAAAGACCACCTAATTGAGGCGGTCATAAACGTGACCTGTCATCTCATTGAGGTCTGGTGATTGATTGCCAGTTGCAGATTGCAATCACAAGTTATCAAGATTGGTGAAGACTCATCAAGATGAACCATATATCATTCATATCATGCCCAACAAATACGCATAACTTACATGCAAATGTTGAGTCAAAAGTACCAATGCCAATGTTGACAATCACAATCAAGGATCGTTAATAATAGATGGTTTCGTTATGAATGTTGGCCGAAAAACGACTGTTAATTCTCGCAGAATGTTCACACAACTTCACACAACCACACATCACAGTGAGGGAGACAACACAGATCTCCATTTGACAACATAACCCTTCTGACTGTTGCCCTTTAGTAGGACATTTCGTTGCATGCACATCGGCAAAGCATTTTTTACCGAAGCAGTGAAGCATTTTTAAATATATGTGCACATAACACTAGGTTGTGAAGCATGAAGGTATCGATTTGAATAAGTTTCTTCTCGTGCAGTAGATCGATAAACTATATTAGTAATGAACAGAAACTCACTTGTCATATGTGGCCAATTTGTTGAGGGCATCTCGCGAGATCACATGTCCACAACGAAGCCGCATCGGAGGGTTTTGATCGGTGGCTTGTTGACGCAGAATTGGACAAGTAAATGTCGAATGATGAGCTTCAACCTAAAAAGCGCACATGCTGATAGAGAAAGAACATACACCCAAAGCAGCACCCCCCCCCCCCCCCCCCCCCCTGGATCGGAAAGCTACTTCTGTGTTGCGCATGGATAAGCCAACTTTATACTTACGGGGAACTCGATCGGCAGCTCATCACCGTTGAACAGGAAGTCCTGACGACCGGCCATCACAACTTTCAGGTTTAGAAGCGTCGGAACCACAGTGGCACCAACTTGCACTCTGAAATTTTCAATAGGAATTTGGGCTTGTCTACCGTCATCAAAATATGAAACATGGCGGAAATCTGGCCATCATTACGTAGAAAACTCACAATCCCACAATGTCATTGAATTCTTTGTACAGCGATTCGGTCATGCGCATCTGAAGAACGGGCCACGCATAAGGGGAACGGAATAGATCGTATCTAAACAAAAGAGTTATCAGAAAGTCGACATGAGGTCATATTGCTATCTTCATAATAAATAGCGAAATTGACCTTGGATCATCTTTTTTGGCCAGAAAAGCGCCCATAATGAATGGGATTTCCTTGTCGCGTCCAAGTCCGGACAGTTTCTTCGATAGCGCGATTGCATCCTTTACGTTTCCTAAAGCAACAATGTCAATCACTTGCCCCCTCACTTTGGTACTTCGACCGTCGTCAATAAGATGCTGTCCCTTCACTGGGAATGGGAGCTATACAAGAAGTGTCCCAGGGACTGGTTCCTAACCCTCACTCACTCAACATACACAATGATGGTCTTTTATGAAACCTCCGTCTTCGAGCATCCGATCTTTGCTCTTTTTTTCCGTTGCAAAACGAAAATAACAACTGTTTCTGGTAAACAAGACCTTCAGATAGACAGGAATGCTTGAGAACATGGATAATTAAACGCCCTTTGCCATTAATAAAAGTGTTTGGAATAGTTCAGAGGATTAAGTTAGCGATCAATAGATATCAGGTTCTCAGTTGCTTGAAGATGCGAATATTTAGTTTAGTTCTCGAATACCGGGTCTGTTCCTTAACTTACAATTAGAAAACAACTGCATGTGAATATTTGTTGAGGTGTTGCACAACATGAAGGTCCACCTACCTTGTTGGATCAAATCAAACATTTTCTGGGCGATAATGTCAAACTTCAGGCTATTCTCGTTGGGCGCGACTTGATCGAAGTAGCAAAGTGATGAGTTGGGAGCATCTCGACTGAAAACATACCCAGCTACAATATTGAATGTCATTATTGGACCATCCACAGAAATACATTAAACACAGTCGCATCTTCAGGCACCCCCAGGGTCAAACCGATTGTCCTTCTTATTCAAAGTCTTGAATTACGGTGATTAGTCCGTTTTCTTTATTCACGAATACACAGCCTATGCCCGGTTTGACTCCCACAGTTCGACGTGTGAAATAACAAAGCGCAGAACGGCGGCCCTTCTTTTGTTTTTATGCGACGCCGCGTTATTGAATCGCGACCTTTCGAGCCGGCACTCGTATAAAAGTGCACAAAACATAGACTGGTTGGATGCCCAGAGATTGCAGACAGACGAGAGATTCACAGAAACGATGGGCACTAGAGAAGGTTACAACCAGCCCGAATTCCCGCAGCCGTTCGTTTTGATGAATACAAGGAGTAGGTAAGTAAATAAACTGTATACATATTTGAGGTACATGTTTATAATCACTTAAACGGTGATGCGTAGCCCTGATCAACATGTCAGTTGTTTGAGAGAGTTATTCAGGTTTTATGTATAAGAAGTCCTCACCTAGCGATTTGAAGGCATTGATCGAACATTGCGAATAATTATGTACCTGGACTTTGCAGCTTCATTCTGCTCTGTAGAATCGTCTCCCGTGTCGCTATGGTCTCTCTTGCTTGGGCCAAAGCCATGTTCCTGCAATAAGCCATATAAAACAACCACAATTGTTTTATTTGTGAACGCAAAACTCGCAGTTCCCGGAGAGTTCGGATCCCAGTACCTTCTCGTCCCGAGCAAGGCCCAATACAGATCACTATATCTCTATCAATTCTCAATCAATGCCCCCAATTGCATGTTACTGAATAACAGTATCTTCCTACATTTATCTCTCTCTCGCTCGCTCTCTCTGGCTTTTTTTACTTTTGTTTGTTTCTCTACCGCTGCTCAGTGAATACAGTCTATGTCCAGACCCCTTTCTCCTTGTTTCTGATGATTCGAACCTCCGTTCCCTGGCCAGTGATAGTCAAAGCAAGAGAGAGTACGGAGAGACAAAGACAAAAGCGCTCAATTTGAGGTTTCAGATTGTGGTAGAGAAACAGACAACGGTGATAGATTCTCCCCAGCCTGCCGGTCAATCGTCCCCTCTAATCAATATAACTGGAGGATCAATGCGAAATAGGCCCAGACACAAATATCCTTTCCCCAGCAAAACAGATTTACACTTGTAATTGTGCTTTACATCGCGTTTGTTACTAAACATAATGTAAAGGTGATTAGAAGACATTTTGATAGTTGTCGCCAAACCCGAGTGATACATACAGACTGTCCACGCAGAAAATAATCCTACAGTACGTATTTATACCTTCGAGCGTTGTTTTTTACGGTTTCTAGACAGCTGTGGGCTCGCAGGGCAACCGCACAGCGGGTGCTCACAGTGAAAAAAAACTTTGAGAGCGTTCGCTCTGCACATGTTACTGCTATAACTAAAGAGCGACAAAATTCCAGCACATTACAGTCGATATTTGGGGACAGGAGAGTATAAAATAATAGGCATCCTGATTGAATTGAACCACAAGTTGACCTATTAACATAATATATTGTGAGACAATCCACATAAGTTTTTAAACAACTACCCGTTTCCCATTATTCTCTACCTTTTATTTGGCTATTTCGTCTCTCAACCACACAAAGAAAGTGTACAAAGTGAAAAGACGCGATTGTACCAATGGCGGCAAAAAACTACAGAATGTTGCCGATAAGATACAATAGAACAGTAATAATGTTGCGTTTGCAGAAGAAAGCGTACAAAATACAGGAACACCGGGCAAACATGGATTCAAACGTAGTGTACCAGGTAAACGTGGAAACTTGAAAAGTGCGGCAAGATGCTGAGAATCGACTCACCAGAGCTTGTTTATACACGATGTCACACTCTGCGTCCTTCTTGATCTTCTCGTTGATCTAAATGAATGCATACTTATAAGAGATCTGATTCATGTCCTATACAAGACTTGATTGTTCACTAACAATAGTTAGAAGACATAGACCGAAGCCTTACAAGTGATGCGAGACTATGTCTGTCCTCCGGCTCGGCCAGCAAGTTCTTCTGATTCATGAGCAATCCACTAAGATCCTTCACGAATTTCTTCTCCAACTGTTTACCGACTCTATTAACAGGTGCATGGATCGCCCGATGCGAAACGGCGATTTCCTTGTATTGGGCATCAACCTGGAAATAGCCTAAGTTTATAACGCCCGTCACGTCTCACAGTCAAAACGACGGTACTATTCCTAGTTTTGCACAATTTCAAAACTTCAGCCTTGAACACAGAGGCATCTCACACCCATATCTTGACAGGCAAATACCGTAATACACTGATTTATTTTGGTTCCCTGTTTTGTTTATAGTTTCTGTATTTGAGTAGATCTTCTCCCCAACAACTTTGCAATATAGATAGATCACAACCACTCAGTCGCCACCGATGGTTTAGTTCGATTGAATCGATATGAATCCGTCGGCTCCCTCCTTGCCCACACACTATTTTCCCGCCGTCTGACGTTCTATTAATCGTGACGGCTGCTATCTCGCTATTGTTTCTCTCCACGTAGACAAATCTCTTCCCTCCAGGCCGCGGCCAACAAAATACCGGTGCACAATATTGATCTAATTAAGCAATCAGGATGCTGCGAGCTGGCCTAAATTATGGATCATAAGCCCTTACATAATGGAATAATACAACTTTTAAGTAACGGGGTTGCACATAACTGGGGTCAAACAGGTGCTAATTATATGGAAATTCCCGTTAAAAAAATATTTCCCGCAAGACACGCATTCGGCGAAAGCCTCATTTCATGGTTTGAACGAAGACATAAAGGACAAATCTATACATCAATTGCCACCGATACGGGTAGCACCAAGGACACGGCGGGGGATAGAAATCACACCCACACACATATATCTTTGTCGGAACCCAATCACAGCGGTCACAGCCAAGGCTACGAGATTCCAACATATCGCAAATAACCCCTGAGCGGGCAACTTCCTAGATCCTCCTGCCTTTTCAATAAGGGATTCAATCTTCTGAGATAGTAAGGGTTGTTTCAAGCGTTTGCCCACTACTAACCACCTAGGCACTATTGTGTTACAACGATCCCAGAACTGGCACCCGATTTACAATGTACGAGAAGATCGGTGGATGGGCCCAGTGCAATATTCTAGGTGACAGCTGTGGTATTGTGATTTTTGTCGGATCGTGTCTGGTCAGACTAAATTCTTAGACGTTCGCCTCTAACGAAAAGAGACAGTTGTCCGGAGAAACGGGAAGATTGGTGGCCACGTACACACAATCAATAGCCCCAAAAGTTACACTGTCCTAGTCCATCCACTCCTTGCAGTTATACGCTAATCGAGCAGCAAATGCTCGGCTCAAATGCCATAATTGCGTAATAATGGGGCCGCTCTGTAGCTCATAAAGGACACCTTTGTATCCCAAGGCATCTAAGCGCCCCTTTCACTTAACGAATTTAGTGAAATCTCATGCCCAAAAAAAAGCATTCTATAAAGAAGTACGTGTCTAGAGCACTACATCAATCAATACCGTAGTAGAGATATGAATTGACAAATGATGGTTATCAGTAGATCTGCGGTTTCCTAACTGTACAACTGATAGTAGGGTGCGGCTGCGATGAAACAGACTCCTTGTTCTCCTTGATAGTCCTTATCAATCAACGAATCGTATGGACAAATGAGAAGGGACGAGAAAGGAACGAAATCCGACAATTTGCTCGGCAATACGGCCCCGAGAGAGAGAGAGAGAGAGAGAGAGAGAAAGAGAGAGAGAGAGAGCTGTCAATAAAGCCTTGTAGTGGTAGTTCAGAGGCCAAGAATTCCCTTCTAGCCTAGCCTAAAGTAGATGAGTTTCGCAGGATGTTAGATTCTCAGTACTCTTCTGCAGAAACATTTTCACTAGCAGACCCTGTGCGCAGCTAGCTATACCAGATAGTCAGGTTGGTGGGGTTGCCGTGTGCGTCGTGTTTGCGCTGAAGGAATGTGAAATGATTATGGCGAAGAAGGAAGGATAGTAGTTGGCACTCCAACCGAAAGCAAACAACGCGGACGACATGCGCAGGAACGTGACATACCACAACGTTCCCACGACTACAGTCAGATAGAGACCAATTAGGGGTAATACAGTAAACTCAAAAGAACCACCCTGCCCATTGGGTAATACCGCATATTATACTACATGTATTATTTGTGTCCGGTTTAGCTGTACACATCGTACAAAACCTCTATAACATGCGAATCGCCTCCAACACCTACAATAGTTCTCTTTCTAAAGAGGCTCCCGATCTCGTAGAATCCCGTCCTAGTCGCTCGCACTGTGCCGAGCAAATCGAACGCAAAAAAATCAATCGAGTGTGCGTTTTCGAAGGAGAAAGAAAGGTCGAGCGCCCCGATTCTCTCTAACGCGCATACAATACAGACATCGAGACCAATTCAATAAAGGACGCGAACATGGCGACGAACACATACAGTATTATCGGAACGTTCTTAGATGTAAAATACACAAGTTCCGGTTTGTATTTAATATTTTAGCACCACTAACATGACCCTGCCACATAGTAAGGTTCTAAAGAATGGCTCTGCGCATGTCAATTTATGGAAGCTCATAAAATTCATGACTCTTGGTAATCAATAACTGCCATCAATATCGCGCTTTTGGTTCGCATTGGAAAATAGTGGTCGAACCTCTTTATTTGCAATGAAGTCAGACCACTGTCCGTAAGGTAACGGAGAGACCATTCCCGCCGTTACTTAAGTTTCCTCCCAAGACGTATTCTACAACCGAATGAAGTGATACATTCCCGTAGTCACTTATTTGAAAAATTCTTTGGTTTGCAGATTCTAATAGAGTATTTAACTGCTGTTTCGCGAAGCAGAAACGGCGCGAATCTGGCCCAAAAATCATACTTTCCATACATAAGCACAATTTGAAACTCGCTACAAAAATTGAAGATCAGGGACAAATTTGAATTAGTACAGATCTTCGTATGCTAGTATGATACTAACAGCTAAGACGTATGTATACTAATTCAAATTTGTCCTTGATCTTCAATTTTTGTAGAGAGTTTCTCAACGAGTTTCTATGTGGAAAGTGAAAGCCGCCCCGAATGATTTTTTGAGGTGTTCCGCGTTTCCGAAACAGCATTTAAATACTCCATATGGTTCAAAGGCGGAACCAAGCTGACTTCTTAGCGAGTTATGCTTACATTTATTCTACTTTTTCGCTATCCCAACGTACTTCCTGATCGTATAGAAACTAAGGCCGATCGATCCAACGTTTTTTTAAAGAGCAAACAAGCTTAAGAATAAACCCGGTGTGTCTCAAAATATACCCATGTAAGTACAGAAAATTGTGAAAGGCTACCAAATTCTAATAGCATGTGTGCTTGTACGAGCCCGTTCATTTATGAAGATGGTACACAGGTTGAAACTTTATGGATTAAGGATGTTATCAAGGAAGATGGTACACATGATTTTGTTCGAAAGCGCCAACAAAGACCGCTTCTAAACTCTCACAGACATTGGTCCATTTGGCGACACCAAAAACATTCCCCGGGGACTAATAAATATTGCAGGTCAAAAGTGGCACAGCATTAATGTTACTCTAAACTTCACCTTAGAATAACTTTGAATAAATGCAAACAGCAATTTGTCGTTATGAAAGGTTACCTTTTTCATGAGTTTCTCGATGAGTACTTGAGCAACGATAGAGAGTTCTCCAGAAGGGGGAGCATCCAGGACCAGCTCCTTCTCCAGAACAATAGCCCTTTCCTTCAGTTTCTGGATACTCGACAGTTCTGCTTCCTTCAGCGACAACAATTTTGCCTTCAACTTTGACAGTGAATCATGTATCGCCCCAACAGCCGTATCGGAGGGCATCCTACAACAAATCAATAACCAAAGTCTTACCTGGCAATACTAAACAAACAATACAAAAGGGACGATTTAATCGTAAAGTCTAATGAGTGGATCTCGGCAAGTAGCTTTCACAATGATCTCAGAAGTCCAGGTCTCTCAGACCATGGTGAAAACCGCTAGCCGAGTCCTTAACTAAGGGGGAGTCCAAGTGTCCACGGGAACAGTACAGGGGGAATATAAGCGAGCGAAGGCCCATGGGGGACCTCTTTGGTAGGAGACACAGACAGGCGGAATGGGGGAAGGCCGACTGTGATGGAGCACACCGCACACACTGATCTGTAGGGGGCACCGACCTCTGCGACACCACGAGGAGGCGGAGCTACAGTGAGAAAAGAACACGCCCCGACAGAGTGCAGACATCCACCCCTGTTCTCCCTGTCTGCTGGGACAAATTTGGAAGAGGCGGACAGATAAGTATCTCGGTCAGTTTATCGGAGCAGTGTTCCCCGGAGCGGTGTTCCCCTTTCCACCAACAAGTCTCTTCACACTTTGACCTTCCCCCATGGATACTCGACTACGAACCATAAGTTTCTATCCTATCATTCCCGTGGACTTGGATTCCCCACTCCCCCACACCCAATGTAGTGAAACAGCTAGCGGTTTTCACGCTGATCTGAGAGTCTTGGACTTCTGAGATCATTGTGAAAGCTACTAGTTTTCACTTAAACCACAACATATCTCCTACTGTTAAATGATTTATTAATGAATTTATAATAGCTGTTTTTTTCTTTGTATTGAAAACAGCTAGCGGTTTTCACGCTGATCTGAGAGTCTTGGACTTCTGAGATCATTGTGAAAGCTACTAGTTTTCACTTAAACCGCAACATATCTTCTACTGTTAAATAATTTATTAGTGAATTTATAATAATTGCTTTTTTCTTTGTACTGAAAATTGTGAAATAAAAAAAAATACTTTTCAATTAGTTTTGATACGTTTTAACCACTGCTGACAATGCAACACTGGCGAATTACATGATGAACAATCGTTGTACAAGTATATGAAGCAACAAGGCATATTTCGACTTGCATGTAAGATAGAAAGCTATGATAGAAATCAGTCAAGTACAGGAATGGAGCAAGAAAACATATGCGTATACATCATAGCTGAAGGAGTTCCATAAATAATCTCATACGATGACTGTGCATCAAACAAAGGCTTATTTTAATTCATACATCGAAAGTCCGTGGAAATTGAGTAAATTTTTGCTTGAGGGAAAGAAGAACGTTCCCATTGTAAAAAAATCAGTAATGAAATAACTATCCACGGAATGTATATTTCAAACGTGACACTATTCATATCCGACAGTATCTGGGCGACATAGTTGGTAGTTAACTAACCTACGAGAGGAGACAGGTAAATTATGCAGAGTCAATGTTTCTAGCCTCAGGCCATAACCATGCACCCAAATTACATAGGAAATGGGTGAACCCATTTGGTGATGGTTCACTGGTTTCTTCATGGGCTTTCCCACTTGGTGACCAATTCGTGACCATGTGGTGACCACGTTTCGTCGAAAACCGTCATCCACTAGTCAGCAAAAACAATCACGAACCAGTCACCAGATGATATTCTTCGGCAAAAGCCATTTGGTGATGGGCCAACGATGAGTTTCTGTGGTTTCTGCGGTTATATCGTTTTCCCGTGAAGTAGCAAAACGAATTATCTTTCCCGGCAATAGTCGCCTGTAATATCAATGAGAACTTGCACTTAAAATCTATAATGTATTGCTTTTCTCATATTCTTGTGTGTTAATTCTGTGGATTTTATTCACTTATTCTTTCATTAACTTCTGCAGTTATAACAACAAACGGATTTGAATATATTGTGGTCTTTGCTCTGTAACTACTCGATACATCTTGATTGCAATTACGACCTTGCATCGGTAGAGAAGATGCGAAGATAACGGGGGAAATACGCCCTGTAATCTATCTAATCATTCTCTTTAATATCCTTTGCTGTCAATCATATACCGTGCTATGCAACCGCCTTGCAAAGACTGATTGACACTAATGATAAGACTTCATGATTGACCCAAGGATTGCGGCGAGCATCGCTTTCTTTATCTTGATCGCTTTGGTTAGACTGTTCAGTAAAAAGTAAGCGGTAATAAAGTAAAGCATGAAATGAGCAGTGTTTCATGTACGTCAACTGAATGCTTTTTTGCACTGTGACAGATCAGAAGAAGTGCATAATTAGTTAATTGTAACTGGACTAATATCACAATTAGCGTTTACTACTGAAAGGCAAGATTTTATTCTAGGATTGGAGGTTCTAAGCAAATGGGAAATTAAACTAGCGCTTAAATAATTCGGACTAATTGTAAGTGATAGGGAATCTGTGCAATATCACGAACGAATAAGAAGCGATTGCGCAAAAAATGAGAGGAATATGTCGAATTAAGGCATTTTGGCACTGCTACGTGTTTCTGAATATATTTCAAAGTTGTGTTGAACATTTCAAGTCAATATAATCTCTTTTGAGTGTCAAATTTTAAGTGAGGACTCACAAGAGCCAAAATTTCAAGCTTGATACACTGTGGTAGAATAATACAATATCAAGAGGAAACTGAACTCGTCCATTTTCTAGTACAGTCGTGTTCTTGAAAGGTGAAATGAAAGAGAAGCTAAATAAAACTATTTGAATGGGATGCGCTCGAAAAAAATCAAATTTTGCCACTTTCTGAGGGAAGAGCTCTTACTTCTTTCTTCTAGCTTGTTAAGCGTGATGTTTGGACTATTAATTACACAAGCAATGGACATGAAAATGTTCTCTAGTCAAAACAATAGCTTGTTGACAACTCGAGCACTCACTACAACATAGAAAATACACTTGGCTTCTTGCCCATTTCAATAAGCAGCTGACTACCGTAACCCAGTTTTCGTGGTGAAACCTAGCACAGCGCAAACACCACAAAATAAATAGATGATGAATTGAAACAAATCTCAGTCAGATAAAAACTTGGAGGTAAAAATAGAACTCGAAAATTATAATCACGGTATATTTACAAAAATGTGTTTACGGAAACAAACAGCAACATACATATAAATATATTTACGAACCGAAAATGGGGAGTAATATAGCCTATAACACATGGAATTACTGGTCACTAAGGCTGATAGTAAGTTTCTAACAAGTATAGCGTCAAAACTATGCACATAAGGAAGGTATTTAATTATTCGAAATCATTTTCCTTGTTAAGGGTAGACATACATAAGTTCGTTTCATAACAAGAATTATGGTATTTGTCTACATTAATACTAACGTTATACATATATGTATATTGCCATGCCGTGTGATTCAGTTGTCATCAACAAACGGGTAAAATAAACTCTACTTTTAATTTGATGCAATATAGAATAGGGGACTCTATGTTGCCACTATGATATGTTTGATTAACACATGTACACCATAAGCTCTTTATTTCAGGCACTTCAATTCGAAAACACTAAAAAATTCGCAAAATGAACTAAAAAAGTAATTAGAATGCACATTTAATAAACGGTGCAGAGAGTGGGAACGTGGATCTTCTCGATCTGGGTGTGCTCGAATTCGGTCATATCGGCCAATTCTCCCTTCCGAACAACGTTGAGAAGTCTGCGGGTGGCAGGCTTGTGCTTGGGAAGGCAGACGAAACGGACCTGCAATGGGAAAAGTAGAGAGTGTCTATATATTTACTTGTTGCCATTCATGTAAAGCCAATTCAGTGGGGACCCCCATTAGCGCAGATTCTTAAAAAAGGATAATCAGAAAGATAAACGATACCTTCTCAACCTTGGAAGTCTCGACCTCCTCTGTGTTCTCGCACTGGGCAACGGGCTCTATGGAGAAGCAAGTCTTCTGCTCACGCTCAATCACAAGGGTTCTCTCCTCGGGCTCTGAAACAATAGCATGAGATACAATATATATCGAAATAATATACTTACGCCTCAGAAACTACAAAACCAAAATTTGCAAGATTATCAATGTTCTTACTGTAGGTCTCCTCAGTTCTCAGGTTTTTGCGAAGGGAAGTCTTTCTCAGAAGGTTCTTTCTCTCGGACTTCTGGTTCTTTCCAAAGAAAAGGTCGAAGATCTCGTCCTCCTTCTCTTCGCTGTCGAACTCGTCCTCCATAACACGGTAGTTCTTCTTCTCGGTCAGCTTATCCTCCTCCATGAGGCACTCGGAATCGCGGGACAACCACGAACGGTGGAAAGTCTCCATGTCCTCTGAAGTTACTCAATTAGATATTACATTAATTGTATAGCTCCATATTTTATATTATTTTTTGAGACCTAACTTTCTCAAATATATAGTCAATCACTAATCAAAAGCCTGAAAACCTCACCCTCTTCGAAGTTCTCGGGGCGACGGAACTCGTTGTCAGCACGTCCGTCGAAATGTCCGCAAAGTCCGCACTGCTTGTTCTTCATCAGATGGCTCATGTGCACCTTGGCGGTGTATCCATCGAAACGAACGGTCAGATACTCGAGCTCAACCTCGACCAAATCCTTGTTGATCTTGTTGATTCCGAACTCGTTGAGACGCTCCTCATCACGGACCTCCTCCTTGTTGACGCTGCAGATGACCTCCTCGTCGATGAGCTCGAGCTCAATGACGTTGTCCTGAGAGACGATCTGCACCTTCTTCTCCTCTCCGTTCTTCTCAACGTTCTTCATGAGGACGGCGAAACGGGGTTCCTCAGAGCAGTCCTTGGCAATCACAGAGTAGCAAGTTGTCAGGGGAGTCTTGTAGAGCAGATCGTCAAAGGTGCGGATCTTGGTCTCAGACACCTGGCAGACAGCAGACTGGGTCAGAGTTCTCTTGTTGATCATGGGGCGGGCAATGTTGAGAAGAGGAATGCGAATGGGAGTGGCAACCTCAACCAGGCGAAGACGCTGTTCGGCAGTGTCGATGGTCAAGTTGACGTAACGACGGGTCTCAGGCTCAACATTCAGTTGAACAATGATACGTCCATCGTGTCCCTTGATGGGAGTCATCTCGGTGTTCCAGTAGTACTTGGCCAGGAAGAGATCCTTGACGTAGGAGAAAAGACGCTCAGTCTGGGGCACCAGGTCGTAGTTGACAACCATTTTGTATTGGTTAAGACGGGCAACAGTGTAGAGAGTCTGCTCCTCTCCGAGGAAACCACGCTCCTCCTTGCGGATCTGCTTGATCATCTCCCTCATGGGCTTGTCCTGCTCAGCCTGAACCTTCATCTTGAGCACGTTCTTCTCTTCGCATCCCCACTCGGCGTCAACCTTGAGCTGGACCTCGCGGTGCTTCTGTTCCTTGAGCTGCTCCAGGGTGGAGGGCATCTTGGGGAGGACATCCTCCAGTTCAGCTCTCAACTCCCACTCGCGCTTCTCGTCAAACAGGGGAGATCTGAGGCAGATCACGTTCCACTTGCAGTAACGGAGGTTATTGGCGCACTCCTGACGGACGGTCAGCTCAGCCTTGGTTTCCTTGGGTCCACCAACGGTGTAGGCCTTGGCGACGAGTCTGTACCTGTTGGCCTTCTCTGTCTTCAGGGACTTGAAGTAATCTCTCTTCTCGGTCTTCTTCTCCTCAAAGCTCTCCTCAACATCGTAGGCAATCTCGGACTCCTCCTCATAGCGGGGTCCCTCGATGTCCTGCTCACGCTCCTCAACAAGCATAACCTCAGTAACGAACTCGCGGACGGAGTCCCTCTTGGGCACGTAGCTCATCTGAATGTGGTTCTCTCCGTAGAGAATGGCACGGGTGAACTTGTCCTCGAACATGTGCTTCTGCACAGATCCGAACACATTCATCTCAAAACCGAAGATCTTGTCTCCGAAGCTCTTCTCGTAGTGGACGTTGGTCTTTTGCATCTTCTGGACGAACACGGTCTTTTCCTCAGTCTCCGGAACATTCTCTGAGATGCGACGAACAAAGGTGACGGGGCGGGAGTCGAAGAGGAAGACGCGCTTCTCGGTCTCGGGAACGATGAGCGTGGTCTTGATCATCTTCTTTCCGAGGTTGATCTCCATCTTCATGTCGACAGGGACGTGCATCTGGACGGAATGGAGCATTCTGACTCCGGAGTGGGACAGTGGAGTGATCAGAAGCATCTCGGTGACATGGGTGGCAGCAATCTGGGGCCTGACGACGAGTCTGACACGAGGGGTCATCATTTCACGGTCAACCTCGACCTTGATGTGTCCGGAGATGGAGGCAACAGTGGGCATCTTGGTGGTGATGGTCAGGGGCATTCCAATGGTGGTGGGGATCACACGGGTCTGCTCGTACAGATAAGTGGCCAGCTGGGACTCGAAACGGTAGCCCTGGGACATGAGACGCTCAATCTCGGAGAAGTTGATCTCTCCATCTCTGAGCACGTTCTTGGTGATGTAGTTGACGATCTCCTCATCGACGGGGAGGACGGCATAGTCGAGGTTCTTGTAGCGGAGGTACATCATGGCGAATGGTGTCTCCTCGGATCTTCGGCTCTGGACGTTCATCTTCTCAACGAGGTCACGGAGCATGTTCAGGGGCTGGGTGGCAGAGGCACGACGTCCACGGAGGACAACCTCCTTGATTCCGGTCTTGGAGAGTCTGTCAACCACCTTCATGAGGATACGGTCAACTCCGGTCTGGAAGAGTCCGATCTGGGATTGTTGCTTGTTCCATTGTCCAGAGACGAGAGAGTCGAAAGAGGCCAGAAGCTCCTGAGGAAGAGCGCTCTCGTTCGTGAAAAGGGAGGCAAAGTCCAGGGAGAGTCCCATGTCAAACATGCTGCTGTAGATGGGCATGTGAAGGTGGCGAGAATAGGTTTCAGTGTTTCTGTTCAGGAGACGGAGGGAAACTTCGATGTCGCGAGCAATGCGCTTCTCGAGAGGGTTCTCACTGCGGCGGAATCCATCAAGAAGAGAGTAGGTGAAGGAGAAGAGCTGCTGGTCGCGCTCCTTGTTCAGTTGCTCAACAACTTGGTCAATGACGAAACGCTCAGGGAGGGTCTGGAGGAGGTGGTAGACGGCGGTCATGCGGATGTGGGTTCTCTCGCTGCGGCTCTTGTACAGAGGGAGCAGGATGTTCTGGATCTTGCGGGCCATCTTGGGGCGAAGCTGGCGCAGAGCGTCGATGGCAGACACACGGATGACGGTCTCCTCGTTCTTGTTGTAGATGATGTCCTCGAGCATGTGAACCTGGGTGTCAATTCCGGCGTTGGCCATGGTCTTGAGGACCAGAACCTTCTCGTATCGGTCCTCAGCCTCCTCGAGCATTCTCTTGAACTCACGGATCCAGTCGTTCTTCATCTGGCGGGTGCAGATGGGTTCCTCAATCTCAGAGAAAAGACGGTCCTTGGTCTCTCCACACACTCCATTGATGAGAGCTCCCCAGGTGAGCATGATGGTCTGCTTGAGGGCGGGGCGACGACGGATCTCGTCCTTCTTCAAGAAGTTCAGAATCATCTCAACCACTTCTCTGGATGGAGTGCGCATGTTGACTAGGTTCTTGAGGGCAAGCACGGCCTTGGGCTCAGAGATTTCCTCCTTGCGGATCTTCTCAATCAGGTGCTCGATGGTGACATGGGTTCCAGCAATGGCGAGAGCATCGGAAATCAAGTCATTGATAACCTTCTTGGTTCTCTTATCAACGCGGTCGTTCATGCAGATTCTCTCGTGAACCTCACGGATCTCTCTCTTGTTGCACATGCGGAGCCATTCGACAATGCGGGCCATCTCGTGGGTGGCATGCAGTTCAACTCCATCCTGGACGTGCTCGACAGTCTTGATCAGCTTGATGATCAGCTTCTCGATGGTCTCGACCTTGCGGGGAACCTTGTCGAATCCAGCCTTCATCCAGAAGTCATCATCTCCAGTCATCCAGAAACGCTCACGGGCGAGTTCCATCTCGTAGTTGAAAGTGAGGTCTCCACGTTTGGTTGTGTAACGGGGCTCCTCAATGCGGCGGGCCTCAGTGACCTTCTCAAGGACGATCTTGGCGGTGATGTGTGTGGATAGCATCTTCTGTTCCTTGTTGAGGGGAGCGAAGACGTACTCGGAACGAAGTTGAGCCTCTTCGATCATCAGACGCTCGGGAGTGCTGGCAAGGGTGTAGGTGATGACTGTCTGGCTCTCGGGAAGAGGTTCTTCCTGTCCGTAGAACTCGTTGGTCTTCTCGGAGAAGCGGTAGTTGTACCTCACATCCATTCTCTTCTCGCACTTTTCAAAGTTGATCGTCTTGGTGACTTCAGTCTTCTCATTGCGGGGAACGAAAGAGTAAGTGACCTCGCAGTCGCCCTCGATGGTCTTCTGAAACAATTAAAACGATTGTTTTTGAATTCAAGGAACACAATGTGTTTATCAATTCTCAAGGCCCAAGAGTCCTACCGCTAACATAACATTCGTAGTCTTAAACATGGGCCCAAGAGTCCTAACGCTAACATAACATTCGTAGTCTTAAACATTAAACTACCTCGTGGACGTTGTAGAACTGCTTGTTTTCCTCGGCCTTGTTCACATTAATCTGGAGAAGGTTGAGCACTGATCTCTTAATGTTCTCAGTCCAAGCAGTCTCTTCCTCGGAGAAACGGATCTCGGAAACGATTCTATTGTGGTAACGGAAGCGAATCGGCAGCTCGAGCAAGTTCTTCTGCTCAGAGGTCAGCTCGGTCTCCTCACCGCGAACCTCCTGAACATATTACATGCTGGATTCACAAATATCATATAGGATGTATAAATTCTATCATTAAAAACTAATGGTTGAGCACGGTTTTTGGCTATAATTTCAAGTTTGCGATGAGTAGTCGTGCATTATCATAAACCATCAGTTCTTGCCAAGCTTGTTGTACAGAAAACCATTTCCGTCATTTGACCTTTAGATAATATTGTATGCGTACAGATAAAGCAACCATTCAGAAGGTGTTGCTGGAAACGTACCTTCAGTTGACGGGGCTCCTCGACGGTCTTGTGTGTGTTGATCAGCTTGATGTTTCTCAGGTAGACGACAGCTTCGTGCTCTCCATCAAGGGAGAAGTGGATGTTGGATTGGATCTGTTGGATGGAGTGCTGGGAGGATCCAGCGACGGGAAGACCGGACAGAACCTGAAGTGGAAGATTTAACTACTTATGCATATTAAAAGGAATTCCAACAACATAGTCAATCTACGTTGTTGGGGTCATTCAGTAACCCCGTCGTGTGGCTGTGAACATAAGGGGTAATCTTGTTTTTGATTGAACACATATTAAAAGAATATTTAGCCTTAAAATTTTACCGATTGTAACAAAACACCATTGAAAACAGTTGATTGAATGAAAGTAGTCTCTCAATTATTTACCTGAGCATTCCACTTGTAGATGTATTCCTTTCCTTGGATGTATCTGTCGTGATGGGGGGCTCTGAGAGCAGCAAGTGCTGTGGCCACAAGGCCGAGTGCGACCAGAAGTCTCATGCTGAGATGCTGGACGACCGGAGTACCCTTTCTCTCCAATGAGGACTATTTAAACTCATTCCCATATCTGGATGAGTGAAGGTTCGGAGAAGTGTCATTTATTAACTTGTAAAGATAAAGGGATCAACTGTCACTCAGCATTTTTTGTTGTGCACCAAACTACTGAATAGTAGAATGTTCGAGAGCATCTGATTATGAGTACAAGTTTGTGTGAGTCGCGTTCAAGAGTATTTAGACCAAATGAGAAAAACACGATACACAGTAATAAACGAAGCCATTGTTTACAGTATGGCGTATTCTTTTGTAATTGGAAAAAGGTAGATATGCTCCAAAAAGTTTGGTGTAGACCATTCATGTAATCATTAATTTTCAAAAACTCAATAATTCAAATATTTTTCTGAGCCGTTCTACTCTGGTTGAAGCTAAATTGCTACTCCGTTTTACTTTTTGAATACGTTAATTGACTTTGTAGCCGAAGAAAAAAGAAAAGAAAATGGCTGAAGAAAAAACAAATGCGCTTCTTTTTTGGAATGCCAATTAGACTTTCGTCAGTTTCTTTGCTTGTCAGCAAATGCTATTGGACTTCTTTTTCAAATTATTGTTTTTAATTTTCTGTGGTGGCATGTCCTCGGTGATTTTTAACAAAATACTTCACTTTGCATTTTTTTACCCAGACATCGAAACTTTTTCTCATGTCATTCACATATGGGTATGTCTAGTTTCCAAGAAAAGAAGACAATATGATTAGATAAGAAATTTTACTGATTCGCTCGCCTACAGAATGAAAGAAAGATTAGAAACGAAATGCTTGAAAAAAAATCCAGCAAATTTATTCGGTAACAAGGTATTGTGATATTCGGGAAACAAACATTATTTTCCAATATGGAAATACATTAAAATACATCAACAACGAGCTCATTTAGGGTTAAAAGATTAATTACAGCACTCTCCTTCGACAATATCAACAAAATATGGAGCATATAAATTCCACTATATTACTTAACACAAAGTTTCTTTTCATTTGGAAAGTCTTCATTCCCATATACGAGAGGGAAATCGACTTGAATCTTTTCGATTTTGCACGCATTCTTTCCCTTGATGATCTGAAATGAAGAAAATTATCTACAAGATAATTGTTTCTAAAAATGCTTTTGCTTCCTTCTTCACAAATCTCACCTTTCCGTAGCCGCTGTCCGACCATCCCGCGCCCCATGTGTTACGGATCAACCAATAATCTTTGCCATTTTCACTACCTAAAAACAGAGTTAAACAATTTTAAACATATGTACTGTTCTCGTAGACCTCCACTTGGTCCTTTTCCAAAACAGTATAAGCCATGAGCCTGATACGTCGAACAATAAAAATTCTGTATTTGTTAAATAAGAAACCATACCATATCCAACAATTGTCACGGCATGCGCGCTCTTCGCCTTGTTACATGCAGCATTTGTGGGTTCCCAGATTGAACCATTGGCAAGGAAGTAGAATGTATCATCTGCAGGAAACCGAAACACTAAAATGAACGAATTAGTGAAGACATCCATTAATAAGCCCTACAACTTTCGTCCTTCGTAAAAAGTAACTCACCAACCATCATCGGTCCATAATTAGAAACAAAATGTTCAATGTCGCCAACATTTTTCTTCGCTGTACCTTTCAGTGAGCAGGCTTTTCTCACAACTGCATCCCTCTTCTGGAAATAGAAAGTGAAAATGTTTACAACATTAATAACATCCAATCCGTAACGGCGTGGCGCAGTGGTAACTGCCTTGCTCACGCCACCTGTCGTTGGTTCGAATCCGGCCCGGAACCCCCTCACTCTACAAAAGGTGTAAAAATTGGTTGCTGGGTAAAGCTGGCGAATATAAACTGCAGATTGTCCTGCTTCAGAAATGCTCTGGACCCCGGGGCGCTGTTTCTGCTGATTCGGTTGATATAAACCGGCACTCTTTTTTTTTATCTTTATGATACAAACTCCTCATCAAAACTAATGAATACATACCAAAGTAGTTGGACAGACACTATGCTGTATTCCTTCGTATGGGCAGTCGGAGGTAGATGCCACACCATTCTTGTTAAGATAACTGCAAAGGTTTGTTTATAATTGTTTATCATCACTTTTCGCATGATTATTTTTGTTACCTCCAACCTCAAAATTAATGCGAATTGGGTCATACTACCCAGTCTGTTTCCATGAAATTTTTGAAAAAATGAGCCAAAAAAACGGGTATTCCCACATTAACGCGTCCTTCGGATAGCCGCCGACGCAACCTTTTACACGTGGAGGCCGAGCACAGTCAATTATATCCTAAAACACATTTAACAGTACAGCCTGGATTCAATTTATGAATATCATGAAACCAATAAAGCAGATAGTAACCCACAATTCATATGCTGCAACTGACCTGCTCTGCGAAAGATTCCAGGGTTCCATTGAAACGGCACTGTTGAAACTCAACAGCGTGGATCGTGCTAAATGAAGATTTATCTAATTATCTTGCTTAAATAGGACCCCTCGTTTGGTGCAGCTCGCTAGATGTGCTTTGCTTACTCTTCTGAGTTTTTATGTTGTTAAACTATTACAAATAAGTAAATAAATTCCACACGGAAGTTCAGCAGAAAACTATTGTAATGGAGTAAAATAACGCACGCAAATGAGTAGCATGATCCGCATTCACTGCCTTGATTTTTAACTGGTCCCATGCATCTGTCTGTTCGCAAGTCGAGTTGGGGAAGGGTCTGTAATTTTAGATGAACAGTGGAAACAAAAGCAACAAATGGTCAATTTCACGTCAAAACGGATCCAAAAGCCCACCTCTCTCTTACTCCTTTCTTGTTGAGAGGATGTAGGATTCGCTAAAAGATCGTTGTCATCAGCCTGTTCATCTTCTTCCGCTAGGAGTGGAAAAGACGACAGGGGAATTGTCAGCTAAACAGGGTATGTGTGGGTTTAAATATAACTCATGAATTCAATAAGCAATAGGTTGCCGTCATCAATATTGAACAATAAACACTGTATTCATTCAACTGAACTGAACATTAATAATCGTAATCGGCGACATTAGAACATAAGACAAAACAATATAAATCCTAACCGCGGCTCGCTCTTCATCTGTCAGATCAGTCAGCCCATTGACTTCAACAGCCACACCTTGTTTCTGTAATTCTTTGATCTTCTTGTAGTTTTTCGTGAAGGACTTAAGTCTCTTTTTGCCTTCAGAGCTGCCAGCAGAGTACCTCTTTCGGAATCTAAAATTACAAGCAGCGTCTTTTGTCATTGTAAACTGTGAGTTCGGTCAAATAAATGTTAGGACACACAATCAGCTTTGGCGTCGGTAGATTATCGAGTTTGCGATTTCTTGTGATTACGATCACATTTTAAGCTTCATTCAAAACACTTAACCCACCTAGACAGAAATTTGGGGAATTCAGTCGTTATTTCAGAGTCGGACTTTCCAAAAATAATGTCTATGAGAGAACTGATGCAACAAACAGCTGGAAGAAGCAAGAGAACTAAGAGAATCAGCCGCATTCTGAAATGATCAACCTGTTTATACAATGGGTGGAATTGAGAAATAGCGTTGCGGTGGTAGCTAGATTGATCGTTTTACGCTTAATTCCCATTTATATATGTGTACATACTTCCGGTCATGTAGGATCATAGTATATAGATCATCGATATTGGTTCAACTGTACTATACAAAAACCCTTTATTTAAAAGATTCCCATAGAAGGGATATGTTGCATTCAGTACTTTATTTCATGTGAGAATGATAAACGATGATATTGGCTTAACAAAACGAACATATATTGCTTTGCAAAAAGTTGGAATTACAATGTTGATGTGAAACGTGACTTTTGCCATACGCAATACACGCAAATGAGAAGTTGCTATTGGTTTTTTTGTTTGATGCATATGTTGGCGTTATCGGATTTTCTAATGGTGAAACTATTAATTTAATGAACAATTCATCTAAGATGATTTTTATCGTAAAACTGTCAAAGAACGCAGTTTTTGAAGACCGTTATGAATCGGGATTTTACCATCACATGACTAGAATTTGAGTTTCTGAAGATCAATGTTAATCACAGTTTTTTACCGAGTTCAACGTTGTTAGTTGCTTGTACACCATTAGTTGACCTGTAAATCATCTGAACCAAGAGATACTGTACTGTGTTCAAAACCACGTAGTCAATTGCTTTTTTCTGTTTCTTTCCGAGATATGTTTCATTGTTAGACATGGAATGTAATTTCAAACATCATTCTGCAAGTTTATTCGCTGGTTTTGTCAATTACCAGCAATAGTAGTACTCCTTCTCGTTCGGGTAGATATCATTTCCATAGACAATGGGGAAATCCACCCACCATTCGATATCGCAAGCATTCACACCCTTGATCATCTGAAATAATATGCGTTATCTTTTTGTTTATAAAACAATGCTTATGTTTACAAATTAATACAATGGTTGATGTAGCTCACCTTTCCATAACCGTTATCTCCCCATGTTGTTCCCCACGAGTTGCGGATCAGCCAATAGTCCTTGCCGTTGTCACTTCCTAAATTTCAGGGTTAGTCATGTTAGCGCTTCGCCATATTGGAAGCGATAAGTGTAAGAGAATGAACTACCATATCCAACTATGGTGATTGCGTGTCCATATTCCGTACTATCACAAGCAGCCTGTGATGATGGCTCCCAAATCGCGTCTTTGGCAAGGTACAGAAACAATGTATCGTTTGGATATCGGAACCCTAAAAGTAATTGTCTTCCAAACCCCAAAATGAATGATTTTTCTGTTCTCCAGTTATTAGCCGTTCAGTACCAGCTACACACTATGCATTATGAACTGAAATATTCACGAACCAACGGAAAGGGGGCCAATATTTGAGACAAAGTATTCCATTTCAAGCACATTTTGCTGCACTGGGTAACCGGTAAGAGAGCAGGCTGTTTTGACCACGGAACGTCTATCCTAAACAAGACTGAATTAGATAACGGAAGGAAAGAGGAAAGGAAAGCAAAATATTGATAGCCCTGAGTTTGGCCAATATAAATATATTACCGTAGTGGTTGGGCACATGTTCTGGTCGGCAGTGTAAGGACGTTGACTAGCAGTCGCTGCTCCATTGTCGGCCAGATATCTGTTAGTATTTCAATATATAAACATTGACGTAAAATGTTTTGAAAAACATGAGACATAAGCTCGAATTCATGCCCTGCGTCAATTAACTATCGTGTATAGTAGGCAAGTTTAGTCTTCGAAATTTCCAACGCACAAAAATGTCATGAAGTTATTTCCTCCGCCACAGCCATATGAATAAGGTGAGCAGTCGACAATATCCTAAATTTAATATTTGGATCAATGCAAATGTGACAATATGGAAAAGAAAGAGTTGATCCTTAAATGCAGGTCTCATAGATAGAAACTGCCTTGAAAAAGGCTGACCTGTTCCGAAAGAGCTGTCAACGTGCCATTAAAACGACAGTGTTGGAATTCAACAGCATGAATTGAGCTGAAAACAACCGTTGCAAAATCATAGTGATGCTATTCTAAATTCTAAACACTTTAACGAGTATAATACGAACGCAAATGAATAGCAAGATCCGCAGGGTCCCTGGTTGCGAATCGGTCCCATGCAGTTATCCGAGCGCAAATCCACCGAAGCAGGAACCTAGAAAAAGCGAACTACTTATGAGAATTCTCATTGCGTCACTACTTAAAGCGTACGACAAAAATAACTCGCTGGAGCTTTCATAATTGCACTCCTTTCACATGTATGACAATGAAAGTAGTTTCATAATGTATTGCAATCCAAGATAGGATATTTTAATAGTGCCTACCGCCCTCTTCGCGATTATATGGTCTTCTGTTTCGGTGAATCTTTTCGTGTTTCTTCTTGTCCGAATGGATGCAGGGAATAGAGACGAAAGGGGGACAACCATCTGAAAAAGTGTTATAATTTCCTCACATGGTTTACCAGCGGTTTGGCTCGTGAGCTATACATGATGTATGTAATTTGCAATTTATAATATGTATGTAACTCTCAATAAAATACCGACCGCATCACGTTCTTCGTCTGTAAGATCAGCCAATCCATTGACTTCCACTGGTTTGCCCTTCTTCTTCAGTTCCATGATTTTCTTGTAGTTTTTGGAAAACGCTTTAAGCCTTCTCTTTCCCTCGGAACTTCCCGACGAATATCTCTTGTGGAATCTAAAATTTACACACTTAAGCTTCTTCATATGCTCATATGAATTTTGTTGATTTTAAACAATCATGAACGTAATTCCAGTTATCCTGGTAATAAGTTGATGTCTTCCAGGAAAACATCCATTGGAAATTCACAAAAGCGAGTTACCTCGAAATGAACTTGGGAAATTCATCAACAGAGTTGTCATCTCCGGCAGCTGCTTGTAGATGGTCTCTGATGGAGTCCGTACAATAGATTGCTGGCAGAAGAGTGAGAACCACGAACAGGACACGCATCCTAAAAGATAAGAGCATTGGAAATTATAAATAATAGAGTTGGATAAAGAAAAGAGATGAAGATGCACTGACTTATGGAATTCTGCCCCCATTTTATACTATTTCAGCAGTAACATTATTGACAATGCGTGGGATTTCGTAACAGATAAGCATATGAATAATGGCCAGTAAAACATAAACTTTTCTATATGGAATCCCATTAATCAGACTGCTATTCAGCTATTATATATCTCGGTCAACTTATAACATCTGCTATGTTTTCTGTTTCTCGACCCACGCTAAATGTAACAAATTGTTGTTCAGATTATGGGTGAAAGGTTTTCCCGATACTGTCCGCCCCGTGATTCCAGTTGAATGGAACAGTGCTTCGTGTGGTCAAACATCAACTCAGTTTACTCGAATACGTAATGTGGGCTTTTAAAGTTTCTACATGTACTACGAACACACTGTTTTCTTCTTCAGTTCAGTGTAGTTGTATGTTAGTGATCAAAAATACTTCTCAGCACTCATCGAACTGCGTACAATGTACGGTTGCGTTGACGAAAATACAGTTCAATAAAAAAAATTGAATTATTTATTCCACTTTAAACAATGAAGACAATAAAAAATCCTCAGTTGATTTAATAGACGGTGCAGAGAGTGGGAACGTGGACCTTCTCGATCTGAGTGTGCTCGAATTCGGTCATATCGGCCAATTCTCCCTGACGAACAACGTTGAGAAGTCTGCGGGTGGCAGGCTTGTGCTTGGGAAGGCAGACGAAACGAACCTGCAATGGGAAAAGTAGAGAGTGTCTATATATTTACTTGTTGCCATTCATGTAAAGCCAATTCAGTGGGGACCCCCATTAGCGCAGATTCTTAAAAAAGGATAATCAGAAAGATAAACTATACCTTCTCAACCTTGGAAGTCTCGATCTCCTCGGTGTTCTCGCACTGGGCAACAGGCTCCATGGAGAAGCAAGTCTTCTGCTCACGCTCAATCACAAGGGTTCTCTCCTCGGGCTCTGAAACAATAGCATGATATATAATATAGATAGAAATAATATACTAACGCCTCAGAAACTACAAAACCAAAACTTGCAAGATTATCAATGTTCTTACTGTAGGTCTCCTCGCTTCTCAAGTTCTTGCGAAGGGAAGTCTTTCTCAGAAGGTTCTTTCTCTCGGACTTCTGGTTCTTTCCAAAGAAAAGGTCGAAGATCTCGTCCTCCTTCTCTTCGCTGTCGAACTCGTCCTCCATAACACGGTAGTTCTTCTTCTCGGTCAGCTTATCCTCCTCCATACGGCACTCGGAATCGCGGGACAACCACGAACGGTGGAAAGTCTCCATGTCCTCTGAAGTTACTCAATTAGAGATTACATTATTTGTATAACTCCATATTTTATATTATGTTTTGAGACCTAACTTTCTCAAATATATAGTCAATCACTAATCAAAAGCCTGAAAACCTCACCCTCTTCGAAGTTCTCGGGGCGACGGAACTCGTTGTCAGCACGTCCGTCGAAATGTCCGCAAAGTCCGCACTGCTTGTTCTTCATCAGATGGCTCATGTGCACCTTGGCGGTGTATCCATCGAAACGAACGGTCAGATACTCGAGCTCAACCTCGACCAAATCCTTGTTGATCTTGTTGATTCCGAACTCGTTGAGACGCTCCTCATCACGGATCTCCTCCTTGTTGACTCTGCAGATGACCTCCTCGTCGATGAGCTCGAGCTCAATGACGTTGTCCTGAGAGACGATCTTCACCTTCTTCTCCTCTCCGTTCTTCTCAACGTTCTTCATGAGGACGGCGAAACGGGGTTCCTCAGAGCAGTCCTTGGCAATCACAGAGTAGCAAGTTGTCAGGGGAGTCTTGTAGAGCAGATCGTCAAAGGTGCGGATCTTGGTCTCAGACACCTCGCAGACAGCAGTCTGGGTCAGAGTTCTCTTGTTGATCATGGGGCGGGCAATGTTGAGAAGAGGAATGCGAATGGGAGTGGCAACCTCAACCAGGCGAAGGCGCTGTTCGGCAGTGTCGATGGTCAAGTTGACGTAACGACGGGTCTCAGGCTCAACATTCAGTTGAACAATGATACGTCCATCGTGTCCCTTGATGGGAGTCATCTCGGTGTTCCAGTAGTACTTGGCCAGGAAGAGATCCTTGACGTAGGAGAACAGACGCTCAGTCTGGGGCACCAGGTCGTAGTTGACGACCATTCTGTATTGGTTAAGACGGGCAACAGTGTAGAGAGTCTGCTCCTCTCCGAGGAAACCACGCTCCTCCTTGCGGATCTGCTTGATCATCTCCCGCATGGGCTTGTCCTGCTCAGCCTGAACCTTCATCTTGAGCACGTTCTTCTCTTCGCATCCCCACTCGGCGTCAACCTTGAGCTGGACCTCGCGGTGCTTCTGTTCCTTGAGCTGCTCCAGGGTGGAGGGCATCTTGGGGAGGACAGCCTCCAGTTCAGCTCTCAACTCCCACTCGCGCTTCTCATCAAACAGAGGAGATCTGAGGCAGATCACGTTCCACTTGCAGTAACGGAGGTTATCGGCGCACTCCTGACGGACCGTCAGCTCAGCCTTGGTTTCCTTGGGTCCGCCGACGGTGTAGGCCTTGGCGACGAGTCTGTACCTATTGGCCTTCTCGGTCTTCAGGGACTTGAAGTAATCTCTCTTCTCGGTCTTCTTCTCCTCAAAGCTCTCCTCAACATCGTAGGCAATCTCGGACTCCTCCTCATAGCGGGGTCCCTCGATGTCCTGCTCACGCTCCTCAACAAGCATAACCTCAGTAACGAACTCGCGAACGGAGTCTCTCTTGGGCACGTAGCTCATCTGAATGTGGTTCTCTCCGTAGAGAATGGCACGGGCGAAGTTGTCCTCGAACATGTGCTTCTGCACAGATCCGAACACATTCATCTCAAAACCGAAGATCTTGTCTCCGAAGCTCTTCTCGTAGTGGACGTTGGTCTTCTGCATCTTCTGGACGAACACGGTCTTCTCCTCAGTCTCGGGAACATTCTCTGAGATGCGACGAACAAAGGTGACGGGGCGGGAGTCGAAGAGGAAGACGCGCTTCTCGGTCTCGGGAACGATGAGAGTGGTCTTGATCAGCTTCTTTCCGAGGTTGATCTCCATCTTCATGTCGACAGGGACGTGCATCTGGACGGAGTGGAGCATTCTGACTCCGGAGTGGGACAGAGGAGTGATCAGAAGCATCTCGGTGACATGGGTGGCAGCAACCTGGGGCCTGACGACGAGTCTGACACGAGGGGTCATCATCTTACGGTCAACCTCGACCTTGACGTGTCCGGAGATGGAGGCAACAGTGGGCATCTTGGTGGTGATGGTCAGGGGCATTCCAATGGTGGTGGGGATCACACGGGTCTGTTCGTACAGATAAGTGGCCAGCTGGGACTCGAAACGGTAGCCCTGGGACATGAGACGCTCAATCTCGGAGAAGTTGATCTCTCCATCTCTGAGCACGTTCTTGGTGATGTAGTTGACGATCTCCTCATCGACGGGGAGGACGGCATAGTCGAGGTTCTTGTAGCGGAGGTACATCATGGCGAATGGTGTCTCCTCGGATCTGCGGCTCTGGACGTTCATCTTCTCAACGAGGTCACGGAGCATGTTCAGGGGCTGGGTGGCAGAGGCACGACGTCCACGGAGGACAACCTCCTTGATTCCGGTCTTGGAGAGTCTGTCAACCACCTTCATGAGGATACGGTCAACTCCGGTCTGGAAGAGTCCGATCTGGGATTGTTGCTTGTTCCATTGTCCAGAGACGAGAGAGTCGAAAGAGGCCAGAAGCTCCTGAGGAAGAGCGCTCTCGTTTGTGAAAAGGGAGGCAAAGTCCAGAGAGAGTCCCATGTCAAACATGCTGCTGTAGACGGGCATGTGAAGGTGGCGCGAGTAGGTTTCAGTGTTTCTGTTCAGTAGACGGAGGGAAACTTCGATGTCGCGAGCAATGCGCTTCTCGAGAGGGTTCTCACTGCGGCGGAATCCATCAAGAAGAGAGTAGGTGAAGGAGAAGAGCTGCTGGTCGCGCTCCTTGTTCAGTTGCTCAACAACTTGGTCAATGACGAAACGCTCAGGGAGGGTCTGGAGGAGGTGGTAGACGGCAGTCATGCGGATGTGGGTTCTCTCGCTGCGGCTCTTGTACAGAGGGAGCAGGATGTTCTGGATCTTACGGGCCATCTTGGGGCGAAGCTGGCGCAGAGCGTCGATGGCAGACACACGGATGACGGTCTCCTCGTTCTTGTTGTAAATGATGTCCTCGAGCATGTGAACCTGGGTGTCAATTCCGGCGTTGGCCATGGTCTTGAGGACCAGAACCTTCTCATAGCGGTCCTCAGCCTCCTCGAGCATTCTCTTGAACTCACGGATCCAGTCGTTCTTCAGCTGGCGGGTGCAGATGGGTTCCTCAATCTCAGAGAAAAGACGGTCCTTGGTCTCTCCACACACTCCATTGATAAGAGCTCCCCAGGTGAGCATGATGGTCTGCTTAAGGGCGGGGCGACGACGGATCTCGTCCTTCTTCAGGAAGTTCAGAATCATCTCAACCACTTCTCTGGAGGGAGTGCGCATGTTGACAAGGTTCTTGAGGGCAAGCACGGCCTTGGGCTCAGAGATTTCCTCCTTGCGGATCTTCTCAATCAGGTGCTCGATGGTGACATGGGTTCCAGCAATGGCGAGAGCATCGGAAATCAAGTCATTGATAACCTTCTTGGTTCTCTCATCAACGCGGTCGTTCATGCAGATTCTCTCGTGAACCTCACGGATCTCTCTCTTGTTGCACATGCGGAGCCATTCGACAATGCGCGCCATCTCGTGGGTGGCATGCAGTTCAACTCCATCCTGGACATGCTCGACAGTCTTGATCAGCTTGATGATCAGCTTCTCGATGGTCTCGACCTTGCGGGGAACCTTGTCGAATCCAGCCTTCATCCAGAAGTCATCATCTCCAGTCATCCAGAAACGCTCACGGGCGAGTTCCATCTCGTAGTTGAAAGTGAGGTCTCCACGTCTGGTGGTGTAGCGGGGCTCCTCAATGCGGCGGGCCTCAGTTACCTTCTCAAGGACGATCTTGGCGGTGATGTGTGTGGATAGCATCTTCTGTTCCTTGTTGAGGGGAGCGAAGACGTACTCGGAACGAAGCTGAGCCTCTTCGATCATCAGAAGCTCGGGAGTGCTGGCAAGGGTGTAGGTGATGACTGTCTGGCTCTCGGGAAGAGTTTCCTCCTGTCCGTAGAACTCGTTGGTCTTCTCGGAGAAGCGGTAGTTGTATCTCACATCCATTCTCTTCTCGCACTTTTCAAAGTTGATCGTCTTGGTGACTTCAGTCTTCTCATTGCGGGGAACGAAAGAGTAAGTGACCTCGCAGTCGCCCTCGATGGTCTTCTGAAACAATTAAAACGATTGTTTTTGAATTCAAGGAACACAATGTGTTTATCAATTCTTAAGACCTAGGATGCCTAAGTCGTGATCGTTAAATTACCTCGTGGACGTTGTAGAACTGCTTGTTTTCCTCGGCCTTGTTCACATTAATCTGGAGAAGGTTGAGCACTGATCTCTTAATGTTCTCAGTCCAAGCAGTCTCTTCCTCAGAGAAACGGATCTCGGAAACGATTCCATTGTGGTAACGGAAGCGAATCGGCAGCTCGAGCAAGTTCTTCTGCTCAGAGGTCAGCTCGGTCTCCTCACCGCGAACCTCCTGAACATATTACATGCTGGATTCACAAATATCATAACAGGATGTATAAATTCTATCATATTAAAAACTAATGGTTGAACACGGTAATTTCAAGTTTGCGACGCAATGAGTAGTCATGTAAACCATTAGTTATT